>CM046444.1:2193664-2591164 GCA_025506515.1 Flaveria trinervia | reverse complement strand
ACTATTTTTACGTAATATTTTAACATCGTTTTTTTAAAGTGAAACTTTTTATTAAAAAATAATTAAATTAGGAAGTTATAATAAAGAAATTTTTAGAAATGAATTTTTTTAAATGTTATTTTGAAATAAAATGTTTACTATATCTTTGAAAAAACAAAAAAAAAAATAGAAAGTTCATATTATTGTTTTATTACTTATATTTTTTATTACACGTAATTCTAATTATATCATGTCTTATTATATCGTTTTATAATTAATAATTTTTATTTTATTTATTAAACTCGTGTAATACACGGGCTTACTAAAGCTACTATATATATATATATATATATATATATTAAAGTAAGTAGGTTTGACCACGTGGCAAAATTTTAGACAATACATTGCCACATGGCATTTTCGCGGTATACGATTGCCACATATCATTTTATTAGTGATATGATTTATAAAAGAAATCTCACAATCATGTTTAAATAGTATTTAGAGTATAATTAAACAACATTCTAAAATTAGATTTTAAAATTAAATGAATGAAACAAAAATTTAAAAGCTTTAAATTTTAAATTCATTCTGCAATTAATCCAAAACTTTATCTAACAATAACTAACTAATTATTCAAAATTTGAAATTTAAAACTAACAATTTAAATATTCAAATGAAGCATATGTAGTTCATAAATTATATTTCCAATCATAACAATCAATCTGAGTATCTTGGGTTAATAATTTTAAATTTTAAAAATATTATATATTTTCACAATATCTTATAATATTTACCTGTATGATATAACACTATATTATTATTTTATTATAGATATACAATAAATTTTTTAATTCACTATTATTCCACTATCAAACATATTTGAGAAACATATATATAAAATAACTTTTTTCTATGATCAAAAAGTTCGAGTATTTTGCATTAATAAATTTTCTCACTTCTGCATTATTCAAACAATCAATATTTTCAACTAATTCGTATTTCATTCCATTAAAAATTGCATACACATTTATTTAATAAATAATTTTTTAATGATAAACCTTAACATTGATTTTTTTTGTCTTACGACCATAGCCTTCACTTTGTTTATTTTTTATATATGTATATTGGTTTATACGTTATTGATAAACTATATTGCTAAGCAGGACATTACCAACATCAGAAACAACTTTTTTAGGATCTCAACATATCATGTTGTGATTCACTTATGAAGGCAGACAATCTACCTATTATAATAAAGAGTATCTTGGTATGACATGTGTGAGCACCACAATTCTCCTCATTAATATCTTCTCGCCTCTCTCTCTTAGGGGTGTTGATCGGGTTAGTTAATCGGGTTTTGGGTTAATCGGTTCGGGTTATTCGGGTTTTTAATATTGAAAGTCTACCCGAAACCCGACCCGAATAACAAACGGGTTAATTGGTTTCGAGTTGTTCGGGTAAGGGTTGTTCGGATTGGGTTTCGGGTATTAAACAATAGACTTAATTTAATAGATTTTAGTGAGTTTTCATTTGAAATATTATAAAACTAGTGGACTTAAATTAGTTTACTTCTATAATTTATAAAATGTGCTTAAATATATATTTATATACAAATAATTTGATCAATTTGGACAATCTAAACAAGTGTATACATATAATTTACTTAACTATAATATGGGTTGATCGGGTTATTTGAATTTCGAGTTAATCGGTTCGGGTTATTCTGGTTTTTGAGGATTGAAAGTTTATCCGAAACCGACCCGAATAAGAATCGGTTTGATCGGTTTTTGGGTTGTTCGGGTAAGGTTGTTCGGGTCGGGTTTCTTCGGGTACGGGTGAGATCGGGCCGGACGGGTTAATCGGGTACGGGTGAGATCGGGCCGGACGGGTTAATCGGGTACGGATAAAATCGACGGTCCTACTCTCTCCTATTAAATAATTACCTTAATTAGTAATAATATTATTTAACATTTTTTAGATTAAAATATTTTTTATAATATAAGAAAAAGATTTTTTTTATTAATGTTATTTATAAATAAACAATTTTTATAAATAATACTTATTTCTAAATATCAAACTTTTTTAAAAATATGATTTTTTAAGTAAATTATCTAAAAACTAAAAATAATTTAATTTAGGAGTTATGACAATGAAATATTTAAAAAATGATATTTTTATACTTACTTTTTTAAAATAAAATGTTATTCTTTGAAAAAAAATTAAAAACAAAGTTCTAAAAAGTTGATATCAATGTTTTATTACTTAAAGTACTTACTCATACGTAATTTCAGTAATATCACATATTGGAATATCGTTTCATTTTCCATAAATTTTATTATATTAATATTTTATTTATTCAACCCGTGTAATACACGTGTTTTCTAAAACTAGTGTATAATAATGCGGTGGAAACTTACTATGTTGACTTTATTGTGGTTGAGCAGGAGATATTGTTCAAGTAACGGGATTGTTATCTTATTATTATTATATTTTAATATTTATCTTATCAAATAAATATGCTAAATATTCTTAGTTTTTTATATTTTTAATTATAGGATACTAGAATGCAGATGAATATTCTATAAAGATGATTTCTTAAGTTTGATAAAATGTTGACCGAATCTTGTTAAAGATTTGTATAAAAGTAGTTTTTAGATATATAATATTTTTATATGTATACACACACATGCATGCATATATTGTAATCGACACACCCTTTTGTTTCAGAAATTCAATCTCGTCCTTCCCTTTCTCTGGTGGAATTAGGGTTTCGCTTCGCAATGGGTCGTAGCGTGCGCAAGAACAGGAGGTACTCCATATAAACGAGCGTTTGTGTTCTATTGATCGATTGATTGATTTCGCCCCTGCTTGATTTTGATTTGTTTTGTGTGCGAATCGTGATGAACAGTAAGAAGGGTCTATCGGCATCCGCTTCTCAGGTACTTTTATCATCGCTTCGTTTTAACATTTCGCTTATTAGGGTTTAATTTTCTACAAGATGAGAAATTCAATCTCGTCCTTCCCTTTCTCTGGTCGAATTAGGGTTCCGCAATGGGTCGTAGCGTGCGCAAGAACAGCAGGTACTCCATTCAAACGATCGAGCGTTTGTGTTCTTTTGATTGATTTCTTACATACTTAATTTTGATTTGTTTTGTTTTGTTTTGTGTGCGAATTGTGATGAACAGTAAGAAGGGCACATCGGCATCCGCTTCTCAGCCGAAGATTTCATCTCAGGAAGTAAGAACATGATTATCATCTATACAAGTTGTATATATCATCGTTTTGTTGTCAACATTTGCTGTCTGGGTTGATTTGGGCTAGGCTAGGGTTATTGATTTTCGAGATGTTTTTTTTTTCTTTGTCATGAATGGGATGGGATCACTCTGTTTTGCAATGAAACAACATAAAGAAAGAGAGAGTGTTATTGTGAGGTTTAAGGAAAGAAACTGGTAACAATCAAATAAAAAGGATTTCAAAAGATTTATAGCCGTGTTGTGCATTCCGTCGACTTAACTTGTTTAAGATAAACTAACGCATATCAAAGGCAGTATGCTATACTATATACTAGCTGTCTAGCTTAATTAGATATGTTTTCTCTTTTGATTTGTTCGTTGGACATTGCATGCCTTTTGAACCATACAATTCAACACAGATATGTTTTCTTTCTGTCATGGTCGGATTAAAGAAAACACCTGGTCTTTTGCAATAAAAGTTTTTGAAAAAAGAGTTGTTACTGTGAGCTTTAACACATATAGATAAATGTATGGATGTTTCATATTTTTTTTCCTTTGGATCTTGCAAGTCATGTCTTTTGAACAATCTAGTGACTTGATTGATTGATTGACATCGTATCACTAGTTCTGCTCATTCAAATAGGCGCTCCACCCCTTACTGACTATTTATTTGTTTGCCAAATTAATTCTTGTTCAGACTAGGTGACAGGTTTGCCAAGATGAGTCTTAGACCTACATCCCAAAATGATGCTAAGAAGAAGGTAAATAAGAGGACGACGTACTTATATAATAGTTGTTTGTGTTAATATTTAATTGTTATTGTTATTATTATTATTATTGGAGGAGTGGTTGATTCTATACAAATATTTAATGAATGTTATGTTTGCCCAATTACAGGACAAGTCTATTGCTAAGGCAAGTGGTTCTCATCAGGTGAAAAATAATCGGGAAGGTAATTTCAATTCTCTTGCTAAAAGTTGGTATATAATGCCTGCCTGCTTGCTGAGTGGCTGCAACATGATTATTAACTTCTCTAATCATTTGGGAAATATATACATACAGATGCAATTTTATTCATTCTGTACAAGTATGTTAAGGAGGCAGTTGAGGTCATGAAGCGTCCTGAGTGGCCTGATGGCGACGACTTAAATGGCCTCGAGACTAAAGATGAGTTGAAAGCCGCCGAGTATAAAATTGGTTTGGTTTGTAGCATCTTCGAGGATTATCTGCCACTTGGCTGGAAGTAGTATGTTCTGGTTTCTCTTTACTATTATCGATCTTATGTTTGTATAAGTTGACATCAATTATTACCTGATCATAATAATAATAGTTCAAATTTCGTTGCAGCGAGCGGGAGAATGCCAGCTCTTTATTGCAGGCTATCACAAGACTTTCATTGGTGAAGATGGGCTTAAATTCATCATGTAGTTTCATATCCGCATTCAGAGGTTTTATGTTCTAGTTTGACAGTTACTTACTAGCAAGGAAGTAAATAAACATGTTATATTGGTCAATGGTAATGAGGTGTTAGCCTCTCAAAAGTACATGAAATCAACCTTCTTTGTAGGGGTCAATCAGCAATAGCACGAGGCCATGGACTCGTGTGAAACATTTAATAGGTGATAACTTGGTCAAGAGTAGTTGAAGTAACCATATTATTTCAAAAGATAAAAGAACTCCACCAACTATACGATACGTGATGTATAAAAAGGTAAAAACATATTCATTTGAAAGGAATGATGGGTTGTGGGAGTGGAGTTGCATAAATGGTTTCTTGTAAGAAATTATGAATTCAAACCCATCAAATGCAATTTTGTATATGTATACAACTCAAGTTCATTGAGTTGTGTATATCACTGATATCAATTGAAGTCATTGATCAGATTGTATCCCCCATTTGCAACTTATGAATTAGTACTCGAAGGAACACTTGAATTGACAATCTTTTTGAAGCAAATTTGCAATCCTTTTAATCATCTTATTGCAAATAGTTTGCATAAGCAGAAGTATAAATTTCAATGAATTTCAAGCATACTAAGTGAGTTAATGAAATAAGCTTCAGTGCTTTGGAGAAGCACACGTTACGGTTCATTAAACTTTGAGCAAAACACGAACACTCTAAAGAAAGAAAAAAAATCATGGAGACAATATTGTACGCAATGAACAAATCAAGACAAACGTTGCATGAATTCTAATCTAATTACATTATCATTGACTTCAAAACAATGATCGTGGATGAAATTACATAATTTTAATCAGGGGTAACTACACCCAAATGATGATGAAAATTGTGGTGCTTCATAGCTTTTTGTAATGGTACTTCTTTTGAAACTACAGAGCCACTGCCTCAATCCATGATGAATCTGGTAACCATCATGATGGACTCTAAAGGCATTTCTTTAAATACAATACTCGCCGCCATTCCTTGGCTCAAATGATCTGTAATGATTGCAAGTTTGAGGTTGGATGAGGGGGTGAAGATGACGAGAGGAAAGGGTTGATGGTAGAGGAATTGAGAGATGTGATATGTAGAGTGAATTCTTATACGAGGATTCACTATGTGAGTGTTTGGGAATGTTTTTTTTCCTTACTTTTTAACTTATTAACTTTTGAAAAGTTAAAAGGTCATTTTATAGTGTTTGGTAATTTGATAGTTGTGAGGGAAATAAGTTAATAAGTCATTGCATATTAACTTATTTGACAAGTCAATAAATCAAAAAGGACTTTTCAAAAGCAATCCCAAACACCCCCTATATTTTCCATACCAATATGCGTTTACGTAATGATTTGGGGCTGTTGATGGAAGAAAATCCTCTTTTACCTAACAGTTTGAGAAAAAGGCATGGTTTTGAAAACCGAACTGGACCGGCCGGTCCGACCGCTTGGACCGGGTACCGGACTCCAATCCGGTCCGGTTCGGTGCTTAAAACTGGTTTGACATTGAACCAGTGGTCAGACTGGTTGAACCGGTCGGACCGGAAACCGGTCCGGTTAAACTGGGAACCGAACCGGTCGAACCGGTTTTTTTATATAATTTTTTATTTTTTGTATTTTTACATATATTTATAAAAAATAATTATAATTTATCCGGTTCTTATATACGGTCCGACCGGTTGAACCGGTCCGACCAGTGCACTAACACATTGCTTACTACCATCTACTTTATGTAACGCAACAAATCCTATATAAGTCACCATGATCATATGGAGAAAGAAAAAATGAGAATGCGTTTCTTAGGTCTCGTTGTGACTTAATAGTGATAGAAAAATAAAAACTCACCCCGGACCTAAGTGAAATACAAGAAGATATTTGCATTCAGTCTGTTTTTATGAAGTGTCTCAATGTTGAGCAAAAAGATCACAAGGATCTTACAGGAGCGACCTCCTTGACAACAAAGTCACAAACACAGGAGATGCTCCCGTTGTAGTTCCAAACGGGGAGGCAATGCCGGCGTTCGGTAAGGGAGAACACACTTACCGGGAGGACTTAAGATAAAAGGAGTCTTGCATATACCAAATTTCAATTACAACCTCTTATCAGTTTAAAAACTTACAATGAATCTTAATTGTGCAATAACATTCTTTCCAGATTTCTTTGTTATGCAGGGGTTGGTGACGAGGGACTTGATTGGCACGGGTAGTTGCTCGGGTGGTCTATACCATATGGGGGCAATGGAGAAGGAATGCAAGGCCTTGATGGCGTCACGGGGTACGTATTTTATTTTGGTAACTCGCCTATCGCATGGTGTTCTCAAAAGCAAACCACCGTTGCATTATCTTCGTGTGAGGCGGAATTCATGGCCGCCACATCTACCCCTTGTCAAGCAATTTGGCTACGTGGATCGCTAAGTGAGTTAACCGGTGAAGATCTAAAACACATTGAGTTACAAGCTGATAATGTATCCGTCATAGCTTTAATGAAAAATCATGTATTTCATGGTAGGAGTAGACACATCAATACTCTGTATCATTTTATCCGAGAATTCGTTGAAAGGAACCAAGTTAAAGTTGAACATGTGTCAGGTGATCAACAACGAGCCGACATTTTGACAAAGGCATTTGCAAGGATCAAGTTTAAAGAGATGCGAAGCATTCTAGGTGTGGAAGACCTTACTAATTTTGATTCGAAATTACTAATAAAATTTTATTTATTATCTTTATATTAATCGAGTTGACCCGAATCTCATAAAATCAACCAAAATACCAAACCATTATAAATCGGCTTTAGATTGATTTTGTTCGGATTTAATTTCAGGTTCAATTCGGGTAAAAACCACACCCCTATTATATTGCTAATCATATACAAGGAGCGAACATTTATTGTTAACTTTTTTACATTAATATCTTTATTCAAGCTAAATAACTTTTATATACTTTATTGAAAAACGACATAAAAGTGATAGAAACAGATTCTTGAAAGAAGACGGACCCGGAAGTCTTCAAAATAATATGACAGTCGGTTCTTCTAATAAATTACTGCAAAATAATATTACTGCAAATACATATATAGATCGTTAAGCGCAAGAGCTTAAAAAGATTTTAACTTATATATATACGGCATACCAGTATATGATCATGACCGGTGTGTATTTGAATATATTAAAGGATTAGTTATAATATTAACCCAAAAGATCGAATAACAATTGAATTTACAACCGGTGATTAAAGAAAGTAGAAATTAATTCCCTAAACAGAAACTTACAATCAACACAAAAAGTTTAAATCGAAAAAAAACATTGGGTGGAGATGGAAAAAAACGATCAACCAAAAATAAACAGAAGCTGCTATCGGTCGAAAAGTCACAAGGCTCGACAACATATCAGGGATTTAATTGAAATTTAAGTTATTTAATGCATAGGCATTTATACTAAAATATATAAATGATGAACATCTGGCCCAATGTACACGTATATTTACTATTTTGTAAATCAAAAAAATATGAAAAACATATATAAAGCACGTGGTTTTATAAGAACATATCATTTGAACTTAAAGCGTACTATATTATTCGAATATGCAAAATCGATAAAGTAACAAATATCAAATGGAGATTGATGAAGGGATGGAAAGAGATTACCATGCATTCTCTTGACAAACAGTTGAAATTCCTTTAAGTTGCATTGTTCAAGGAGCGCTTGATAAGGTAGGTAAAAACAGATATACGTCTACGATATGATTCGTTTCTTGGTTTTGCAAGTTGTAATATATTATTTGTTGTATCCTCGCCTGTCATAGCATGGAAATGCATTTTCACTTGCAACTTGTAAATCTTCATACCATCCAGCTTTCAGTACCTAGCTAGGATATGTTTAAAAAATAATGCAAATTATACAAAATTCCTTCGGGTTCAACCATTGTTTGCGGGTCCGATGTACTCAGTTCAATACATGTAAAGTTTAGACCAGCTCTATAGTTCCCAAACATTTGAACAATTGGATCATAGCCACCACAGAATACAGCTGTCAGCATCCAGCTGTCAGTTCAGCTGCATGCCTGGCAGTTTTATGCCACCAATGCATACCGGATAACCTATGTTGTCAAAGGCGCTATGCGCACTTAAGGCGCATAGGCTTCGCTAGGGGGCTTAGGCGCAAGGCGAAAAAAAGCGCTCGCCTGAAATAAATAAAGCGCGTATAGAGAAAAAAACTGAAAAATACATTATGCATTGAAAATTAGTGATATTCCACAAATATAATAAATAAGCTTTTTAGGTAGCGTTTTTGCCCTCTGGAAGAGGCTTTGCCTCTTAGAGTGAAGGTATTGGTTCACATCTAAGCATGATATAAATTAGTTTGGAGTAAATTAAGACAAATTTGTCGTTCAAAAATTTAGAAGCAATACCATAAATTCGAAAGCTACCAGAACTTGAATACCAAATTTCAAGAGTATTAAAGAGCAAAGACAGAAATATTAAAAAAAAACAACCTGGTACTTAAGCCCTCAGTCTCCTAATATGAAGAAGAAGAGCAAATCACTAGTAATTTTAAATGTCGTTGCTGTGTTTTGGATTATTATTATATATGGTGATATTCAAGTAATGGTATTCTGATTTTTTAGGGGACCCATTACACAGCAGTGAAAAAGAAAAATAAAATAAAGAAAGAAAGACGTCAAAAGAAATCATACACAACAAATCAATATTAATGAAAATAATAAAATATACAGTAAATTTCGGTTTTGGTCTTCGTGGTTTAACTATTTTAACCATTTCAATTCGAAAAGAAATTTTTGATTATATCATGCCTTTGGTTTTATTTTTGTAACGGTTTTGATTTTGACATTAACTCTGTTAGTTTTTACAGTTAAATGTGAGGACACTTTGGTCATTTTACATTTGAAAGACTAGTTATGTTAATTATATTAGATTAAAATAATTGTTCTAATTTTTTAAAATAAAAAAATAAAACTTAAATGTAATCCAAAACACTCCCACCATCCTAAACCCCTAATCTGAACCCTAACCCCCACCACCCCTTGCACCACCGCCTGCACCACCGCCTGCACCACCGCCTGCACACCTACACCGCTAGCGCCAACACCATCGCAACGCCACCGCCCTAGTTCTTCTTTGGAAGACGAAGAGTATGATCACTCCCTCTTGAATCTTGATCACACATTCACATTCACATTCATACAGCTCCATCATCCTCCCATGGCGACCTTCATAATCTCTGCTTCAAACGCCGAATCAATGGCCAAATCCCAAAACCTCACCCTCCCTCAACTCCTCCCAACCCTCGTCAAATCCGCTCAATCCCTCGCTCGCCCCCAATCTTCAATTTCCACGTCGGAGCCGTCAGATTGTCCTCTGATGGCCGCATCTTCCTCGGTGCCAACGTTGAATTCCCCAACCTCCCCCTCCACCACTCAGTTCATGCCGAGCAGTTTCTCGTCACCAACATCGTCGCACACGCCGGAGGCTCCAAGCTCCTCTACATCGTCTTTTCCACAGACCAATGTCGTCGATTCTACGCTACCACCGCCTAGTTCTTCTGTGGCGTTGCGGTGGTACTGGCGCTGGAGGTGGTGCAAGCGGTTGAGGTGGAGGTGGAGGTGGCGGTGGAGGTTGTGCAGGTGGTGGTGCAAATGGAGGAAGGGGTGGTGGGGGTTAGGGTTCCGATTAGGGTTTTTAGGATGGTGGGAGTGTTGGGGGGTTTGGGTTGGATTAGATTTAAGTTTTTTTTTTTTATTGTTTTAAAAAATTACATCAATTATCCTAATCTAATATAATTTACATAACTAGTCCTTCAAATGTAAAATGACCAAAGTATCCTCATATTTAACTGTAAAAACTAACAGAGTTAGTGTCAGAGACCAAAATCGTTACAAAAATAAAACCACAGGGCATGATATGATTAAAGATTTCTTTTTGGACTGAAATGATTAAAATGGTTAAACCACAGGGACCAAAACCGAAATTTACTCTAAAATATAATAAGTGACCGCCTCATTTGGATAAATCAACTGACTTGTTTCTCAGCACCTAAACTAAAACACCACCGCCTCTAATATTTCTGACAAAAACGTCACAGGTGTCGCTTTGACCACCAAGAAGCAGTTTTTGTTTGCTGCGCCTTGAATTAGCGCTTAGGCGAGCGCTTCAAGCGCTTTTGACAACACAACTGATATCTGATCATGCATCCATGAAAAAATTCAAGTGAATACATAAAAATTGTAAGAAATCATCAATGCGATACTTGGAGTACCAATTCAGGAAAAAAACGCGATATGCGCTAGCGTAATCTCCACCATCACAAAAGAATTTTGTGTCCTGAGGTTGGGAATTATAAGAGCCCGCGTTATCGGGCGGCCTACCCCAACTTGAGTGTCCTCTTGCTTCTGTAGCTTTTCTCAAGACACTTTCTTAGGTATTTATCATAGCACTGCATGCATGATAAAACATGTTTTGTAAATTAAAAGAAGCAGCAGTTGGGCACCATATTTCTTTATTATTGTAAGCACAGTTAAGAGGTAGCAAACCAGGCAAGGTCAGGTAAGGGGTCAAAACGGGTACAAGTCAAACAGGTAATTAACTTGGTGTAGACCAAACAAGTTTGTAGCTTTGACCCAAAACACTTTTTGTCTATTTTTAAAGAATAATTTAGCCTAAATATTAGATAATATTTCATTTCAAAAATTATATACTGTTCCGAGTAAAGACATAGGATGTTTTATAATTTTGATGTTCCGAAAACATTTGGGTGACTTTTGCCCTGTTTGATCTATTTCCTTTCAAGCTAACCTTTTATACTTCACATGTTTGACCCATTAGAGATTAATGTCATTAAACACAGCCATGATTGACCAAATCATTAGCAAATGAGTTGAAAGTTCCATATGTAATTACTATACATAACCATGTCAAAACCAAGCTATCTAGTGGTTATATATGATTTGTTTATACGGAGGTACTAGAATTCACCAATACCAGTATATTCCAACCATGTTTTGCAGGGCAAGACGGGCAACTCAATACTCCGCAAGCACCTTAACCAATTTCATCTCGACGATGCTTCTATCCTGGAAGAATTCATCAAATTCAACCCGAAAGCTTCTCATATACTCGGAGTATACCCGAAAACTTATAAGTATGATCGATTGATCGATCTTCTTTATTTGCCTTTGAGTTTTGTTGTTGAAAGACATGTTTGGGATTGCTTATTTTGGTTGAAAAGTATTTTTGATAAAAAAAAACTTATTAACTTATGACTTTTCATAAAGAGTTTTTAAAAAAGTGTTTGGATAATCTCATAAACTAAAATGTTATAAAATGACCAAAAAATACATACATTAAAAATATAGGGAGTTAATAGGAGGTAGTAGAGGGGTATAATAGGAAATTAGATTAAACGAAGTTTTCAAAAGTTAATAAGGTGTTGTTTGTTTTTTCTACAGCAAAATGTCTGCATTTTGCGAATCACATCTGCATATATATGCAGAAGAAGAGGTGGATCAAATGTCTGCAGTCTGCGAGAGGAAGAGTGTTTGTTTTTTAACATCTGCAGATTGCAAAAATAGTCTGTAATTAAACCAAATCAAACCTTACCTTAAACCAAATTAAACAAAAAAAATAAACCATAACTATATAAATGATCATAGAGTTCATTCTCTAATTAAACCAAACCACAACAAATGATCATAGAGTTCACTGTGCTAATTCAAGTCTGCAACTTTGACAGAGCTCCGAAACCGCTGGAAAATCACCATATCTTTAATCACAACTACATTGATCTTCAAGATATCACAACCCAAACACCAAAATCAACGAAGATTGAGGGTTTTTTGGGCAAGATTGCAGTATATATTATGGTGTTGATACATAATATATGTTAAATAAATAGAAACCAAGTGATTTCTATGTATAAATGGTACTGATATAAATCTAATGAAATTCATCTTCTAATCTAAACCATATATGCTATAAGCCTTATATAAACTGAGATAAGAACTAATCACAAAATTACAACAGAATACCAACAAAACATCAGTTAAAACAACACATAATACACTACAATCAACCAATTATCAATCCTATCATCCAAAACAAATGTGTTGCCGATGAAATTGGTAGCTAGGGTATCAAACCTCAATTAACGAGCAGAAGAGAGTTGACGAAACCTCAGAGGTCGTCAGGAGATGAGTGGGGAAGGAGATGGGGTAGGTCGATGGTTTTGGGGAAGGATGAGAAAAGTTTTGTTTTGTATGAATAAAAAGTTAGAAGAAGTTAGAAGTGGATGTGTAATGTTTTCTCCACGCAGACCTTATGGAGACCTTTTTTTAATTAAAAGTCTTCCAAAAAACAAACAGTCTGCAGACCTTAACGTCTGCGCGTGGTCTGCAAGTCGCAGACAAAAAGGGTCAGAAAGTACTTCTCACAAAAAACAAACACCTCCTAAGTAACATCCTTTTACTTTTTGTAAACCTCCCTTTTACCCTATATGAAAAGTCAGTTTTAAAAGTCTTTTTGGCTTTGCCAAACACTTTTTTTGACTTATTAACTTCTCAAAAGTTAATAAATCAAAAGTTGAATGGAAACAAACATTCCTAAACATGCACAAAGTTGAAACTTATAGCGGAAGCCTGAGGTGCAGAGGATTAAAGTAAAAAAAATCGTATCCTTGTTTAGAATAAAATCTAACCGTATTAGCTAGTTAAAATAAAATCTAAAGATAATAACTTATTCTAGTGTTTGTGAACATTTTTGTCTTTAAATTAGAGAACGACTTGAAAAAAAACATATTTTTTATAATTTCTCTCATACATAAATTATAAAGATCATGTATATATGGATTGAATAGTAAATTATTATATTATCAACTTACTATTTATCTTTTATATTTTTTTTGGGTGGAAGAACACATAGATTTATAAAAAGTATAAATTATACGAATAGAGATAATATAAAAAATCATATGCGAATGAAATCTAATGATGAAAATGATGTTTAAGTAAACTATAAGAATAAAGATAAAAACTCTAATGTATATGTTTTTATACACAGTGAGTTATACTAAACGTTTTTATTTATATAATAATCACTTGCATTTTACTTCAAACTTTCATTATTTATGCTGGGCGTTTTTGTTTACGAGGTTTGCAAATTTTACGTCTTTTATACTAAATGGCATTAATAATTCTTTCAAATTATGTGTTAAGTGATTAAATTATCATTTTAATAAAACATAACAAAATAAAAAAAATCTACAAACTCATGATTTACCCTTCACATGTCTTAAGGGAGGAGGGGGCTCTCTCGGGTACCCATTCGGGTAGGCGGGTACCCGCTCGGGTACACCACCACCACCCCTTGCGGGTACCCAGCGGGTATTGTTTTTTGGGTGATAATTGCCGAGGGAAGCCGTGAAGAAAACAGCTTTATTTTATAACCAAAAAATTATTCGTTGGGTTTTAAAAAAATTAACCCTATAAATACTCACACAGATACACACTATTATCTACACAAACACACATATATTTACACAAACACAAACACAAAATATTATCATGGATCCCCGAAGGTCAAAGACTGTTAGTAGCAAAAAAACCCGAGGTGGTGTCCGGACACTCAACAAGAATATGGAGATGATGACGAAGACGAAGGCCCGATCGAGCAACAACCGCAATGAAGATTTCAAGGATGAGTCGAACGCCAACAGTGGACCGAATTACAATAAGAAGCTTTGTGTAAAGCTTGGGTTCATTGTTCCGAAAACAAAACGGTCAGAAATCAACAAAAACGGTCTAGTTTTTGATACGCGGTTCTTAATCATTATAATCAACTCGTGGGAGGAAGCACCTGAATGGTCCACCAACTCGACACAAAATGGACCGCGATGCTTACAAAAATAAATACCTTTAATGGTTTTTATATTTAAGCGGTATGTATTTAATTATTTTACCTTTTTAAAATTAAAATATGTATTTTGTTAATTTATTTATTTTTTAAATGAAAGTATATATTTTTTGTATTATTATTTTGTAATTGTAGAAACATTTACGCCGTAGCGGATGCTCTGATTTTAACGTGATGAGAATGGCGTTAACAGATTATCAAAAGAAACACCTCTCTAGTTTTAATCACATTAGAGCTTGGGAAGTTGCAAAGGATCATGTAAAATGGTCTCAAGTGCCAGTCATGGGTGAGTCGTCGGGTAGTAGTCATTCTGGCCAAAAAAGAAAGTCCTCGGATTCCAGAAACTACTCGAATACACCCGATGATGATCAACCGGCTCACATTCCCGACCTCAACGAAAACGAGGGACCTACAAGGCCGACCCCTAAAGCAAAAAGGTCCGCCGGCTCGTCGAGCGTTAATTTAGATTTAATCGAGCAACTCTCGGGTTACGCTTCAATGAAAGAAGAAAACTATAAAGAATTGGTCGAGTTCGAAAAACAACAATGCCAAAAAAGTATCGCATTGTTAGAAGAAACAACACGAGACAATAAGAGAGCAGCAGATAGAACGGAAACTAAAAACATTCATGGAACCGCACGATCACATCACCGGTCTAATGTTGCAAATAATATTGGACCGGAAATGAAAAATAGCCGAGAAATATAATTGGCCTTGTGATTTTTACTTTTTATATTTTTTAGTATTTTTTATTGTATTTGTATTTTTTATAATTCGAATTATTGTAATTTTTATTTTTTTAATAAAAATTAATTTTCTTTTTAATTTTATTAATATTAAAATAAAAGTTTCATAGTAGTTCAGGGTTGCATTTTCAGCTTTTTGAATATTTCAGGGTAGTTCAGGATACTTGTGATGTGTCAGTGTGTGACTAGTGGATTTCAAAGTAGTACAATGTACTTTAGGGTGGTGCCCCCTCCTCCCTAATTGTTTTTTTATCTTTAAAACCTTCAAATTTCATAGTAGGCTTCATATTCTTATCTCTATAATAATTTGTTTAAAAATAAACATCTCTTAAGGTTATAATATTTTTTTTAAAAATCTTTAAAGTCTCGTTCTCTCTCTTTATCTCTCTACTAGTTTTAGTGAACCTGTGTATTACACAGGTTGAATAAATAAAATAAAAATTATTAATTCTAAATGATAAACTAAGAAATAATATGATTGAAATTATGTATCGTAATAACTATAAGTAATAAAACATAATATGAACTTTTTAATTTTTATTTTTTTAAAGATAAATTAAATATTTTTTTTAAATAACGTTTTAAAAAATTTTATTTTTAAAATTTCCTTACTATAACTTCCTATATTAATTATTTTTATTTTATAAAAAAATTACTTTAAAAAGACCAATTTTAAAATATTATGTAAAAATAGTTTTATTTTTTAGAAAAAAATATGTAAAAAAAACTATCTCTACAGAAATGAATTAATAAAAAGTTATCTTTTCTTAATTATAAAAAAACTAATTATAATATAATTTTAAATAAATAATATTATTAGTAATTAATGTGATTATTTAATATGAGAGAAAAACGGGAAAAGTTTGATAAGAATGAATGTGGTGCTGACAAGTAGCCCTTTCATTTACCATTTTATTATAGTAGTAAGATTTTTATTATTACTTTTTGTTTCTTCAATTTACATTTACAATTATAAATAATATATTACCTTGATGCACAACCAATATGTAAGGAACTTTATGCTTGAATGCTTGATTGCTATAATTTATCAATGATTCCTTGAATTAACAGTCGTAAACACAACAACGAAAATTCTACACTTCATTAGCTTCTAAATTTTAACCCCATCTTATCCCATCCTAATTCAACGTCTTTTGAGATTTCAATCACCCGACTCATTTTAATTCCACTCAAATAACTAATTGTTAGCGTAAATTTATCTAAAATTGTTTAATTGTAACGTCTATTATTCGCAACTAAAATATAACCATCAATACCCCGCCATTGAGGGTGTACAGTAAGCATAGATGTAAAATACATCAACACTCAGCATAATTGATTTAATAAATAATAAAATGATAAGTTACTTATAGAAAAGCTTAGTTTCATTCTTACGGTGCAACAACTTTGTTAGAACTAATAGTTTGATGCTTTTTAACACCATTTCATGATATTAATTATCAACTCGTAAAATCTAGTTTCCGTTATGCTTCTTATATATTTATCTCTATATAAGTGGAGCTTGCAAGACTTTAATGATAACTAGCAGGTTGTGACCGCATTTTGATAAAAATACAAGAGAAAACAAATAAAAAAAGTCACAATGATAAATTCAAAATTTTAAAACATTATATATCTAAAGTGTTAGAAAACATAAAGTTGAATGCTCTGTTTTGTATAAAATTTATATTTAATCTGTTATATATAGAAGGTAATATGACTTTTACATTTTTAACGTGCTTATCTGAATCAACAAAAATGAAATAATAATAGATAATAATAATAATAATAATAATATAATAATAATATAATAATAATAATAATAATAATAAGGTAAATTGATTTTTAATAATTTAAACTATTACCTATTGAATGGTAATAATTCATACAATCAAATTGACCGATAATAATTCAAACTTTCAGTTTTGTTACAATGACAATCCTATTAACATAATTTTTATTGACGTACACTTGTTTTTCGTTTGTTTTTCATTCCATTTCATAGTACGTCTCCTTATTTCATTTACAATCACCATCATGAGCAAAATCAAATGTAAATCAATAAAAATTGTTACTAGGATTGTCATTGGTAATAAAACTAAAAGTTTGAATTGTTATCAGTCAATTTAATAGTATGAATTATTATCAGCTAATAGGTTATATTATGAATTATTAAAATCCAATTTGCCTAATAATAATAACAATAAACATTAATAAAGAAATAATAATAATAATAATAATAAAATGATAATGTTTGATGATATTTTTAAAATTATAGAAAAGAAAAAGAAAGTAGTACCGCATGAAAAGTTATTTATTTTTATTCTTAATAGACCATCACCGTGTTCCTTTAGTACACCTGTTAAAAGGCTTTATTAAAATATATATTACAAGCAATTTATCACATAGCACCAGTGGTCTAGTGGTAGAATAGTACCCTGCCACGGTACAGACCCGGGTTCTATTCCTGGCCGGTGCATTTGAGCAATGAAGAATAAGCCTTTCTGATGGTTTTGATGATTTGCTCCATCAGAACAGCCTGTTATTCTTAGGAAAAACAGGCCCTCCTGAGCTCAAATCTTTTTTTTCTTGTTGCCCAGAAAAAGATCTCACAATACTTGGTTTAGTGAAAGCGTTTGAACTAAAAATATATATGTAAATATTACGTTGATTTTTTAAAAAAACTAAACGAACAGACATTTATTCTCCATCATTTTGAGCCTCTTTTTCCCACATGTAACTTTACAGCTTGGATGATACACCAGGAGAGGGGGGTGTTCCTGCTTTCCTTATTAATCCTTCTTGAGTTATAGATGCAACAAGCTGGATACAAACATAGATAAAATGATCAATTAATTATGTAATTTGGAAGTCAAAAGGATATGCTATGACTTATGAGATCAAAATGACAACTTTTTCAACACTCAAATCATTGAGTTTGCTAGGTTTTTGAAAAATAATGCAGGGATAATAGTCATGTAAGGTGGTGTTTCAAGGCTCGATGTTGAACTTTTGATTCTCCCACCAACCACAGAGAAATCTGAAAAGAGGACATGTTGAAATCTCTATAAAACTGAAATAAAGTGTTGCATTTCCTTTCATGGAGGGGAGTTCATCATTCGACAAAACATAATTTTGTGTGGATTATAGTGGTCAAAGTCACAAGGTGTAAAGCGCTAGCCTGTTGGCTAGGCAGAAGGGCAAAGAAAAGGTGTAATAATGGGAAAAATAAAGAGAAGTACATACATAACAGACATGATAATAGAAAAAATAAAATAAAACATCTTTTTGAATTTTTTGGAAATGTAAAAAAGAAGTATTGCTTGTGCCTTGGGAGAGGCGTGCACCTCTATGGCGCCTAGAGGAAGGTCCGCAACTTGCGCCTACCTGAGCCGCAGTCGCCTAGGCGTGCGTCATGTGCGCTTTTGACTACTATGGTGTGGAGCCACACATAAACATATACCAATTTATTTGTCATGATGACTACAAAGTATGTAACTGCAACCTAACAATTCACTGAAATAATACTGCACTTTTTTTACTACTATGGTGTGGAGCCACACATAAACATATACCAATTTATTTGTCATGATGACTACAAACAAAGTATGTAACTGCAACCTAACCATTTACTTAAATAACACTGCAGTTTTGATGAGAAGTTTGGAGGGTATCAAAAGTCAAAAGTGTTTGTGGAGCATAGCTACATACCTCTCCTCTTCTGTTAAACATTTGCCCGCTAACAAATCCACGAGCACTGTGTGCTGTAGGACTCCATATCTGTAAAACAGTGAGTTGGATTTTTTATCAAATAGCACATGTAGAGGCCAAACATAAGGAATAACAATAAACCAAAGTTCTTACTGGCACTTACCGAAAACAACAACCACTCATCAGCTCTAACAGACCGGTGAAACCACATCCTTAAAAGAAGAAGAGTATTAAGACGAGATTCGTATTATTAATTGTGGATGGGTCAATTCAGGTTATGTTTAATCACTAACAAGTAATGGATCCATAATGTGAATAATTAACTAACAAGTGAGTAAAAGATGGCCTAAGCATATTCTTAATGCATACAAACTTCTAACTCTTTATATTGAAAAGGATAGTTGGTAATTGCAACAGCATAGAAATTTGTGCTCACGTCTAAATTCTAAAATCTAACCATCTATGTGAATTTGTGTACTTACGAGTGATTCAAGCTAGCAGAAGAAGTCTTAAAGCCCCTGCGTCGATGAGGATTCAGACTTACATTTAAGGTTATATGATCTGAAGTGTATGCTGCTACACATCTGCACAATAAATCATTCCACATGTTTGAAAAATGAGCACATCATCATAAATAACATTGAAAATAAGCGTATATTTATTAAGATATAAATCTAACATTTGAAATAAAATGGCATTTAATTTAAGTTGTATAATATTTAATGTATTAATATAATTTTAAACTCACCTATGCAAAGCCTCATCATCAGAGAGTTTTCCTTTCGATTTAAACCAGTACCTCAAACTACAATTACAAAATAAAAAATTAAATAACTATAAAAGAGTTTAAATGGATGCAGTAAGGAAAGTTTGTTTATGCTTCCATGAACAATGATTGACCTAGCAGGACGTTTATCGTAGTTGGTTGTATTGTTAGGCTCACAAAGCCTTATCTCAACAGGCCATGGAATAAATTTTGTTGTGGCAACTTTGTTACGATACGTCCTGGAACAAAATATACAGATGTTACAAAACGTACGCATGAACAATAATGTAACATTAAACAAACATGGAATCTACCTGGGGAGGCGAGGATTAGTAAGGCGGTTCTCCCGCAAATCTTCCATTGATAAAAGCTGCAAACATCATAGTTAATGGGAATAGCAAAGGTGTCAATCTCGACCTATTCAACTATGAGTAGGTCTGTTTGGCTTGATTCTGTAGTGGGTCAAAAGGGGGAATAAAAAGAAAGATTAGATGAAAAAGAAAACAGGTTTCAACAAATGTTTAGTATTTTTGGGACAAAAAGTGTTTTAGGTGAACAAAACTGGTTTTGACCCACGAATAGAAAACACTTGCATTTTGACCCGAACCGCCAGACCGCCAATTTTCCTGACTCGGAGAAATAGACATATATTACTAGGACCATTTCACAAGCTTGTAGCAATGTAGTTCTGGTACCAATTCTGGATCGGGGACAGCTGGCATTGATGGTAACTGGTGATCAAACCCCACTTCTGCTTTCTGTAAGATATCAACCCACACATGATAAAAACAACAGCAAGGAATTGAATCAGAACCTCTGCAGCCATCAATTGGCGTATAAATAAGTAAAACAAAACTAAGATTATTGGTTAAACATCATCAACAGCTTGATTGTAATAACAAACAAGATTATAAATAAAGTATTTAACAATGGCTGTATACAGATGAATACTCATAAAGTACCTGAAATGATGCAGTCATTGTGAAGACTACATTCCCCTTCTGTACTGCATCTATCTTTCGGGTGGCAAAACTATTGCCATCACGTACACGATGAACATGATATATAATTGGAACTGCAAACACATATAAATTGAAAGATAAAGATTTCAAATATACTTACTGCGATAAATATTACACTTCGAGGCATGGAACAATATGTTAACATCATGGTAATAGTTTTTTAGCTAAAAGAGTAGCTCATATTCAAAACATAATGCATAACATGACTTACTTTCAAGATCCCCGACAAGAAGAAAGTAAGCACGCAAACTATGAACAATCTTAAGTGAATCAACAGTTTTTGAGGCTGCAGCTAATGCCTGCATATTGTAAACTCTTTAGAAAAAACTGTATGAAAATTCTTTATATATGCTGTTTAACTAATGAAGAAGTCTACTCTTGCCTGTCCAATGAACTGTCCTCCAAACACTTTCCCATAATGTGGAGCATCAGGCAATGTGATCCCCTTAAATATGTTGACCTTTATGGAACCGTAACAAATATAAATCAATTTTTATTTATGAACATATAACAGGAAAATGCTAAGAGAATACATATTGCATACGCTAACATACCCTAACCTGCTAAAATCATTAAAACTTAATTAAATTTTCCAAATCTTGCTTACATACTTCTATAGAGTCAAGATGTAATATTCTTTCAACAAGTGAACATGTTTCAAGTGATTGTTCTGTACTCCAGATAGATTTTGACTGCAGGAAACTGCAATACTCATGGGGCAGCAGTAAGCAGGTCAGCTGTCACAGGATAAGCAGTATTAGAATCCTTGAGCGAATAATTTCATTCAAATAGCATTTACCATTTAGGAGACAAACTTAGAGATATTACTTATTGAAAGCAAGAAAACCCAATAAATATTAAAAAAAAATAAAAAAATAAAATAGAATTATGCAAATACCTTAGCCAGTGCAATGACGTCTGCTTGCTGCACTGACCCTGCCGCAACTGCAATACAATGAATCAAACTATTGATGTTTACAATGATTCAGAATGGGGAAAAACATTGGGCAATCAGTAAATCAAGAATATGATGATGAAACATCTGTTTTCACCATTGCCAAAGTAGTCGTAACGCTTAAGTTGGAACTCTGAAAGGTTAGGCTCGTCTGTATGAAAATAGCCGGAGACCTCTGCCTACAAGATTTAGTTAATCATACTGCTATGATCCAAAATCAAATATGCATTCAACTTGAAAAATATCAAATCAAATGGTACACGAAACCAAATTTACCTCGCCTTCCCATATGAAGTATATTCCATTCCCAACCTCCCCTTCACGAACAACATACTCTTGGGGATCTTGTAAAGAGAACATTACAACCGTAACTTAATTTATGACAATATTGTTCAAATTTACCATCAAAACATCAAATTCATCAAAAGAAAACAAAGCAAAACCAACTCATTGTCAGCATATTGTCCAAGTTTAAACACTAAAATCACCAAAATGATACCGCTCATGTTAATTGTATGCCCTAATTTTCTACTAAAATGAGTGATCATCAAACCATCAAAATTAGTCAACAAGAAATGGCTAACGTATTACAGTAATGTTTAACAGTAACAACTTGTGCGATTTTTCGGAGAGATGAGCTCGGGAGTCTCTGAAGCAAAGGCACACAACCCAAAAACTCGATCACTGTCATCAAATTTCATCATATACAAAAACAAAATCAATCTGTGAACTCATACAACATTCAAATTGCAAATAAATAGCGTTATTATTAAGTATTAACTACATAGGTCAATCACCTGCTTCAGTGCTGAACATGTTGAAGTAATCACAATTGAAAATGATTGGGCGATTCCAAACTGTTGATTTAGATGCTTATTGCATAGGGATTTGCGAAAGAAGATGAATCCAATGCTACTTGTATGTAAGTTAATCCAAAATTTGAGCATTTGTTGGTTAGAATAATAATTTGATATTCACAATGGTAATCTTCTCTAGATTCCGATATTCTATCGGTGTTTCCCGCCATTTCCTATTCATCAGGCACTATGGTGTGTGGATAACAATACCATGTATGGTATTTTGGTGGAAAAATCACGAAAACTATCGTTTGACCGTTCAAAAAGTCAAAGTATTGATAGATTTCATCAACTAGTAATTAAGCCCGCGAGTTGTAACGGAAACGTAAAATCATGACAAGTAACACTAATTTCATATCAGTGTCAACGACTGCCAACACCGCTAAAACTCGTATTAAAAAATAAAAATACGAAAATAACAAAACCAAACGAAAAGTATACCTAAAACATTGAACCATGCACGTGAGACGTAAAACATTATAAACAATAGTTAAGTCAATCTAAAACTCGTGTGTTGTGATGGGACCGTTAAACGAGAAAAAATAAACTTAAAATCATTGAACACACGTGCAAGTCACAACGTGTTAACTCGTAAAATTTAGACCGAAATAAAAAAATTATAAAATATGAAAAATATAGGGGACCAATTTTAAAAGTAAAAAATTGTTGGAGGCTAAATTGTAAAAATATGTAAAAGTTTGGCTTAAAATAGAAAAGTTAAAGATTAAAGAAAAGATAAAGATAAGAGATGTTACAAACCACAAGCATGTGGTACTGTTAGACTACCTTAGGTGTTATTTGTTTTTTATCAAAAATCTTCTCCACCTCTTCATATGCGCGCACGCAGACGCGGGAAGAGGTTTTGATTGCACAGACTATTTTTTTTTTGGAAGACATTTTATTAAAAAACGTCTGCAGGAGGTCTGCATGGAGAAGATGTGGACCTATGTATTCTGAGATCTTCTAACCTCTTCTCACCTCCCTCACCTCCCCCACATCCCCCCATCGGTCGCCCCACCTCCCCCACCTCCCCCCATCGGCCGCCCCACCTCCCCCAACCGGTCGGACCACCGCCGCCCCACCACCCCCACCGGCCGGACCACCGCCGCCCCACCACCCCCACCGGCCGGACCACCGCCGCCCCACCACCCCCACCGGCCGGACCACCGCCGCCCCACCCACCCCCACCGGCCGGACCACCGCCGCCCCACCACCCCCACCAGTCGGACCATCGCTATGATTTCATATATGAATAGAGTTTTGTTTTCTTTCTAGCTACCATAATAGCAAATGTTCTGACTTGATAATCGTTCTAATTAAGTTATTTATGATGTCATGATCATGATATATTCATTCTAAGTTATCATTGGTGTAATGGTATTGTGTTATATATCATATTTGTTTTAATTTATTAATAATATTCAAAGTTGCACACGATCAAATTTAATATGAAATTTGCTTATTTCAACTATCCAAACTCTTTATAAAACTTCACAGAGATAATTTATTTCAGGTGATCAAATTACTGTGAACTTTCGAGGTGTTAAAAATACTACTACAGTACTACTACAATTCTTGTCGGTTTACTGTTAAAGACGATCCCGTAATAATTTAATAAAAAACCTTATATAATATAGAATGCCTTAAGTTATTGTATTGCATAGTGTGGTGTACAAATATACAATACGTGTGAGACAAAAAAAGAGACACAAAAGTATATAAAATGGTAACACAAAAGTATATACAATACGGTTGTATATATGTTGTATGTACGTAGCGATGTGTGTGTGTGGTACAAGTCCAAGAAAACAAGTGTTAAAAAATAAGTTTAATCTAATTACAGAATATTTTTACCATTCTGCAGATGTTAAAAACAAACAGTCTTTTTCTTGCAGACTGCAAACATTTGGTCCACCTCTTCTGCTGCAGATGTCTGCAGATGTGGTCCGCAGACTGCAGATATTTTCCTGCAGAAAAAACAAACAACACCTTAGTTAATGATTTTTTATTGTTTATATTTATTACTTTCTCTTGTATCTAGATTATTCTTTGTATCTATTTGAACTCATGCAACCCACCATTGTAGGCAGGCAAATAGTTGCACATTCATGGTATCAAGCCTCTAATCCTTCCCCTCCCCTATTCATCTTATCGTTTCTTACTCTTCTCTGCCTATCTCCATGGCTTCTTCTTCCCAACTCACTGAAACTACCATCTCAATGAACACCATCTTGCATATGATAACTATTAAGCTTTCCCCTTCCAACTATCTCTTATGGAAAAATCAAATAGTGCTAATCCTTTCATTCTAAAACTTGCTTCCTCATGTTGATGGTACTTCCTCTCATCCTACCGAATTCTTCAGGAAACAAAACCCATGCCCAACCCCGTATATACTACTTGGCTTGCTAATGATCAAAAAACGGTTCTGATTCTTCTTGCTTCATTGTCAGAAGAAGCCGTTGCCGAGGTACTTGGTCTTAATATTGCTTGTCTTATTTGGTTGGCACTTGAGAATGCTTATAGCAACACTTCAATTGAAAGGATTCAAAACCTACGGGACCAACTTCGTCAAACCGTGAAGGGCACCGCTACTGTTTCGGAAATTGGAAGGAAGTTTAAACTCATTTGTGACCAACTTGCTGCCGTTGGTCAACCTGTTGATAAATCCAACAAATTACATTGGTCTTTTATGTGGGCTTGGTGCTTCCTTTGAGACATTTTCAACAGCTATTCGGGCCTCTAAACCTCCCCCGATCTTTCGTGATCTTCTTGCTCAAGTTGAGTCGCATGAACTTTTTCTTAAGTCACTGCATGCCGCGACCTCTTCCACTCTTGCTTTTAATTCATAATGTTCTCGACAAGCCACTGTTGCTAGAGGCCGAGGTGGTCGGTTCATTCTTGGTTCGGGTTCGAGTGCACGTATGAGAGGTCGTAGAACTCCCCATTGCCAACTGTGTCGCAAGGACGGTCATTTTGCTAACTCTTGCCCCGATCTTGCAACCTTTGCTTCGCACTCGACATCACCTGATTCTAACCTCGCCAAGGCATTTCATGCTCGCTGTCATATTAACACCTCAAGTCCCGATTGGTTTGTTGACTCGGGAGCTATTGATCACATGACAAATTCACCAGACCACATCAAAACTACTACTCCATCAGGTGAAGCCAAGGTCACTTTTGGTAATGGTAAATCTCTTCCTGTTTCACATATGGGTCATACCATGCTCTCTAATAACATCCATTTAAAAGATGTCTTAGTTGTTCCCAATCTCATGAATAATCTTTTATCTATTAGCAAGTTACCAACTGACAATTCTTTGGATGTGCTATTCTCTCAACCCAATTTCTATATTCAGGATCGCCTAACGAAACAGGTGGTGGCCCAAGGGCGTTGTGAAGATGGACTATATGTGTTACATATGGGACCAAAAGCGTTAGTTGCGGATTCTATCACACCTTCAAAAGCATCTTTTGAACTTTGGCACTCACGGTTGGGACACGTATCATTTGATACGATTTTATCATTAAATAAAAGAGGATGTCTAAGACTTATATCTATATTACCCAAACCGGTTTTATGCAATTTGTGTGAAATGTCTAAAAGCCATCGTTTACCTTTTCCACTTGATGATAAAAGAGCTACTCATCCATTTGACTTGGTCCATTGTGCTTTATGGGGACCATCACCGGTCAAGTCCAATGACGCTTATCATTACTATGTTATTTTGTGGATGACTTCTCACGGTTTACATGGTTCTACCCGTTAAAAACAAAGTCCGAGTTTCATATTGTCACACCCCAACCTTGACGGCGGAAACGTCGAGATATGAGGGTTACGATTGTTCACAGCCACATAACGCTATTTATTAATTCCAAATATATTATTCATAAGTTTCATTAGTAACATTACAAGCAAAAGTTTCAACAAAGAATACATCATGTTCAAATGCTACAAATAACATGATCATCCATTTTAACTCTAGGTCCAATCCTAGATGTGATAAGCTTCAAAGAGTAGAACACATACTTGAGGTATTCCTGAAACATGTTAAAAATAAAAGGTCAACATAAAAATGTTGGTGAGCATTCCACAGTTTTTAATACATAAGTATATAAAAGATGGCAATTCAAGTCATAAGTTAGTGAATAAAGTGATTAGGGATGTTATGATCAATGCAACAATCAAACCTCGACAAATTTTTACAAGTCTCAAACGTTTACAAGATTATACGATCAGCTAAGTGTACTTGGATCAACCAAAGTAGGCTTGTCTTGCCCATAGATCTATGACTTCGCTGGGCTAGCAATAGTTAATGATTGTACATATAACACCATAACATGGTAACCACGAAAGTTCAACTAACCACAACTTTACAAGATGAATTGCCATAAGTTTACAAGTCTCAAATAAGTTTACAAGTGCAATAGTATAAGTTAACATGTTTCACCCCAAAGTGTGAAAATAAAAAAAAGGGGTATGGAAATACTCACAGATGTATGTAAGATGATGATAAGACTAAATCGAGACTCCAATGATTTCTCTTACAAGTTGCCTAAACGTATGTGTTCCAAGATTAAGTTTGATAATAAGATTATCAATTGGACATGAACTAGGGTTCCAATTGGAATTTGGGGATTTTTAATAAATAAATCAAGCAAAATACAATAAAGTAATCGTTTATGTTTTGGGTTCATAATGTTGGAATCAAACAATTAAAAATAAAAATTCACTGATTTAACTTATTGAATTAATAATGATTAAATATGATATGTGAAAAGAGATTCATAATTCAATAATTAATTGTTTGGAATTTGATAAAGGTAAAATAATTAATATTTAAATGACCTTAAAACTATCATATAATAAGTTTTTTAAACGTTTTAAATGATCTTTGTAAAAATATTATAATATCAAAACATTAAAACAATAATAAGGAAATAATAGAAAATTATATTGTTTTATAAGTTCCAGAAAAACTTAAATAAAGTTTAAGAAATAACGTTATTAACTAATTATATAAGACATGATTAAATGAATAAATGAATAATTAATTATTTAAATAATTATTTAAATAACTATTTGAATAATTGTACATTTAACATATGAATTATAATGTTTTAAAATAATCTCCATTTAAAATAACGTGATTTAAACGATGAACGTTTAAAGAAAATGTTTGGACCACTAATAATTTATTAATTATTAAACTCCATTTTAATATTAATAACTCAAGAATAATCTTTAAAATGTTTTATTAAAAAAAAAGATTTTTAGTTATTTAAATTTAGAAAAATTACCGAAAATTATTTGGTGCCTTTAAAAAATATTTAAAGTTTACAAAACCATTTTTTTTATTTATTAGAAATTTTCTATAATTAATTTAAGGGCTAAAAACCTAAAAAAAATATTTGAGGGTGCTCGGGTTCGAACCCGAGACCTCAAGGTGGGGCTGCAAGTAACTAACCAGTGAACCAGGGCCGCAGTCGTGGTTTAACTTGGTTTTGAAATCTTAAAACATGGATAGAAAGAAAACCCCAAATTTCCTATGAACCCTAATTTGAAAATTCCGAAATTGAACCTTAATTCGTTTATGTAGGAGCCTGTAATCATAGGGCTTTTGTTCCCCATGTAATTTCGAGTCTATGAAGGTGTTTAATTTACCAGTTTTGAAGTGAAACCGATGTGCACGAATGAAGAACAAGTCGCGGCTGTGGTGGAAGTGGTTTGAGTTGTAATAGTTGATGTTATCCAAATTCCTTGCACAGAAAGCTTCCAAGGATTTTGATGGACAAAAACCCTCTGTCAATTGAAGTTAAAAGAGCTCGAAATAGGGTCTACAAGTGGATTGCAGGTCGCGATGGAAGGGGGAATCGAATGAGAAGTTTGTATGTTTTCAGGTGAAATTGGTTGTTGTGACCGCTTAGGATTAGTTAGATGATCGTGTACGTTCGTTTAATTTGATTATTATTACGATTTAATGCCCGAACGACTATGGAATTTAAGGCATCGGTTATACGATCGTTTGAGGATTGCAACCGGTGTTTTAACACCGTTTAAGTGAGTAATTACGTTCGAATCATGTACGCGAAAGGTTTCGAACGGTTTGGGTAATGGTATCGGTTGTTCTTCGTGGGTTTGGGGCTCGCCGGAAGGTCGCCGGAGGTTACACCAGAAAACCGGGGAAAGAAGTGGGGGGAGGGTTTAGTTTTAGTAAATTACAATTTGGTCCCTGTGGTTTATGTTTTTGTTATTTTGATTTCAAAGTTTAATTTTTAGTTTCAACCAATTTACAGTTTGGCCCCTGAAGTTAAAATTGTTATTATTTTCTGCATAAATTATTAATTTCAAGTTTTAAGATAATAGAAACTTATATTATTTTTATTTATTTCAAAGATTAATACTTATTATGATTATTGCTATTACTGTTATTATTATTTTTATTGTTGTTATTATTATTATCATTATTATTATTATGTTTAATTTAATAATCAAATTATTAACCTTCAAATTATAGAATTAGTGACAAACTAAGAAGTAAACATAAATAACTCATAAGTTTCATAATTGACCACCATGGCCCTTACAAGAATAAACGACGTTAACTTTTAATTTAACGAAAGATATGAGATGCCACAGTCTCCCCAACTTAAAAGAATTTCATTCCGAAATTAAGAATGAACATAAATGAACAAAGGAGTTATAATGAAAGGTAAATGTACAACGGTCAGTGATTTACGTTTGATTACGGATGAGATGCTTCACTTTATGGAATCTTACGATATTCTTGACATCATGCATGCCAATTCGTACTCTTCCAGCGAAATGCTAGAGTTTTTGAAAATTGGCAGACGAAACGTTAGAAGACGATGACAAGTTACCGTAGTATATTAGACTTATAAGCCACAACTTTTAGAATGTAATTTCGTAGTAAAGTGATGTCTTGAAATCAATAGAAGACCAACAATGATAAGAAAGGTTAACCGTCAGGATTTAAGAATCCCAAACGTCACTATATGAAACGATCTTAACGCATATCTTGTGAATATGTATCTCTCCTTTGACTAATCATCGGTCTAAGAATAATATGATATGCGAAGATTTTGGAATAAGTTCACGACAATGGTTAGGAACATTATTAAAAGCAGAAAATGAATCGGTCATCCAAAATAACGATCGATGTTTTAACGCCATACTACGGTATACGAATATTTGAAACCGCTACAAGTCAATTTCTCGACCCGTTATCCCACATAAATCAAATTTAATTTTAGTCAATCGGTCTATAATGCACCAATTGTCATCATGACAGCTAAGATAAGAGGCACTTAGTGAATGAAAAGTTAAACAGGAGATCCATAGGATCACGAATGTTAGGTCTTGTCATATGTGAAGGTAAGACACTTGGATACATACCAAGTTACGTCTTTTCCTTTATGCCAAACCCATGACTACAAGTTACGAAGGTTTATGAACCTCCACGTCACAATGTAAGTAATAACGAGTCTCGTTAGTCGAAAAAAATTTCCAAGGTTAAGGGTTCAAAAGTGATTCAAGAAGTAACGCAAACAATAAGACATACATTTGTAATCATGTTTTGCAAGGTATCAAATTTCCAAATATAGATTGCATACGTAATTCATCAAACCCATAAGTACAGTCGAGTACATTCGTATGACTAGAAAGACATAACCACAAGTTGATAATGTCTTTATTTAGTAGAAAGATTGTCTAAGAAGACTACCATCACACAATCATGTGTTGATGATATCTCAAAATGAAAGTTGATAAGTAGAGAATAAATGGTTCGATATAGCTAGATCAAATCAAAACATAAGGATAAAGGGAAAGAAATCAATTTAAGAATTTAAATGCTCCAAACTTGGAATCAAAATCAACCTAGAGCGATCGGGTCTCCTTTCAAGTTCATAGATCATGCTTTGGCTTGATAGGTCGAAACACTAACATTGTTTCACCCTGCAAGTTAGTACATGTTTCTCGTCACTTGATTACAACCTTGGTAAGTTGAAGATCAAGAAATGAGAATAGTCATCAAGGTGTGGTTTTCACTCCTAACTTGATGGTGTCTTCTCAAGGTATGACCTCTAACTTACCAATCAAAAAGCTCGATCCCAACTCATTGTTGAGGATCCACAGAAATAAGACGAGGTAACTCACCATTAAGGTAAGGAACATCACTCCTGTATTAACGGTGAAGTTTTACAAAAAAACAAAATATAACAAGATGAACTGCTTCATCAAAATCCAGAATTCACTCTTACTTTGATGAAGTCGTCTCATTTGAACAAATACAATTCATTAAGATGATATTATCATCAAGGTATGGAATTCACGCCTATCTTGATGATTGAATTTCATAATAACAAGAAAACAATCGAAGATTGACATTTGTCACCAAAGTACGGGTTTCAATCCTATTTTGGTGAGATCATGTCATTTGTGAAATGCAAGTTCCAATGAGAATAACTGAAGTCAATCCTCAAGATAAGGAAATCACCCTAATCCAGAGGATGAAATTTCATAAAACACACAATTGAAAATCATTTATCGAAACGAATAGAAAACCATCAAAGTATGGGAATCACCCCTATTTGATGAGTTAGAATCTTTAGGGGGTACGAGTGTTCTTAGTCATAGATTGACTTACAAACTCTTGCATCTCCCACGGTGCAGACAGTTCAAGGTTCGACTTAACATCGAAAGGAAAATAATATCACTTAGAAATTCAGAAACTTTCAAGTTACATCAATGTAACCAAAAGGAAAATCATGCTTACAAATTTAAGGTCAAAGTTCAAGGTAACAGGATTAGTTATGATGGTGTTCAAATCTTGAATAATTTAAATCAGAAAGACAAAATCAAGGACAAGAATGATTCGCCATCACAATGAGATGTGAACATTCGATTCACAATCGAAGGGAATACATGGACTTCTTAAGATATGAGGTCGGCCATAGCCTTATTGAAGACACGCGTACCTATAAGCGGTCACTCATCTCAAGGGTTTCAAGTCAAGTAAACGGATTCAATGATCGAATCTGATCACTATTTTCACTTTGTCTAGACAAAGTATCCCGAGATGTAGGAATTCCACCTCACAGCATTGCATGTCTTTAGTTATGGGACACATTTTTAAGGAGATTTGAAAACCATAAGTAATGATTTAAAGTTTTGAAGACCATTCGTTTTAGATTCCCAATATCATTGGATATATTAAGAGTCATGCACACGTTGGTCAACGTATAGAAATAGATACATGAAACGCTCAACGTGTAATGGTGTTTAAACGTAAGGGTTGAAATGTAGGATAGGTTCAATATTAACAGGAACATTATGTATGATAAGAATGAAGAGATACAAGTTCAAGGAATCAAAGATTTTTAAGATACAAAGAGGATGGTTCCATTTGGTAACGCATTACCATTTGGAATCGTTGACACGTCAAGGTAAATTGACCCATTTGCCATAGAGACTTGTGTATGTTGACCATAGTTTATCACTCATCCCAGAATTCCCCAGGTAAGCATAACCGGTCTCACAATGAGATTTATACGATATGTTTGCCTTAGCCCGAAGGCCTTTTGCCAGGAAATCTAGAATACAGGTGTCTATGTGTCACACAAATTTCTTTGGTTCATGGAATCAAAACCTTGATAGGATTTTCATAGATTAGACATAGAGTCTAAGGAATTGAACCCAGATGATAAGTGTAGATTGTAACATCCTGTATTTTTGCATTAATTAAAAAGTTAGCATCGTTACTTCTTGTATGGGCCTTGTTTGTCGTTTTGAATCTTTGAGGACTTGTTCTACTTAGTAAACTTATTGTTGGTTAACAAATTTAGTTATTGGTGATTAATAACAAAGTGTTATACAAAACTTAATATTATAATGCTTAAAATGATTGTAACCTTACAAATAATAGTTATCAATATTATCAATGGTAATAATAATGCTTAAAATGAATTTAACAAAAAAAAATGTTAATAATAGTAATAATAAGAATTATTATAAAAATAATAATCTCTAATAATAATAATAATAATAATAACAATAATAATAACAATAATAATAACAATAATAATAAAAACAATTTTCTTTAAAAACTCAAAGTATGGGGGTGTTTGGTAATTTTTCAAACTTGTAATCAAAAGTTTAAAACTCATGCGCCCAAACTTCGGGAGTCAATATGTAAACCGCCCAAACTGCAGGGACTGCTGGTGTAAATTATCAAACCAAACCCCCCCCCCCCCCAATTTTCCGGTTGCCGGCTCCGGCGAGCTCCGGCCGAGCTCCGGCAAGTCTCCAAACCCCATTTTAAAAACCGATTTGATCCAGTTAAACCGCCCCTCGTCTTCGACTATGGTTTCGAACCAAACCCAACTCCAAATTGAAATTCCCGCTCGTTTTTTTTTCAAAACCGAACCCGTGCCTAAACCTTACCAAATCCGAATCGAATCTTGCCAATTTCACAAAATTGAATCAAATTAATCATTTCTAAACTTAAAACGCATCCTAAACAATCAATCAATCAATTATAATTACACAATTACAGCTCGAATCTCTCAAATTTGGTAAACGGGAACGCGGTCTCAAAATCAAACGAGTTAAGCTCGAATCCATGAAATCAAACCTATATATTGTGGCCTTTCGGTTCATTGTGGAGTTCCTAAACTCCCTGAACCTCCAATTTCACTAAAAACCTCCTCGATCAAGAAGCCCCAATTCGCGAACACCCGAAGTTTGAGTCGATCTTGAAATCACACAAAGCTTAATCGAAACAGGTAATTAGAACCTCTTATTGACTCGATTTGGTCCAGGGATCAAAAGCCCCATGATTATTTGGGTGTTTAACATCGAATCGGAGGTCAATTTTGACCCTGTTGAACCTAGGGTTCATACAATTTGGGGGAAACCAGAGAGGCAGAGCTTAAATTCAATACAAACCAAAGTGAAACCAAGGCCTTGGCCCTGGTTCACTGGTTCCCGCACTTCAGCCCTCCAAGGGAGACCCGGGTTCGAACCCCGGCAGCCCCTTTCCCCTTTTTCTTTTTATTTTTCTGATTTTTTTCTACTTTTCTTCACTTCTTTTTAATTATTTAACTTTTTTTTTATTTTTATTCTGAAAATTTCTAAAAATAATTTTATAAAATGCAGATTATTCTTTTTATTTTTGTTTAATTAATTTGTGACTAAATGAATTTTTATAAAATACCTTTGTATTTATAAATACATTACTGTATTTCAAAAAAAAATACAAAAGAGATGTGTGAACATAATACTTGTATTTATATATATATATATATATTCAAACAATTAAATTGTTTAGTTATTTATACCTATATATATATATATATATATTTTTACATAGCTCTTTATAATAGCTAAATCACTTATTATAATATACAATATTATAAATCGATTAAACGTACAATTAAATCAAGTTGTACTTATCCTTTCTCGCACGCGCAAATAATTAATTATTTCAAAGTATAAAAATCCACTCGTTCCATTTATCCGATCGCATCAATAACATATAATAGATACGAATAATTATTAAATCCTATTAGACCTACAATTAATCATCAAACAAATTATAACGCGCTACTTTATTTCGTTTAGGTGTGTTGTGACGTTTGTGTTGGATCTTATTCGTGGTTATTCTTATTTCATCTTCAAACCCTTATTAACAAGTGAGTTCTTATGCCCCATTTACATATATTTTACACCTTTCGGGGCGAAACATGTTGGTTATACAACATACTCCTACACGCTTTGATACTTATTATGCACGTGCAATTCTTTACATTGTCGTGGTTAATTGAATGTGTTAAGTTATATATGAGATGTGTCATATGTGTGCAATCATTAACTAAATCTAGCCTGGCAAAGTCTTAGATCTTTGGGCCTGACAAGCCTATTTGGTGCTAAAGTCGATGTATTGCCGACTCCTAGGAGCCGTATGCTTGTGCACTAGTGAACCAAATACACTTAGCTAATCATGCTTATTCCTATGTTGTTCAGTCAAGGTTTGGTTGTAACTATGCATGTTCTATGTACTTGCTTATTCTGTGACCATTGACTAGAATTGCCATATTTTTTTTTGGTATACTTATTGTACTTAAAACCATGAGAACTCACCAACTTGTTAGTTGACCTTATTTTCAACATGTTTCAGGTAATGTGCAAGCTTAAAAGATGATTGAAGGAAATGCTTAAACTTAGGACATGGGCTTAGACCTAATAAAAACTTTTGGGATTTCTTACTGTATTGTTTGTTTGATTTTGAGACATTTATGTATGTGGTGTTTGAAAACAATTAATTAATGACATTTACATTTAATCATAGCGTTATGTGGTTGTGAACAATCTTAACCCTCACACTTCGACGTTTCCGCCGTCAAGGTTGGGGTGTGACATAGATTCCACATGTCGTTGAGAATAGGTTTAGGAAGTTCATTTGTCGGGGAGAATCAAAGAGTTAAAGTTAAGTTTAGGGAGACAAGTAACTAAGTTTAAGCATACATAAGGCAATCCTATGCTAAGGCATCAAGTTGCACAAAAGGCATAGCATTATGTAGCATGCAAACAACATGTAAACACAAAGGTATAAGGATCTTTCTATGAGGTTCATGCAACTATAGTCTAGGTCACCATTTCTAATAACCTAAATCCCTATAGTTATGGGCTCTGATACCAATCTGTCACACCCCAACCTTGACGGCGGAAACGTCGAGATGTGAGGTTACGATTGTTCACAGCCACATAACGCTATTTATTAATTCCAAATATATTATTCATAAGTTTCATTAGTAACATTACAAGCAAAAGTTTCAACAAAGAATACATCATGTTCAAATGCTACAAATAAAATGATCATCCATTTTAACTCTAGGTCCAATCCTAGATGTGATAAGCTTCAAAGAGTAGAACACATACTTGAGGTATTCCTGAAACATGTTAAAAATAAAAGGTCAACATAAAAATGTTGGTGAGCATTCTATAGTTTTCAATACATGAGTATATAAAAGATGGAAATTCAAGTCATAAGTTAGTGAATAAAGTGATTAGGGATGTTATGATCAATGCAACAATCAAACCTCGACAAAGTTTTACAAGTCTCAAACGTTTACAAGATTATACGATCAGCTAAGTGTACTTGGATCAACCAAAGTAGGCTTGTCTTGCCCATAGATCTATGACTTCGCTGGGCTAGCAATAGTTAATGATTGTACATATAACACCATAACATGGTAACCACGAAAGTTCAACTAACCACAACTTTACAAGATGAATTGCCATAAGTTTACAAGTCTCAAATAAGTTTACAAGTGCAATAGTATAAGTTAACATGTTTCACCCCAAAGTGTGAAAATAAAAAAAAGGGGTATGGAAATACTCACAGATGTATGTAAGATGATCATAAGACTAAATCGAGACTCCAATGATTTCTCTTACAAGTTGCCTAAACATATGTGTTCCAAGATTAAGTTTGATAATAAGATTATCAATTGGACATGAACTAGGGTTCCAATTGGAATTTGGGGATTTTTAATAAATAAATCAAGCAAAATACAATAAAGTAATCGTTTATGTTTTGGGTTCATAATGTTGGAATCAAACAATTAAAAATAAAAATTCACTGATTTAACTTATTGAATTAATAATGATTAAATATGATATGTGAAAAGAGATTCATAATTCAATAATTAATTGTTTGGAATTTGATAAAGGTAAAATAATTAATATTTAAATGACCTTAAAACTATCATATAATAAGTTTTTTAAACGTTTTAAATGATCTTTGTAAAAATATTATAATATCAAAACATTAAAACAATAATAAGGAAATAATAGAAAATTATATTGTTTTATAAGTTCCAGAAAAACTTAAATAAAGTTTAAGAAATAACGTTATTAACTAATTATATAAGACATGATTAAATGAATAAATGAATAATTAATTATTTAAATAATTATTTAAATAACTATTTGAATAATTGTACATTTAACATATGAATTTATAATGTTTTAAAATAATCTCCATTTAAAATAACGTGATTTAAACGATGAACGTTTAAAGAAAATGTTTGGACCACTAATAATTTATTAATTATTAAACTCCATTTTAATATTAATAACTCAAGAATAATCTTTAAAATGTTTTATTAAAAAAAAAGATTTTTAGTTATTTAAATTTAGAAAAATTACCGAAAATTATTTGGTGCCTTTAAAAAATATTTAAAGTTTACAAAACCATTTTTTTTATTTATTAGAAATTTTCTATAATTAATTAAGGGCTAAAAACCTAAAAAAAAAATTTGAGGGTGCTCGGGTTCGAACCCGAGACCTCAAGGTGGGGCTGCAAGTAACTAACCAGTGAACCAGGGCCGCAGTCGTGGTTAACTTGGTTTTGAAATCTTAAAACATGGATAGAAAGAAAACCCCAAATTTCCTATGAACCCTAATTTGAAAATTCCGAAATTGAACCTTAATTCGTTTATGTAGGAGCCTGTAATCATAGGGCTTTTGTTCCCCATGTAATTCGAGTCTATGAAGGTGTTTAATTTACCAGTTTTGAAGCGAAACCGATGTGCACGAATGAAGAACAAGTCGCGGCTGTGGTGGAAGTGGTTTGAGTTGTAATAGTTGATGTTATCCAAATTCCTTGCACAGAAAGCTTCCAAGGATTTTGATGGACAAAACCCTCTGTCAATTGAAGTTAAAAGAGCTCGAAATAGGGTCTACAAGTGGATTGCAGGTCGCGATGGAAGGGGGAATCGAATGAGAAGTTTGTATGTTTTCAGGTGAAATTGGTTGTTGTGACCGCTTAGGATTAGTTAGATGATCGTGTACGTTCGTTTAATTTGATTATTATTACGATTTAATGCCCGAACGACTATGGAATTTAAGGCATCGGTTATACGATCGTTTGAGGATTGCAACCGGTGTTTTAACACCGTTTAAGTGAGTAATTACGTTCGAATCATGTACGCGAAAGGTTTCGAACGGTTTGGGTAATGGTATCGGTTGTTCTTCGTGGGTTTGGGGCTCGCCGGAAGGTCGCCGGAGGTTACACCAGAAAACCGGGGAAAGAAGTGGGGGGAGGGTTTAGTTTTAGTAAATTACAATTTGGTCCCTGTGGTTTATGTTTTTGTTATTTTGATTTCAAAGTTTAATTTTTAGTTTCAACCAATTTACAGTTTGGCCCCTGAAGTTAAAATTGTTATTATTTTCTGCATAAATTATTAATTTCAAGTTTTAAGATAATAGAAACTTATATTATTTTTATTTATTTCAAAGATTAATACTTATTATGATTATTGCTATTACTGTTATTATTATTTTTATTGTTGTTATTATTATTATCATTATTATGATTATGTTTAATTTAATAATCAAATTATTAACCTTCAAATTATAGAATTAGTGACAAACTAAGAAGTAAACATAAATAACTCATAAGTTTCATAATTGACCACCATGGCCCTTACAAGAATAAACGACGTTAACTTTTAATTTAACGAAAAATACGAGATGCCACAGATATTATATAATCAAGCTTTATCAAGTTTGTTCAAAATCAATTTACTCGTACGACCAAAGTGTTTCAAACTGACGGGGGTACGGAGTTTTTAAATCACCATGTTAAACAATTGCTTGATGAAAAATGGGACGTTCCATCGTCTCTCTTGCCCGTACACGCCTCAACAAAATGGACGTGTCGAACGAAAACACCGTCATGTTGTAGAAACTGGTTTGGCCTTGCTCTTTAATATCCACGTTCCCGCATCTTATTGGGTAGACGCTTTTAGCACTGCCGTCTATATCATTAACCATCTCCCCGCCAAATTATTGGATGGAAAGTCACCTTTTGAGCTATTATTTTTCAGCCAACCGGTCTATAATAACTTTCGAGTCTTTGGCTGTCGAGTATATCCTTATCTTTGAGATTATTCGGAGCACAAGCTATCACCCCGCAACTTACCATGTATTTTCCTGGGATATTGCACTTAATATAAAGGTTATAAATGTCTAGACCCGATATCGGCAAGAGTTTATATTACAAGACATGCTCGGTTCGATGAATTAAATTTTCCATTCAAAGGGAACACCACTCAAATAGAATTACTGTCTTTATCTTGGAATACTTTTTAGATCATGGCCCACCAACCTCAACTGCCAAACAAACTCAGAACAACCAGTTGAAGCCACCCATTAATTCACCTCTTTATACCCTTGTTGTGATTATCCTCATGAGTCCATAAATACTATTGGATCGTTGCCCACTGAGCCCAATCAAACACCCAACCAACCTGTTCACCCAACCCATACTCCAACATTAACTCCTAATGGATCACCTTCTGAGCCAACATCACTTTCGTCTGATGCCTAACAAGAAATTCCTTCACCTGTTGCTGAACCTATTATTGCTACTGGCCATACTCTCACCACCGAGCCTTCTACGGTTACCACACCCCCACCTGTTGCTTCCTCTCATCCTATGGTAACTCGTGCGAGAGCAGGAATTTTTAAACCCAAACATCGAGCCGATCTTACCTATACTCAGTCTCATGGCTTGTACTCGACATTATTTGCTTCCTCCGACCCAAAAGGGGTTAGATCTGCTGCCAAACATCCCCATTGGGTTTATACTATGAATAAAGAATTGATGGCTCTTCATAATAATAATACATGGACCTTAGTTCCTCGCCCAAAATCTCATAATGTCGTTGGCTCTAAATGGTTGTTTCATACAAAATATCGATCGGATGGCTCCATTGATCGCTATAAGAAGCGACTTGTTGCTCAAGGATTCAGTCAAGTACCCGGGTTCGATTACTCTTGTACATTCAGCCCCGTAGTTAAAGCCTCCACTATTAGAATTGTACTTTCAGTGGCCGTAATTAATAATTGGAAGTTACATCAGTTAGATGTCAACAACGCATTTTTACATGGTAACCTTATTGAACGTGTTTACATGGAACAACCGCCAGGATTCATTAACCCCCATTTTCCTGATTATGTTTGTCAACTAAACAAAGCCTTATATGGTCTTAAACAAGCTCCACGTGCATGGTTTCAAAGACTAAGCTCCTTTTTAATCCAAAATGGGTTCTCTTACAGTCAGGCCGACACATCCCTTTTCATCTTCAAACAAGACTCGTGTATTATGTATCTTCTCGTTTATGTTGATGACTTGATTTTAACAGGAAATCAAGACGAAGTTATGACCAATTTCATACGGCAATTACATAAAGAGTTTGCAATTAAAGATCTTGGCGACCTAAATTATTTCCTTGGTCTTGAAGTTACTTATACCACTAATGGACTTTTTCTGAGCCAAACTAAATATGCTCATGATATTCTTGCCCGTGCTGATCTTCTTGACTGCAAACCAGTTTATACTCCATTAACCGCAGATAAGTCCTTCACGACTTTCGGTGAACCTTACAAGGACCTCACAGCCTATCGATCTTTAGTTGGGGCTCTACAATATCTTACCATTATGAGACTCGACATCTCCTATGCAGTCAATCAAGTCAATCAATTTTTACAGGCTCCTACTACTGTGCATTTTCAAAATGTCAAACGTATTATTCGTTATGTTAAAGGCACTATGTCTCTCGGGCTTACTTTCTCAAGACGTCCTCGCACTTCCATTTTGGGATACTCGGATGCTGATTGGGCTAGGTGCCTTGATACTCGTCGCTCGACATATGGATATTCTATCTTCCTCGAAGGGAATCTTATGTCTTGGAGTGCTAAGTAACAACACACAGTATCTCGATCCAGTTGTGAATCAGAATACCGTGCCATGGCCAATACAACTGATGAGATCATATGGGTCACTCACCTTCTTCGTGAACTGCATACTCTGCAACCCGATTGCCCAACATTACTTTGTGATAATAAAAGTGCTTTGTTTCTCACACAAAATCCAGTTTCTCATAAAAGAGCCAAACATATAGACCTTGATTATCATTTTATTCGGGAACTTGTTGCATCCGGGAAGTTGTGCACCCGCTTCATTCCGACCAAGCTTCAGGTTGCGGATATATTCACAAAAATCCTTCCTCGACCCAAATTTGAATTCTTTCGTGACAGGCTCGGCCTTCGTCCGCCACCGTTCCGCTTGAGGGGGGATGTTAGACTACCTTAGTTAATGATTATTTATTGTTTATATTTATTACCTTCTCTTGTATCTAGATTATTCTTTGTATTTATTTAAACTCATGCAACCCATCATTGTGGGCAGGCAAATAGTTGCACATTCAGGTACAACTTGTGATGTGTAAGCACGTTAGTAATTAGTATATGATAAATGCATACTTCGAATCGTAAAACACAATGATAAGATAACAAGACGTTTGTATAATATATAGAACGCAATAATAAAATTATTCGTTGTGTTTTTTGCCCGTCGTTATATTATTCTAAAGATTACGAGTTTTAAAACACACATTGATAAACTATATCATTATATATTTTTTATTGTAAAATACAAATATGAGATAACAAGTTTGTATGATATATATTTAAAAATAAAAATAAATATTTGCTATTTGTGCAATCTGCTTGTCATTTTGTTATCCGAACGCTATAAGTTTTGAATGACACTATAATAAATAACATTTTTTTAAAAACACAATGATAAAAATAACATGAAATTACCTAAACGTAAAACACAATGATGAAACTATTTGACATAATGAATTGATATTTAACATAATGATCTGATATATTTGACATAATAAACTAAAATACCACTACTTTTAAAATAATAGAAGGATGCATGTTAACCTCGTGGTACCTCTTAAACTTTTTAGATTGAATATTGTTTTTACTATAAAACTATTTGTTCTCTATACGCATTTTTTGCAATGAAATATTAAATAGTAACAGGCTATAACCATATGTGTTGCATTAATTAAATACAAAATATTAAATATATATTCATGAAGAGTTAGAAAGCGTAAAATAATGTTTTGATATAAGATATGATAGAAGATTCTGTGTAACTAAATAGTTTAAGTAGTATGATTTTTTTGCTTATTTTTAAACTCTTTCATTAAAAAAAGTTATACATTCATTCTATTGAAACCATTTTAGAGAAAAAACATTTTATTATTAAAATCTAATTGTTTAGAAACTATGTTTTTATTATTTTCATTTTATAAATAATTTTACACCTTTTAAAATAAATCGCTTTGAGAAAAAAAATTTTTTAACAAAAAAACTTTTTAAGACTACGTTTTTAATTACTGTTTGTTTTTCAGAAACTTACTTAAAAATAGTTTTTCTATCATACTTTGACCTTTTAAAAAGAACTTATATTTGTTTTTCTATTTGTCTATATATCTACCTATAATAAAGAAAAACTAAGATCAGAATTAACATATTTTGAAGCCTCATCATATTAGTTTTTTATTTCTCTATATTATCAATAATAATAATACTAAATACTACTAATATTACTCATACCATTTTCAAAATAAAAAAATATATAATTAATAAATTAAAATCTATATTTTATTAAAAGCATACTTTTTTAAAAAACATAAGTTTTATGAAATACATAGTCCAACGATATTTTTCAAATCATTTTTTTAAACAAAATATTTAAAACCATGACTTTTTTTATAAAAAAAAGTTTAAGAAAAATACATCATTGTTTATTTACTTAAACTAACTATTTATATGCAATTATAATAGTATTTTATTTTCACGTATAGTTTTATATTTCAGGGTTTTTTATTACTAATTATTTAATATTTTATTTATTCAACATGTGTAATACATGAGGTACTAATCTAGTATATATAATATCTTAAACGCAATTTTCTTGTAAAAAATTAATTATAATATCTTGAAAATGTAATGTTTTTATAAATTCTTATTAATATGTGAAAGATATTCCCTATTTTGAACGCGATGTAAATGTTTATGGTATTAATTGCAAACATTTTACAATCATGGCCCGAAAATTTTATTAAAAATTATAATTTTAGTGTGAGTACACGGATATGAGTAGATACAACTATACAATTCATTATTTTATGAACACATACTCTTAACATCATTAAAACACATGTTACAACAGAGTACTACCCGAGCCACTCTAGAAGATTGTAAAATACATGTGATTAAGGTTACGTTTACAGACACCACAAACATAACGTTTTTTTTCAAAATCAAGCTTAAATTTCATTTTTCTAATGTAGATATATAAACTTACTTACTAGAAATACACAACATTATTATTTCATCATCATAAAAACACATTATTATACAAAAAATACAATAACAAACAAACATATATAATGAACCGTACTAAAGATACAATGACGAACATAAATTATATGAGCTCACATCGTAAAAAGATATCGTCTTTTATATAATGATATTGTACTCGTTTAAAGACAATCGTTTTTTATTGTGTGTTTTTTTATAAAAATAATGCCGTATATAACATATATGAACGTTTGTAAAAACTAAAAGAATTTGAACTAAGTTAGCAATAGTAGTCGCGCCTAAAATACTATGTAACAAATTTTTTCTTTAAAATTTGATCTCAACCATTAATTAAGAATTTACGATTGAGATTATTATTATTATTATTATTATTATTTTGAACCATCCGCTTATTATTTTTAGTGACCCTAGCCAATTTCCCTATATAAAATGTTTCATTTATCTATATAGAAAAATTATAATATCTTGAAAATGTATTCTTTTCTATAATTTCGTGTTATTACGTGAAAGATATTTCCCATTCAGAATGTGGTGTAATATTAAATGGTATTAATTATAAACGTTTACAATCAGAAAATTTTATTAAATTATAATTTGAATGTGAACACGCGGATATGAGTAAATACAAGCCATTATTTTATGAACACATACTCTAAACATAACTAAAAACACGCATATCAGCACAGTACTACCCAGACCATTTAGAAAACTATAAAATACATGTGTTTACGGTCACGTTACCTGACACCGCAAACATCAAACCTTTTCAAAATTCATTTAAAATTAAATTTTCTCGCATAGATATTTTCAATGACCCCAATCAAATTTCCCTATATATTGTGTTTCATTTATCTATGATCCACACCACTCTTCTCTCTTCTCCTTCACATCTAAACACTTCTCTCATATCCCATATTTGTGATAACATTTAAGAACTTCTCCATTTTAGTTCTCAATTTATATATTAGTCAACTTTTTTTCTTTTAGCTATTACTTATCTGTTTTCAATTGGGTCCAATGTAGTTGTTAGTTTCCTTTTGCTTTCTTGAGAGGAGAGGGTCCGGTGTTTGCATTTATTGCTTCTTTAAAGACTCTTTTGGCCTCAAATTTCATCTTTTCGGAATCGAGTCATTGACTTCTAAGTCAAATGTATCTTTTTCTAGTCATTCTTCTTTGACCATATTATTATTCGTTCTTATTAAACTCACTATCTCACTGGGATAAATTTATGCTTTGAAATAAAAGAAGAAACACAAAAGGGTATATATGACATAGAAATTGATGGCATGATTCGGAAAAGAATGGAAAGTGAGGCCAAAAAGTCTTTAAAGATGCAATTCAATGGAAGCACACGATCTTTCCCTCTTAAGATGGTGCGTGGAATAAGGTTAATGGTTTAAGTTCTATTTTTTTCCGGTTGTTTGTATGTAGTGCTTGGAATTGGGCTATGTATTTTGTAATTGCTACAAAATGTAGTATCTATGTTCTCATGAATAATAATGAACAAATATTATTTCCATATACGTGTTGTTGTCATTTTTCGTGAATGTAAAAAATCTGATACCCATGAATATGGAAAACCTGGCACGCTAGACTTTGTTGATTATTAGCAGTGTTTCACCGTAACACGACACTCTAGATTGTATTATTGTAATCTTCTAGTAAATAGCGTCTTAAGAAATAAAGTTTTTACTTTTTAATTGTAGGATTAAGGAACTAAAGAGATTATTATATTTTAAAAATAAAACTAGCTTTGAAAGTAACAAATTATTTTGTAGATACCTCTTCCTTTATGGGACAATACTATGAGGTTCTTAGAAGACAATTATAATCAAAATGGTTGAATTTAAGTATAGACCAGTTGGGGCATGTTTGATGCGTGCTCTAAGATTAACTTTTATTTTCATGACCGATGTTTTTTCAATGAAATAATGACTCGAGTGAAGAGATTTTCAGAGCCATTTAATGCATGTTTTTCTTGTTGTATGTAATACGGTAAATATTTTAGTGTGTTTGATATTGTTATGAAAAATAGTTCTAATATATGTTGAAAATAAAATTTAATATGGATTTTTAGTAAATATTTAGATGTTCACAAAACAGTTTTTATGCTAAACAAGATCGGTTTTGAAACAGCTCGAATCGAGTCAACGAAAGGCGAAATCGGATCAATTTTAAAACTAGTTTATAAAGAAAAAACATACCGAATTGGATTGGGCCGGTTTCACCCAGGATTCAACGTACAACTTTACCCAAACTGGTTTTAAAATCGATTTCAGTGATACCTAATACCTTAAGTGGTTTCATAACGACGGATCAAATTGTGTTTGTGTCATCCAAGCGGTGTCCGGATCTTTTAAGATCCATTTTCATATTTAGATCCGGTTTGCTAATGTACCTATGTAATATCTATGTATAAAGTGCTTCACATACCAATTGGATGCGATGATACCATATTTGACAAGCAAATATTTCTAAAGAAACCATAATAATGTATATTGATTCAGATAGAAAAAAAAAACTTTACCTTCATCATATGCAAAACTTACGGCTATAAATCATAAATAACAGATTACGAATTCCATCTTATTTACCATATTACATGTCAATTGCATCATTTGAATATTTACCCTTTTTTTTAATTCTTCTACCAAATTCATATTCTATGAGATACCACATTTTGTAATTAAATATTAAAAATCATGGATTGGGTACACGAGAAGATTATCTCGAGTTTCCATTTTGTTTCTCTTTCAAAATAACATGTTACTTTGTGCCCACCTCTTCATTTTGGGGACAATGTTCTAACTCCGATCAAACTGGTTGTAAATATATAAATATTATATTATAATTATCTTTTATATAGTTCATTAATGTCCTAGGTTCTCAATGTTGTTCTTTTCTTAAAAGTTGAGTTTGTGTCTTCACGATTCTCAAACTTGAATAAAGTTTGCCAATTTGCAAATTATGATTTATAGCAGGCAACTTTGACATGTAACATATCGGTCAAAGTGGTTGTGTAACCATTGTTGTCACAATATTGCAAGAATAACAAGACTAAGTTTAGATTTTGAAATATATATATTCTTTTAGTTCTTCAAGATAATAGTTGAATGTTTAAAACATAGCTTAACAAATTATTTAAAATCGTGACATATCTATGTCTCTCTTCTCATCTGACTTATGGTTCAAGTTCATTGATGAACAAACTTGTTGATTTAGAAGTGGGACTAGATAACATGCTAGTCGTTTTGAAATCATATTTTCATTTTTACTGTTTAGTTCTCAGGTTTAAAATCTTTATTTTTTTCATCTGAATCCTCTAACGTTGAGCTAATAGCATAAACTAAAGCTTGTTATTAAGAAAGATGACAAAAAAAAAACAAATAAAAAGACACCAATTATAAATAAAGCGTTCGCTTGAGCTATGATAATTGGTTATTTAAATGCCAATAAACACCAATTATTACACGTATACAAACATGAACAATCAATATATAAAATTTCAATACATGTGGCTCACTATTAGTATAATGTTACAAGTCGTCTAAATTGGTCTATCAACCAACTTTTACATGTCTTAGTATTAACTAGTCTATCGTGATATCATAAATTTTTGATCCTACACGTCACTGGAAGAACAATACATGTCCGAACTTCACTTACGTCACTTTATAAACACCCATAAAAACATATCCAAATCTTTACTCAAGAAATATCAAATTTATAGCATCTTGTGCGCTTTCATGATTCGTCGTAATTTTAGATACCATAATTTATAATACAATCCGGAATACAATACGATTTTATATATATTTTTGTCAGATTGAATATAAACAAACAAACATACTCAGTAAATTCCACTCAAGAGTAGGGTCTGGGATGGGTAGTTGGTGGCGAGTCTTTCCTCTATCTTGAGAGATAGAAAGACCGCTTTCGAAAAAACCGCCGACTCAATAAAAAAACAATAATCGTGACAGTTATAATATACGGCATATAACACATAACACAAATAAATATAGTCACCCGCTAAACCAGACAAGAATATCTTTGTTCAGACCTTGATCCAAACAAGATCAATATGTTTTATCCATGAGAAAATAACATAAAAAATAACAACAATAATATTATTAATACTAAAAATGGATCCCATCGAAGCCCTAAATAGAAAGGCCCCATCGTCATTTCTGTTCATGTTCAAAAACCGATCAGTGCGTTCTCTCGTTTTCAGTTTTCTGTTTAGGGTTCAAATGCTAATTGTCTCCATCTGATTTCTTCAGATCTTCACTCGCAATTCCTTTTGCAAATCTATTGTTCAATCTCAAATCGCAAAAACTTTGGCTTATATTTTTTTACGCCAACGATTTTGCTTTCAATTCGTTCAGCAAACACCAAACCCACCGAATTCCCCCTTTTTGCTTCTAATCCGTCGTCAAATTTCAAGCTATTGTTGTGTATATATCAGTAGTTTCTCATCGTTTCAGAATTAGGTTTTTGGATCGGCGGATAGTTGATCGATCAGTTTTTAGTTAGGGTGTTGGGAGATTTATCGGTAGAGAGTTCGAGATGAATAACAACTATGCACGAGGAGGAGGGGGGAGGTATCCGCCGGGAATCGGTCGGGGCGGTGGCGGTGGAAATTATCATGGAAACCCTAATCCTAATTTTCAACAGCAGAAGAATTACCAGCAACAACAGTATCCACAAAGGAATCCGGTGTACCAACAGCAGTTCCAACAACAACAACAGCAGCAGCAACAACAACAGTGGCTGAGAAGAACCCGGTGGAAACGATTCGAACGTGGATGAAGTCGAAAAGGGTATACAGTCGGAAGCCGCTGACCCTAGGTATACTTGTTGTTTTGTGCTCAAAGTTATATTAGATGTTTGTATGTATGTTTTGCTTTGTTTATTATGCTATAGTCATGATGTTGTGATGAGTTTTGTGAGTCTTTAAGAATGAAGCCCATCGTTGTAATTTGTTATGTGAAGTTATGGCCTGTGGTTGTTAATAGGAAAATGGGGATTCCTTATGTGCTGTTAGTTTTTGTGAATGATTAAAGCGGATGTGAAATGTTGGATGTAATCTTTGTAGTCCATTCTGTGTTCTGTTATCTGTTAGGCTGGTTCACAGAGGATGGGGTGGGACTAGATGGAAATGGTGATTAAGTTGCATAAAACACAAGTTAACTTAGCCTGTCTAGGTTCACTAAATGCTTTTGATTGCTGCTTCGGTATAAAAAGCGTGTTTGTTGGGGATTTCGGTTACTAAAGGGAAGTCTAATTATTTTCTTCAATGCAGTTCCCAAGATTGGAAGGCACAATTGAGGCTCCCACCAGCTGACACTCGATATAGGACCGAAGTATGTTTGTTTATGTTGTATTTGTTCTTCTAATTCTTATTTTGGACACTTTACGTTATCTTTTTCAATGAAACTTTGCAGTGGAAGTACGATTTTTGTACACAGTCTATTCTCTTCATTTATACACAGTCTATTCGAGAATATGAATTGAATTCATTTATAATTTTTCATTCTTTCAGGATGTGACAGCCACAAAAGGGAATGAATTTGAAGACTACTTTCTCAAGCGTGAGTTACTTATGGGGATATATGAGAAGGGTTTTGAGAGGCCATCTCCAATTCAGGAGGAAAGCATCCCCATTGCTCTTACAGGAAGTGATATACTTGCAAGAGCTAAAAATGGCACAGGGAAGACAGCTGCCTTTTGCATTCCGGCTTTAGAAAAAATTGACCAAGATAAAAATGTCATTCAAGGTTGTAAATTTTAACTATTCTATAGTATTTGCTAATTGATTTGTGAAGCATGATGTAAGTAAATTTCATCATCAATTGTTTCAACCTCGCACGTTGTCTAAAATTTAGTGGTTTTGCTGAACTTCTCTTTTTTGCAGTTGTTATACTTGTTCCAACTCGAGAGTTGGCTCTTCAGACATCACAAGTTTGCAAAGAACTTGGAAAACATCTAAACATTCAAGTCATGGTTACCACCGGTGGGACCAGCTTAAAAGATGACATCATGCGGTTATATCAACCAGTTCATTTACTTGTTGGTACTCCTGGAAGAATATTAGATCTTGCAAAAAAGGGAATCTGTGCATTGAAAGATTGTGCAATGCTAGTAATGGATGAGGTGCAACTTGATTATTTTTGTAACTACTTCTTTTAACAGTCGCATGATTTATTTTTAGTTCTGTATGTTAGTTGAGATAAATTCTGAACCTGTGATCATCGAAGTTATATATCCATTGATGTTTTTTCAGGCTGATAAACTTTTGTCACCTGAGTTCCAGCCATCTGTGGAGCAACTGATTCACTGCATGCCTAGGAATCGTCAAATATTGATGTTCTCAGCAACGTTTCCTGTGACAGTTAAGGACTTCAAAGATAGATATCTTCAGAAGCCTTATGTTATTAACCTCATGGATGAGCTTACACTTAAGGGAATAACACAGTTTTATGCTTTTGTTGAAGAACGACAGAAAGTTCACTGCCTTAACACTCTTTTCTCAAAGGTTAAAACTTGTTTATTAATAGTATACAGGGTTGTTTTTGTTCGCATATGGAATTGACTCAGTAATCAGTTTTTATGTTTTGAATAATAGATTCTGCTTCTGATTATGTGATTATCAAGGACAAGATCACTTGTTATCTTGTTCTGAATCTTCTGATAAACCTTATTTGAGACACCTATTTTTCCATATATATATATTTCACTAAAATGTTATTTTTGGTCGTTACATATGTTAATATATGTTATAATTAGAACTTTCTAAACACTCGATGATCTAGTTATTTGATTTTTAGCATAACCACATGTTATAGTTGGTTATCTGGTTCTACTGATTATTCATTATCAAATAGTCCTTGAACTTTTTAAACATTCGATGATCTAGTTATTTGATTTTTAGCATAACCACATGTTATAGTTGGTAAGCTGGTTCTACTGATTATTCATTATCAAATAGTCCTTGAACTTTCTAAACATTTGATGATCTAGTTATTTGATATTTAGCATAACCACATGTTATAGTTGGTTATCTGGTTCTACTGATTATTCATTATCAAATAATCCTTTTAACACACATTTAAACACCCTGTTGTAGTTCATCATTTACTAATTGGAAGTTTAACATTTTTTTAATCTTTATTTACAGCTTCAAATCAACCAGTCGATCATTTTCTGCAATTCTGTAAATCGGGTTGAACTATTGGCCAAGAAAATTACTGAGCTTGGTTACTCTTGTTTCTATATTCATGCAAAAATGCTTCAAGATCATCGTAACAGAGTTTTTCATGATTTTCGTAATGGTGCTTGCAGGAATCTTGTCTGCACTGGTACTCTATTTTTTGCATCGGGCTATCAATAGTTTTCTTGTGCTATCTTTTTAACTTAATTCTCTTGTAATAACTTTTTGCAGATTTATTCACAAGGGGTATTGATATTCAAGCAGTAAATGTTGTTATCAATTTTGACTTCCCGAAAAACTCTGAAACATATCTACACAGGGTATGGTTGGAATATTCTGCATGGTTTACTCATACTTAAATATGAAAATAAATAAATTAATAATTTATAATGCAGGTTGGTCGATCTGGGAGGTATGGGCACCTCGGTCTAGCAGTAAATCTGATTACATATGAAGATCGTTTTAATCTGTATGCGTACTATTTTTTTATACTTGCAAGATTTCATTTTCTAAAATTTAACTCACACTTTTATTAATATCACCTGCTTTTATCTTCTTTCTCAGATATAGGATTGAACAAGAACTTGGAACTGAGATAAAGCAAATTCCTCCGTTTATTGATCAGGCTATTTATTGTCGGTGATTTAACCACCTTAACTTTGAAGATGCTGAATGGTGAGTAAATTTGTATACATATACTTTTTTGAAATTGAAGTCACTCGTAACATGACAAAGCATTGCTTAAGTGATAACTAGTCACGATTATGGTATGTAAACTAGTCATGTCAATGGGTCGGAATCCGGATCTGGATATGTTCTATATATGGATCCATCAGATTTAACACTTGATCCACCGATCCAATGTTGTGACACTCTTAAGTTGGTTAATACTTTTGTCCTGTTAAAGAAACTAATTATTTTCATTAATTCTTGCTATGTTTTCATTAGTTTCCCCAATTATTTTAAAAATCTTTTCTTCCATCCCAGTACCCCACCACTTACATCTTCCTCTTTTTTAAGCTTCCGCCTCTTGTATTCTCTCCGTCTTTCGAGTATAAACATTGTTTATATATGAAGAAATTTTAGTCATTGTTTATTATTCATTATTATGTAGCTTAAATTTTTCAAGAATATATTTTCTTGCATAGGAAGTGATCTATTTTATACCATAAGTATTTGTAAAATAGACACCATAACATTAGTTTCGGATATCTTTTTATGCGATTATTTAAATATGATTTTAAACTTGAGATGTTTAGTTGACACTTTTTAAGCACGTTTCTACTCAATGTGTCACATTAGAGTACTGACACTCTTTAAAACATGATTTATTTCATGACGAGAAGTTATTACTACGATTACACTTTTATGATAGGAAACATGTCCTATCATAAGCACTATTATATTAGAACTAGTGCTAGAAGTGAACATGTTTAAATAAATTAAAATAAAACGCAAATACTGTTGGGAGGGGGGCTAGTGTCATTAAGTCTGAGCATCATGTGGAACTATACAGTAAACCTTGTGCTTTGTTATCACGGCTAGGTGGAGACTTTGACTTCTAAAATATATATAAATAAAGTTGTAATTAGTTTAAGATTAAGTAAACATATGGAAATATCATATTGCTTTAATACAATTACTTTCTCAAAATACTACCATGTCTTTGATGCAGTTAGGAAAGATTATGTTCAAGTTGAGAAAAGTGGAATAATAAACAGAATTTTCGTCTTTTTGAACACAAATTTCAACAATTTAGTGGCCCTTAACTAATAGTAGCGGTAGGAGCTTAATGCCTAGGGTCTGCCTTGAACCATGCCTGATTCCTCACCTGCATTGCTATTAATATTTATATATTGTTCAAGTATTTCTGAAGAGAATTTATCTGCTTATTGTGTTTAGACAATTTCTTGATTAAACTACTTGATTTTAGCGGTAAGCATATTCTTTTCATTCTACAATTAGATCTTGTTTCTTGTTATACATTCAGAAAGTTATAAGTGAAAAGTCAAATATATGAACTGGGCATACTCTCTATTGGTCAAAATGCATGTGCGGAACCACATAGCAAACATTTATTTGCTGAAGACTAACACCTGACCACTGAAGTTACTTCTAATATTTCATGAAGAAAAATTTGGAAAATATGTTTTTGTGTAGACTTGAATCTAATAGTTATGGTACTTTTGGCTATCAACTTCCCATGTGATTGTTCACTTTATTTCCCTTCATATTTAGTATTTACCTAAAGAGACCTGGTTTGACTTTTAGATATTGTTCTTTTTATGATATGTATAACATGTAATAGAAGAACTCATTATATTATAATTTTAGAAGACATTAGGTTGACGTCCAAGATAATAAAGGGGGTATTTTGTACTGATTAAGTTCAAAACATGATATTTCTAGGTTGTCTCATGAACAATAATCAACTCCTTTTTGGGATCCGTCTTATGTTTAAAGCTGTCCAGTTCTCATTACAATGACGTCTAAGTTGATATTAGTCCATAAGGTTCCTGTATTTTGTTCTCATTATAGGCACACGATTTAATGATGATATCTTACAAACATGATCTTGACATTGTAGGGCAATTTGTGAATGAAATAATCATGAAAAGTTAATAGTCTGAGGGGGAACAGTGGAGTATTTTTCAAGAAAACCAAGTTATAGTTATAGATTATATTCATAGTGCTCTAAAGATATATTAGGAGAGAAGAAATGGAGGCGGTTATGGGGTTACGTAGCCATCTTATGTGTTACAGTAAAAAACAAATAGGCTTTAAGGACATTTGTTTAGTTGGTTCCTGCAGTTTAGATAGAATTGGTTCTGCATTGAATTGTCCTCTATAAGTAAGCAGAATTTTCGAAATATTATCTGCAACTCTTGCCAGCATCTGGATGGATCTTCTTTACAACATAGTAGGCTCTTTGCTGGTTTCTGATATATTACATTTGACTTGATTCTTTGATCTACAGAGTAGCAGCTGTCAGGTGATATGGATCTAGTGTTGAGGAGAGGAGTTTGAAGACATTGCTTTACTTTTGGGGTAACACAATTATTCTGTGATGGAAAACTGAGGAGTGGTTTCTTTAAGATGTTGGATTTTTTTAGTCAAACTAAGAAAGGCAACTCTGAAAGTGAATGGTGTTTGTGTTGTGGGTGAGGAGTTCAGCATGTTTTCAGTTAACCAACTACTTTCTTTAAGACTTGCGTTTTTCATTCTGTGTGCTTACATTTGGCTGTTTCTTCTTTTAAAACCTTGACCTAGGGGTGAGCATAATTTAACCATAACTGATTTTTAACGATGACCGCTCCGAACCACAACCAGTTTTAGCTGGGTTTCGGTGTACCAAGTGATTAATATATGCAATCAGTTTCGGTTTCGGACTTGACTATCCTTTAACAGACCGGAGTGAACCGAACTGACAAGGGTGTTCCAGCTTTAAACCTGCACACATACATGATTTCCAGCCTTTGAACCTTGATTACAAGCTAAAAGACTATGGAACCGAGCTGCAAAACCGTGCTAAAATACCATGGAATCTGCAAAACCTGCATTAACCAGTTGTGACCAAAACCGACACATTACCACTGGCTAACCAGGTTATGGTTAACCGACCAGTGGTTATTGGTTTCAGAAGGAATTCTTGATTAAGCGAATGATTAGTTTTGGTGGCGATGGAGGGGTAAAACTGACCCAAAACCAATTCCGGATACCCCTACTTCGGCCATTGTAATCCCTATGTGTTTTGACGACATTGTGCCAGCTTTGAGGGTGGGGCCTCTTTAGGTAAGCGCTTGTTTAGTCGCCTCGTAAAGAAAGAACAGTGCAAGTAAAGTTATGTTATGAGGACATGATTGTTACAGATTATAGAATCCAGCTTAAGAGTTTGCTTTATTTGCCTATATGTATATCATAAGTGATTTAGTTTGCTTGTATTTCTAACCAAGAAAGCTATTTATAACAATATCTCGCTATAAGATTAGGACACAATAATATAATCCATATGATACTCCCTTGCATGTAGTTTCACGGATTGATCACTCTAGCTAAAGCAAAAAACAATAATATGTCGAAAAACGTAACAAAGAAAACATTGTGGTAACACAAGGCATGTTGTGATTGCGTTTGGTGGCAAGAACTACGAGCTTATAACGAATGTAACTTGAGGTAAAAAAATAAAAAGAATATATATAGTAGGAAACACCATATCTACTTACGGTGCATCCATGGACAAGAAGAGAAGAATAAAAAAGGAGTTCCTCTCACATGGGTGCAGTAGGGAATCATGAAAACAGTATAAAAGCAAAAATCTTAAAACTTGTAGCATGTAGAATAATAAAAATGTTATAGGGTATTCTATTAATTGGCAACAATTAAGAGTATAATGTCACATCTATGCTCTTTAGTTGTGCCGAATAAATGTTACATGTGATCTAATTGCAGTCACATATCTTTGAACTCTTGGGAAACCAACATATATTATTCTTTTTTATAAAAAGCAATAAATTTAAGATATGAACTTTGGTCAATATATGTTTAAAGACCTAGAGTCAGAGAGATATTATATATTCTTTAAAAGTAAAATAATAAATTCACACCAGGAGTGAAATGTGATAATTGAACTGTGTGCTGGTAAATGCAGGGAAAGCTGGAAACATGAAACAAAGCAATAAATAGTTGTCCCCGTCTTTTCCTTGTTGATAATCTTTGTTGTTTTTGTTTTCTTTAAACTGTAAAGTATACCAAATTACTACTGTCTCTTTCATTTTTGTAATTGTTACAAATTAAAAATGATTTTTAGGATCTTGATTTAAGATATAGAAATAGCTATTAAATACAAACAAACAAATAAATGTATCCGGTGTAATCCCACTTGTTGTATAACTATTGAAAGGATCTAGAGGATATGTGATGCGGTCAAGATTACTTCTATTCTATTTTTATTAGGGGATATGTTTTATATATATATTAATTATCAATCTTTGTATGCATTATAGGTTGTACAATACGTTTTATTAGTTGTACTGTTTTTTTTAATCTTTAACTTTTTTGTTTTAACCCAATACTTTTACATATTTTATAATTTAGCCTCAATATTTTATTACTTTCAAATTGGTCCCTATACTTCTAATATTTTACAAAATTTTCGGTTTGTGTTTCGGTCTAAATTTTATGAGGTTAACACGTCGTAGTGTGCATGTGTGATTCAACGTTTTTACGCTTATTTTTCACCCGTTTAACGGCCCCATCGCAACGCGCTGGTCCTAGATCAACTTGCTTATTGTTTTATATTTTTATGTTTCGCCTATGTGATTCAACGTTTTTAAGTTTACTTTTCGTTCGGTTTTATTTTTTTCGTCTTTATTTATTTTTAATATGAGTTTTTTTTTATGTTGGTGGTCACTGGCATGATGTGCCAGATGCTACGTGGTATGGTTTTACGTCCCCGCTGCAACGTGGGGGCTGGATTCTGGTTCTCACTAAAAGTCAAATCTACTTAAATCCACTAACAAAATCAGAAATAGCAACACAATACTTAAGTTTTGTATTAAGGTAACAAATTTAGACAATAAGTTCAACTGATTCACAACTCAATTAAGCATATACATATAGAGATGGTTATGTATCCATGCTCTTTTATTGATAACATTGATCCAAACATATAAGAGATAATTAGACATAAGATTTACCGATATTTGTGGTTGATGAGCAAGTTCAAACATGTGAGTATTGAGTAGTATTAAAAGGTGGAAGCATGATTATTGACTAGTGTCACACCATAGCTACATATGGTCATGACAATTGAAGGAAAAAGACGCGACTACAACCATGCACTAGACACTCTCAATTTAACATAAGCCGAGAATGTACGACCATTAGAAAAATGTACAACATAAAATGTTGGAAGTGTAATTACTACAATGATACCTTATAATAGGAATAAATTATGTGATAATAATTATCATACCCATAACACAGTATATGACAAAGAATCCAAGAATATAATCATCAGAAGATAATCTAAACCACTTTCCAATGTTTCTTTATTTAGTAACCACTCCAATTCTCCCTCTCGTATTTCCGATTAAGATGCATAACAAAAAAAGCGTATCAAGTAACAACAAATATCAATCTTATCCCGACACAAAAAAGTATATAAAACACGAGTGAAAGTTATTACTAAGATTCACATATTATTGAGAAAATACACTTTACGTAGAACGTAAACATGCGTTTAATCAATTAAGAATGTCACTATTAAACCAGTAATTAATGTTGTAGAGAGACCTAGGTTTCATACATTAATGTTATGTCATCTAATTAGTTTATAACATAAGTACATGAATTCATACACCATGATGTATACATCTGATAAGCCTTAAGCTGTCATTTACAACAACAAATGATCGTTACAGCCTCTATATATAAGAGCTTAACACTAGTAAACAATACTTTAGGTTGACGATATATGAAACTTAAGTCCCATAAGTCTATAACATTGTGTACATAATGTATGAATTATATGACTATACATATCCTCATGTTATATATAAAACAAGATCTCCAGAAAATCAATCCATCGATGGATACGTCAATCGCTATATTTTCGTGCAAGCAATAAATGCATGTAGACTTCAGTCCAGCTTGCAATTCGCCGATAATCGCAGCTACGCAATTTCAACTGACAACTCGTCCTTTCACAATTCACACACTCATCCACAATCACACACACACACACATACATTCTCTCTCTCTGTGATTATTGCACACAATCTCTCAATTCTTCTTCGTCTTCTAGGGTTTCAGATCGAAGAACGGAACACAAATGGTGAGAGCACCGTGCTGCGAGAAAACTGGATTGAAACGAGGTCCATGGGCGCAGGAAGAAGACGACATTCTGATTGATTACATCAACAAAAACGGCCATGGAAGCTGGCGATCTCTCCCTAAACACGCTGGTACGTACTTTACTTACGCTTATTGTTCATATCTTCATGGCCGAGATTGTATCATATCATTCCTGCTGTTGATTTCTTTGCGATTTTGATGTTCGCCATGGATTTACGTGATGAATCTATGGAAATTGAGTACGATTTCGAGTAATTGCTTGTGTATCGTGAAAAGCAAAAGTAACATTTGCAGTGTAAGTGTTCTTGATGAAACTGCTAGGGTTTCGTAGTTTAAATGAGGAAGGGATATTAAATACGTACAAACGTAATGTAATATAACGATGATTGAATTAAATTTGTAATTTATAATAATTATATTTTAGTAACTACATTAGTTACTACATTTGCATCTTGACCTCAATAGTAGCGGGTAAACGTCATATCACTTTAATCTTCCCTTTTGTGAGTGCAAGGACATTAGTTGTTAGTTGTTAGAAATTACGGGATTAAGGAAAGTCTTGTAATAAATACAAGCAGAGAGAATCATTATTAATCGTGCTTAACATTTGGAAAACTGAATTTATGTGTAACTTAGGTCACGAGTAAAGTTAAAGCTTGGTTTGATACGTTTGAGATTATGTTTCAACTCGATTCGACGGGATTGACAAAGTTTTCTTGTTGCAAATATCAAGTTTGGCTCAAAGAAAATTTAAGTCAACTTGAGAGCTTATAATGTATATCCGAGGGAAGAGAACTTGGATTCGACACCGGTCGCTGTTATGTTAGAATGGCTTAATTAGGTTACATACCTTGAAGGTGATTGTCATACCACGGGTGGATAGAGTCTGAAATTTTAAAAGAAGAGAAACTTACTTGATTCAAACATATTTAGAAACTTACAACGAAGGTGACAGATTTAAACGTTTAATATTTATACAACAAAATATAGGATAAATATTTAGAAACGTGGTTCCTCAATTTAGTGTTGGTCTATGCTTATAGATCACATTACTAGATCTTTTTCACACTAACATAAATTATATGATACACAAGTACCTATAGTAGCCATCTAGGTGTTATATGCTCTCATTTTGTGGACCAATTATGCTTATAGTTGCCAACCATTAAGCTTTTATGTGGTAATTGAAAAGTAAAATTTTATTTAAGTCGGATTAAGTTCATATTTTTCAAGTTAAAAACTGAGATTCATTATAGAAAAGAGTTGGAAAATATAAGACTGTATTGGTAAATTACAATCATACTTTAGGAGTTAGTTATTTTTATAAAACAACGATCTAAACACAATGTTTAACCCCTTACCCATCTGGTTAGCCTGTTTAAATTGTTTTCATTTGAATAGGTTAAACCGGCAGATCGAACCGGAGAACTAGGCCGGTCAAAGCGGATAATAAGTCTTTTTTTTTTAATATTCCCATTTAAAATCTTATTTATTGATTAGTTTAATGTTTTATTAGATGTGACCTAAGGTGTCACCTTCACTCAGAAGAAATATGTGCACATACGTTTATAAAGTTTTAAGCTTTACTATATTTATCGTGTCATTTATCATTTATTTCTATCTCTGTTCCGATCAATGAACCGATAAGATGACATGTTTAATGCTTTGTTCAGTTATAAAAACATTACCTAAATTGTCATATTGAAAATTTAGATATTTTGTCTTTTATTCTTTAGTTAATTTTGGGGAACGTGAAGGCTGTTCTTTTTTCTTGCTTGCTACAAATAATGAATTACAACTTGAAAAACTTTTGCTTATGAGTTATGGCTACGGGAGTTGCGTAACAAATAAGTCTGTTAATGGTTATCTTTTGTTCGCAAATTCGAGTTTGTTAAAACATAGATAATTAAGTTCTAGTTATTTTGAAAAAAATATTATATACCGAAATATATTTATATATTGTTCTCTAAAGTTTACTCTGAGAATGAGATAATGAACTTTATTGTCAGCTACGAAATAATTTTTGATGAAGTATTTATCAACAATTTCTTAATAAAATATATCATATATAGTTTCAATATTCTTTCCTTGGATGGCAGGTCTCCTTCGTTGTGGGAAGAGTTGTCGTCTCCGATGGACAAACTACCTTCGGCCAGATATCAAACGCGGTCCCTTCAGCCCTGAAGAAGAAAAACTCGTCATCCAGTTGCATGCCATTCTCGGCAACAGGTGCACTTTTATTTAGTTATGCATTAACAATCGACTTTGATGACATTATATCATACCACTCGTTTTCTTTAGTTATGCATTGACAATAGACTTTGATGAACTTATATCATACGTCTCGTTTAAAGTTCTTCATATTTAACTAATTTAGTTGCTTTTACGTGTCATTTTAGTAAATTGGTTGAAACTAACATTATGTATATAAACGCAAAACGTACAACAAAGCAATTTGTTGCAGTTGCTGTTCATTTTAGTAAATTGGTTGAAACTAACATTATTTATATAAACGCAAAACGTACAACAAAGCAATTTGTTGCAGTTGTTGTTCAGGTGGGTTAAAATTGACAGTATGTGTCATTCTAGTAGATGGGTTAAAATACGACTTGTTGGAATAGCATGTTCACCTTCGTCAAACTTCTATGTCTTCAGGTGGGCTGCAATTGCTGCTCAACTACCAGGACGAACGGATAACGAGATCAAAAACTTATGGAACACTCACTTGAGAAAACGACTCATCTCCATGGGCATCGACCCAAAGACCCACCAACCATTTTGTCTAGAAGGCTCATCAAAACGACTCCCTGCCTCTTCTTTCACGCGCCACATGGCACAATGGGAGAATGCAAGGCTGGAAGCCGAGGCACGACTCTCAATGGGATCGTTGGGTTTGTCACTGCCCACATCATCCAACAAGGTAACCAACACCGACTATTTTCTACGTGTTTGGCACTCAGAAGTCGGTGAATCTTTCCGTAAGGGGAAACCAGTTTGCTTTAGTCCAGCTTCCCAGGCCTCGGTCTCTAGCACAACCACTGAAATGGTGACCAAACTAGACCATGAACCTGACACAGGATTCTCGTGTGTCACAATGAAAGATGACCGCATTTCCTTCAACCCCGGGGCTACAAACCCATCGAGCCCAAGTGAAATGGAAGATTCATCTGATACGGTACTACAGCTGTTCTTTGATTTTCATGGGCACAATGATATGAGCTTCTTAGAAGCTTAGTTCAGTTAAAGGTAGCCAAGGCACTCTTTTGCTAGTTTTGCTTAACCCGACTATATGAAGACTAAGCCGGGGTACTCTTTTGCTAATTTTGCTTCTATATGAAGACCAAGTTTCTTTTTACCATGGTCTTCAGTGTATTTTGATTAGTCGTAAACAATCGACAATTGAAGTAAACTTCATATATATATAAATATATAATTATGATATTCGTTAAGAAAACAGTTTTGTTCTCCCTATACAACATAACAAACAAACATCAAATGACTAACAAACAGAATGACTAACAAACATAAAAGAAACTTACGAAGTTGTTTTACGATTTGAGAATTGTTTCTGGGATTTGAATTTGTTTTAGGAATCTGAATGCTTTTTAACCTCCAAAGCAACCGATTAGCTTCTTTGGAACAGTGCCAGTAGCACGATATTTGGCAGCCAATTCCTCTGCTTTTAACTTGTCTTCACCTTTCTTCGCCTCTACCATGGCTCGTTTTTCTTCGGCTTGTTTATGAATCAAACCAACTTTGTTTTTCATCTTTTCTGCGTATTCTGCTTTCTTCTTCTCATATTTCTCCTGCTCAAATGAACATGTGAGTTTCGCAGGTACATGATGAGTCTTCGGTGTTAAGCGTGTTAAAGTAGTTTTATTCCATAAAGAGTACCTCAATTTGTTTTAATTTAGCTTCAACATCTGCTTTCTTTGTGTTTTCCCATGAAGTTATAGCAGATAGCTCCTTCTGTGCCCTGTAGAATCATTTACAAACAAGTGACCAAATTGATTAACTACATAATCTTTGTTGGCACGAATGAATCAAACTGCACATATAGCGAGTCAAGTTTAATTCAATTAGTTAAGTTTGTTACTTGGGTTCAGCTCAACCTTCAAACACACAACACACTGAAGTCATCTAAATGCTTATAATCATTTTTAAATCATAAAAGAGCTCTAGACGATCTAAACGGCTCAAGAACGTGTTAAACCTTTTTTCAAAAGTATGTCCCCTGAACTCAACCGAAGATTATAAATGCTTTAAACTTGAGTCAAACGAGCAAAATTTCATCATGACCCAAACTTGCAAGTTGGTGAATATGGTTAATCAGATCTATAATCATTTCCTCAGATTCAAACACATACCATATTTATCGAATAACTTACTTGTTTTCAGCCTTGGTCTTCTCAGTCTCCTCCCATGCCTTGATGAAAGACAGTTTCTTCTCCTTTTCAACCTCAGCCAACGCGACATCTAAATCGAAAATTCAAAACAAAAACAAAATCTCATCAAAACAAGCATCAAACAGAACATCTCTCTAATTGTCTACAAAATCCATTTAACAGGTGTTACGACATCCACATACTTACCTCTATCGAGCGAGCTCTTTGCACCTTTCTTCTCCTTTGAAGCTGCAGTCTCTGAGATCAATCACAAATTAATGTCAAACTAATCAAAAACAAGTTCACAACAACAATCTCAACACCCAAAACCCTCGATCCATGAATGAAACAACACAAATGATCATCTTCCTATCTTGCATACCTTTAACGACAAGAGCCATAGCTGATTACCACAGTGAGTCAGTGACACTACAAGTTTCTAGTTCCTTCTCAATATGCTAAACACTAAATGAACAAAGATCACACTTGCTTATAAGGGCAACATATTCGTTTCATTCACATTTTTAATCTAATTTGTGGGGCAATAATCACCTTTTAAAATTCTGTAATTGGACAAAACTCTCAAACCAATTTACTTTACAACATAGAATCAATACTATTTGTCGAGAATCCATTACAGAAAAAAAAAAAAAGAAAAAAGAAAAAAGCACCTTCTAGTGCCTATCAACAGACAATAAAATTAGAGTTCAATAACTTCAACCTCAAAATTCACCTACCAAATCGACTCCAAAACCATAATTCAGGACAAAAACGCGAGAATTCAGATTCATATACCTTCAACAACCATTAGCGCTTTGGGATCACCGGCTTTGGTTTCCGGCACCGGCGGAGGATCCACCGGCGTCTCCGGTGGAACCTCGACGGGTGGCTTAACGTTCTCCGGCGTCATTTGGGATTCTGGGGTTGTTGCAGGTGGTTCAGTGGTCATGGTGAGTAGGGGAGTTTGTTGATGAAAGTGTGTATGGAGAGTGAGGGTTTGAATTTATCGGGGGAGATGGAGGTGGAGGAATTGTGTGTGCCGGCGGTGCATAATAAGGGGTGCGGAGGAAGCGTGTGAGCCGTTGAAATGGATAATGATGATCGGAGTATTATGTGTCGCGTTCTTCGCTGTGTGTTGTTGTTGCCGACAGGTAAAACGGGTAAATCACGCGGATTAACTTTGCTCAACACATACTACGACGTCGTCTCACTTCGTTTCGGGTTTTTTATTTGTTTATCATTATTATTATTCTCGTTATTGATATTATTGTTATTAATCGGGGATGGTTCGAATTTAAAGAAGTTGGAGTTATCTAAGATATTTGTAGAGTATATGTTTTTTAAACTAGATCTCAAAAGTAGAGTACAAATAGGTAGAGTATATGACCGTCGATAAGTATTAAGTTTGAAGGGGGGTTTTGATGGTCAAAATAACGTGTCTGATAATTATTCATAAAAATCTAAAATATTGTATGTTAAAGGGATTTTAGTCAATGTTATCAAGATGTTGCGGTGTTTTTTTTAAGATGATAAGGGTTCAAGTCTTGTTGTGAATATAATAATGTAGTTTAAGAGTAAATTAAAAAAGTAAAAAAATTCTTAAATATCGTATGCACTCCCACTTCTTGTAGAGAGCCGTCCCGCATTGTTAGTTTGGATATACATAATTGTTGTCTTCAGAAAAATAAAAAAAACGTTATAAAACATTTGTTAAAGTACAATGTACTAACTGATTTTACTACAATAGAAAAATGATAACGTTTAGGAGATCAATGAGATCACCCTCATTTTGTTGACGTTTTTAACTTCTACTGTAATGATTTTTATCATATATGTAGATAACTATCTAATTTAATGTCTACTTTATAAGAGAACTTTGAATTTCTATTTGCCAAAATATGATTATGAACACTTGTTTTCAAGATAACATTCTCGTTTGAAGTAGTGTACTATTGAATAAAAGAAATAATAGACTAAAACCTTATAGACACTGTTTTCGCGATCGGATCGGACTGGCCGGTCCGACTGGTTCGACCGATTTGACCGGGGATCGGTCCGGTGGCCGGTCCGGTTTGCTACAATTCGTTTTTGAGTGGTTGAACCGGCTGGTTCTTCCCGAACCGGCGGTCAGACCGGTTTTTGATTTTTTTTAATTTTTATTATTTTAATGGGTAAAAACGTGATGTTAAACCATAAATTAGTGTGTTTGATATACAAATATAGTTAAATTTATATATAACTATAATATATATATATATAAATTATATATAAATTACTTATATTTAACTAGATAAATAAATATAACTAAAATGTAGTTAAATTCGGTCCAACCGGTCCGACCACCAAACCAGTAATGCGTCCGGTTCGACGTCCGATCCGATTCTGAAAACATTGCTTATAGAATGCAATTTTAATGAATTTAAAAGCATACTAACAAACTAAAAATAGTAATTCTATTTAACCAATGTTAAAAGACAATTTAAAACGACACATATTCAAATTCAAGTATTCATAAAACTGTATACGCGTTGTCTATTAAACTGATACTGATTTGATTTATCCCATATAGTTTAACATGTTTAAAACGACACATTCAAATTCAAGTATTCATAAAACAAACACATATTCAATTTCTAACTACTTATGCATTTTTGTATATGCGTATTACACAGAAGAACCGACATTGATTTGATTCCTTTCTCATGTAGTTTTACGTGTGCTCAGTCAATCATAAACCTGGTTACCAATAGCCTTTATGTCATATCATTTGAACTATTTTGACGGTATAGAAGCAAAATCAAAGTTGACCAAACTAATATTTGAAAGTAGTTTCGTGCATGGTCGGTTTGGATCGGTTTTGATCTAAAACCGAAACCAAAAACCAATATTTCGGTTTTTAGATTTTTAAAACCGTTCGGTTTCGGTTTTTTTGGTTTTTGGTTTTTAGTTTTAACTTTAGTTTCGGTTCGGTTTTTAGTTTTTTTTTGTTTTACCAATTGTGCTTCAAGTTTTAGAAAAAAAATGTTTTAATGTAATGAATTTAAACAAAAAACTTTAGCATTACATTATTTTGTTGATCTCTAAATATAATTTAGTTGACGTTAAAATTAAATGTAATTTACAAAATATAATAACAATATATTCAATAAAACATTTTAATCTATCAATTCGAATAAAAAAATTAAATATTATTTTTAAAACCTAAATATTTAATCTATTTTAGATAACACAAGTTAAATAAGGAATTATTAGGCTAATAATTTTTATAAGTATATGATTACACCTCTAAATTTACAAGTTTGGTTATATGGTTTCGGTTCAGTTTTTGCGGTTTTTTGTTACAAGCAAAACCAAAACCGAACCGAAAAATTCGGCTTTTAAAAATCATAAAACCAAACCGCCGGTTTACTAGCGGTTTCGGTTTTATCTGTTCAGTTGTGTCGGTTTTTTTGGTTACGGTTCGGTTATTTTGGTTTTTTGTTCACCCCTATTTGAAACAGATAAAGAACATATTAAATGTTAAAGAACTAGTATTAAGCCCATCACGTTGACGCGGAGCCGTAAAACCATACCAAGTAGCATCAAAGACAAATCATCGTTAGCGACCACCAATCGACACGTAGAACCAAAGACACACCACCGTTAGGCGAAACGTAAAACATATAAAACAATAACTAAGTCGATCTGGAACCAGCGTGTTGTGATGAGATAGTTAAAGGGAGAAATAAGCGTAAGTTGAACTATATATATATATATATTATATATATATATATATATATATATATATATATATATATATATATATATATAATATATATATATATATATATATATATATATATATATGCACACTACGCCATGTTAACTCGCAAAATGTAGACCGAAACGTAAAACAAAACTTTTGTTAAATATAAAAATATAGAGATCAAAGTTAAAAGTAAAAAAATATTTGGACTAAGTTGTAAAAGATGTTAAAGTGTTGGGTTAAAATGAATTAATTAAGGATAGAAAAGAACAAAACAAAAGTTTAATACAACTCTTAAAACCTGTTCTAAAACCCATAATACATAACAAAGTTGATAATTACTATATATAATAAATTGTAATTATTAGAACTTAAACACCCTAAATTGATTATTACTTTTTTTAAGGACAAACTCATCTTGCTCCTATTATTAAATTATTTAATATTAAATCACGTCTTGTTTGAATCCATAACCTTCTTCTTAAAAGGCAAACTCTGTCAAGTGATTTAGCCTCACAATAAAAATTGATTATTATGATGGTAGATTAGAAAAGTATTGGAATTCTTTCTGTTTTGTATCAATTAATGGAGTCTAGCTTTTTGCTAGATCTGTATTTTCTTATAAAATCCAGTTTGTTGACAATTTTTTTTATTAAAAAAAGAAAGATAACACCTATATAATTGCGTACTGCTTTTTTTAGGCACAAATGCTCATGGAGAAAAGCAAAACATTTAATTAATCCACAATTTTTTGAAAAGCAAAAACATCGAACACATTTAATATAAGATCAATTTTATGTTTTTTATGGATAAATCTATTCTACTTTTACGTTATACCAAATTACATTATTGATTGGATTTGAACACAAGATCTTTTATTTAAGATGCAAAGTCTCTACCAAATGTGATAATCTTACATTGGCATCAATTTCAATTAACAATCATAAGATTGTGTAAAATTTTTTATTCTAATAAAAGATTAATTTGAGATGTCACTTGTTAGCACCACAATCATGTTTACTAAAATTTTCTCGTTTTTCAATCCTCTTAAATAATCACGTTAATTACTAATAATATTTTTAAAATTCTTTTATATTTAATAAATTAAAAAAAAGATCTATCTATTATTGTTATTTCTAAATAAACAATAAATAAAATTTTATAAAATAATAAATTTTTCTAAAGTATATAACTTTTATAAAATACTAAACATTTAAATAATGGTATTTTTAAAAAATCAATTTTTTAAAACAAAAAATAATTAAATTTGGGAGTTATAATAAAAAAATTAAAAATGACATTTTTATACTGTGTTTTTAAAACAAAATGTTTACTTTTTGGATAAAAATTATAAAATAAAATTTTAAAAGTTAATATCACTGTTTTATTAATTATATTAATATTTTATTTATTCAATCCGTATAATACACGGATTTATTACAGCTAATATTTATATATATTCTTTATCAAATATAGAGGGAGAGATTATATAACCATAACTATCTTACATATCAAGTAAAAGAATATCCATTTATTATCATAGTTTTCCAATTAAAAATTTATTTTAACCATCTACAACGCTAATTGTTTATTTAACTATCAAAACTATGTAATACCATCTAAAGAGCTAAGTGTTTATTTTCATATTGAAATCAAAACTAACACTAAAATTTTCAAGTTGCTAAATTTCTTTGAATAAATGATCAAGAAAAATTGGAACTTAAGAAACGATCAAAATATCATTAAACAAGCGACTACGTGTAGATACAGAAACGATACAGTCATCGTTGTGAAAAAGGTGGGCCCGGATATACATTATAGGTCATGACTCATGTGTACACCTCATGTTATTGTTATCACATTTAATCGTGTGATAGTGGCAGTTGTATTTTATGTCTCACACACACACATACAAATATTTATATATTGAACGATGTACATATATTTATATATTGAAAGATGTACAAATCTATTTCGATTATAGATGTTATTTTAATTGAATTTAAGCTGGGATTAATACCCTCAATCTTCTCATAATAAATCATATAATTGAAAAAACTAATGGACTCAACCCTAAATATTTTATGTTATATAATGAATACATATAATAAAATAAAGGGTATGTTATTGATACACCCTATTTATTTTATTATCTCTATTCTTTTATACATACATATAAATACATAAAAAGACATATAGACAATAAAATGGTTTAATAACATAAATGAATGTTTGTATAACCCAACCCTAAAATAATAAACGGTTAGATACTCCAATAAATAAAATCTAAAGCTATAAAAATCGGACCCCGTGTCAGTTAGTCAAAGTAAGGCTTCAACATGCTATCTCATTGTAGGTCACAAGAAAATGACTAAAGCTCGTGATGTCTTCCATCAATCATAATTCATCTTAGACAACTTATACACATAAAATAACATATAACAGTTACAAACAATATTATAAATATATTAAAGCAAAAAAAATTATCTTCAGGTAATATAAGAAAACTAATCCGATGAATAAAGCTTTAGTAGATAATAATCATATATTTATATTTAAATATAAATTTATTAAAAAAAAAGACATTCATTTAGTTGTCGGCTGATTGGGCCCATGTAGGCTCTTAGTTGGGCTAATCACTCCAACCACGTCTAGTGGGTCCCATCGCCAGCGAATCCAATGTGTCCCATTTAATACCAACAAATTATCCCCTCAATAATATCTCCTTTTGGACCCATTTCTAAAAATTTTGTGCTCTTTTAAAGATCCACATGTAGGCAAAAACAATCATATTAGCTCATTGTGTCGAAACCAAATGGGTTGGAATCATACCCAAACCCAAAAAAAAGCAATGTAGATTTTAATAATCGGATGGTCGGGTTACTTGACATTTAGAACTTGTTCGGTTTTTATTGTTTCTAGACGGTTAAAATAAAGAATTCAACAGTAATGTATGAACTGATTTACTTGAGATTTAGAACTTGTTTGGTTTATTATTGTTTCTAGACGGTCAAAATAAAGAAATCAACAGTATGTGTAAACTAATTAGATGGTGTTGGATAGATGTTGAAATCAGCAGTAATGTCCGAACGGATTAGATGGAGTTGGATAGATATTGTTCAAAAGAAACTAAGTGTTTGTTTTATATAAAAATATATAAATTTTGGCCATGGTTGCTTTTTGTTAATAGTGTTATTTAATGCAGGTCCATTTTACAGATCGATTTTTTAAATCATGAATTATATAGTTAATCTGTTTTTCAGCTGTCTAGCTGAAACGAATGTACAAAATTATGACCTTGTTTAAAAATTTTAAACATTTATCTTAGGGTAACTTTATTTAATAGTTAATCTGTTTTTCAACTAAAAGTAACCTAATTTTTCTTTTCAGTCACTTAATTTTCAGTAAATGTTACTTTTCATTTTGTAAAGTATGTGAAGCAAATAAATATATATGAATATGAGTTACTATCTAATGATCATATTATATTAATTTAACTTAGAATTTTTTTTGATACTTTGTTATTAGCTATTAATATAAATTTCTTCCCCATAATCTCCTACTTAAAGTTTACGCTAGAAAAATTCACTTATTAATTCACTTATTAATAACCAAGATTCATATATGTTTCATTTGTGTTACTTAACTTTAAAGATTCAGCCATCGATAAAAGTATTACATGAGATTATAACACCTAAGGAAAATTAAGTGCTTTTAAATATAGGAAAAAACAAATTGACTCTAATGATTCATTTTATCTTAGTACCTGCAAAAGCCTAGGGTGATTAGTAAAAATCAACAAATGAAAATCTTCTTGAACAAGCTATGTAAACATGTGCAGAAACCGGGTTCTAACTTTGAAACCGGGTCGGGTTTTGGTGAAAACAATCCAAAACCGGATTTGATCGGTTGGCGTCTGGAAGGAGAACCCGGTTCGAACCCAGGGTTTGTACCAGATTCAGGTTGGGTCGATGGGTTGGGCTCTGAACCTGGGTTCACTATGCATCTCTATCTAAACATGTTACTATGTTAGTGCTGACTAGAGATGCAAAAAATAACCGGGTACGGACCCGTTTAAGCCCGTAGGGTTGGAACAGGGTTTAGTTTTTCGAGTCTTTTAGCAAACCCGACCCGAACCCGATATAAACCCGGTATTGGACCCGATATTGAACCCGGTTCCGGACCTGACCCGACCCTACCCGGGTATGGCGGGTAGGGTTTTCCCGCAAGTCAACCCAACCCGGTTTCGGATCCGGCCCAAAACCCGAAATGTGCATCTCTGGCTGACTGCTGAGCCTCAATTTAAGATCTTTTACGATATACAAAAATACAATTGCTAAAAGCCCGAGTACTCGAGCCTATTGAAAGCCCACGATATCTTTTAATAATGGGCCACAATGGTATCTAGCCCAAGTATCAAATAATTAAATTGTTAGAAGTTGGAGACCTGGAGTCTTGGGTTGGAGACAACTAAAATTTTCGTTCTTGTAACAGGTGGCCCATTTAAGTTGGGCTTTTATTGGGTCAACCTTTTTTTCAGGGATCAGATCTATCACCAAGTTACAATCGCATTTACATCGACGGAAATAGAATTAGAAAGTATAAGAAACGAAACTTGAGTTTCATATATGTCATAAACATCTAAATATATTCTAAAATATTAGGCAAAAACTTAATTTCTTTTGAAAATGCCACTTACTATTTATTTCTCATTACCATGCCTATTATTTTTTTGGAAAAGTATATATAAAATATAAACAAATTTAAACACAAATTGACACATTTTTGAATATGTTGTTTAATCCAAGACTGGGGTTGCTATGTTTTTTAGCTTTCTGTTTTTAATAATTTTATAAATTCTACTTTATTTTTAATATCATTTCATGAGGGTGGTTGGGCACATCTGCCGTGAGGCCACGATGTGGCCCTGCGCCAAGCGGCAATACCGCTACCACCCCCCTTCATGTCGCAAATTCCTTATTTATGGCATGTTCTCGTCGCGATGTTTTTTGTGTGTATTGTGTAGTGTGCTATACCCTGATAACACCATTGCCAACAAATTTGAATGGTGTAGTATGACATGACAAAATTTAATTGGTACATTGTGATGTGTTTGTGGTGAGAGCATCTCCTTCACCTTGATGTTTGTTGTTTATCATGTCAGTAGGGATGAGCTCGATACTGGTACCATACCGGACTGGTATCGAACTGAAAGTACTAACCCCAAAATTCACAAAATTTGGGTACTGGAATTGATACTAAAAATGCTCAGTACAATACAAGTATAGGTACCGCTAAGGTATTTGATGGTAAAATCTGTAAAATGTTGGTACCATACCGAACCAATACCGGCACCGTAAGTACTGAACTCGAGAACACCAAAAAACGGGTACCGAAAATAATTCGATACGAGAAATTCTGTACCAGTTCGGTATTTGGTACCATTTGCTTTTCCCGACAGTGACTAAAAATGTAAAAGTTTTTTTATTCTTCAGGGTATAATCAATTTATTAGAGCATTCATAGCTTGTTTTCTAAATTTATATGATTGTATTCTTTATATTATATGATATTATTATAAGTGGTGGTGAGTGAATAATATGAAAAATTTACTATTTAATCTGTATTTTTTAGAAATACCGTTCAAAATCCTTAAGTAATGACAAAGTTACAATAAGAAAAAAAAATTAATGATTATTTGTATAATTAATTGAATAAAAATTAAGAATGGGTCGTGAGAAAAAAAAACTAAGGGACTCTGTATTACTTGTTATATATTATTATATATGTATAATAAGGGTCATCCCTTTATCAACAATTATCCAGTTCGTTACCCTTCATTTTTCTCCGATGAGTTCACCGTCGCCGGAGAAGAAGCAATGGGGAGACAACGTCTCTCAGACGGTGTTCGCAGCCTACAACCGTCTCCCCAAGAAAGGGAAACCTCAAGGCCGTGAAGTCACCGTTTTAGCCGCATTTCTCACCTCTTCACCTGCTCAAGGTTTTCTTCTACTTCTACACCACTCAAATCTCATAACCAATAACAATTCACTGAATTGGTGCTTTTTTTGGGGGATTGGTGTATCGAATTTGAAGTTGAATTGGTGTTTTTTCTTTTGTGAATTTGCAGAATTGAAGGTGGTTGCGCTGGGGACGGGAACTAAGTGCATTGGGCGTTCGCGTCTCAGTGTTGGTGGAGATGTTTTGAATGATTCTCACGCTGAGGTTGTAGCTAGAAGAGCTTTGCTAAGGTCTGTGGATTTGATTTTGTTGTTTTTGCGACTCTAATTGCTGCTTATAAGATTGTGTATTGTATTCTCACTAAATTAGATATATAATTCTTGATGTCATGAAGATGGAACTGTGTTTTTAAAGCCCCCTGTCCAGGAGCAGAGATATAATTTGACATTCAGTAGTCTAGCAGACGAATATTGATTTAGAGTTATTTGATTTTGCAAAAGCTTAAATTTTACAAAAATAACTGCAAAGTGAGAAATGTAGCCTAAATCTGTTAAAAAGTTTTTTTTTTACCAGATTAGGCTTCCACAAGTATTCATTTGTCTGGGTTGGCCAAACAAGTTTAACATGTATGTTCTTCGTGAGCTTGTGTAAATCATCAAACCTTGTGATGCAACTGCTATGTAATTTGTAGAAATGTATCTTTCTTGTGAGTTTGTGTATGATTTTTGTAGTACAAAGGGGAACTGATTTAGAAGCAACTGTTTTGACATAATAGCTGGGATTTTGATTGGTGTTTATGAATTTATATGGTTACTGACTTTCTTTTTTCGAGTGGAGGATGGTTAATCGCATGTCATACTAGTATGCGATTTCATAAACCTTTTTTAACTAAAAAACATCAATCTTTTCCAGATACTTCTACACAGAGATTCAAAAGAGTAGCACGCAGTTTCCAAGTGCTGTTGCCACAGACTCCCTTTTCTATAAGGAGGCAGGAGGTTTTGGCAATGGAAAATACAAGATGAGACCGGGCTGGGAGTTGCATTTATACATATCACAGTTGCCTTGTAAGATTGCCTGGCTGTCAGTTCATCTTTTAGAGGGCTTTCTTTTCTTTATTACGTACCGATTATATTATTTATAAGCACCTGGAATAGCTTGTTCAAATCAATTTTCGTCTTTATTCTACTTCTTGTAGGTGGAGATGCCTCCTTGAATTCCCAGCTTTTCCCTTGCTTGAATAGTTCTGTAAGAGAAGGTTGTTCAATATCCTCAACAAGCAAACTGAATGATCTAATGGAGGAATTATTGGAGTCATCCATGAAGAACAATGGTAGTCCTATAAACTTGTGATATCTTCAACAAACAAGATTTTCTTGTATGCTCCACCGCTCATCTTTTAAAGCTATTTTACATCATGAAATTCATGGCAGCGTCACTTATTTGCCTCCCTCTCAAGATCATATTTATAAAAATACTCACTTTGCTTTTTGTTTGAGCTGACTTAGTTCACCATTGATGCTGCTTTTAATGGGAAATAAATATGCATAAAAGAAATTGAAGTAGTTATTTGTGGAATATTTCTTAGTCGCATGGGTATGCTAAGCAGATTTCACTTTTAGGTGATTGTTCACAGGTCATTGGCACTGTTCAAAGGAAACCTGGCCGTGGTGATGCAACTTTGTCAGTTAGTTGTTCTGATAAAATTTCCCGTTGGAATGTTGTTGGCGTCCAAGGTTCATTATCTAATCTTAACCATCTTCTCTTTAGTTCGAATATTTATCCTGAAAAATATTCTTATTCTACAGACAAGTGATTCATAACAAAATATAACCTTAATGAAACTTCATTTATATGTCGCAGGGGCATTACTTTCTCATTTTCTACAACCAATTTACATTTCATCAATAACTGTGGGGCAATCTCGTAATTGTTCTGATAAGGAAGTAGAAGAGCAGTTGACAAGGGCTTTGAGTGACAGAGTACTACCGTTATCAAAGAAATTAAGAAGTCCTTTTAAAGTGAATAAGGTTGTAAGGTGCTTAGAGAATCCTTTTAGTTTCTTCAATAATTATTCATTTAGAAATTATCAATACTGTTTTTATTTCCCACTAAATATGCATATTTGTTAATACTTGGCAGCCATTATTTTCTGTAGCTTCATTACCTCTTGAGGTGTTCCGCCATGCTGAAACTGCTGCATCCACTTTAACATGCGGGTAAGATGGTTTAAGTTGGAGTTAAATTCCGATTAAGTTAAAACCCTTTCTGCTAGTTATTCCTAAATTTGGGAATGAATTCAGATATTCAATAAGCTGGAATAAATCTGGCCTGCATGAAGTTATCCTTGGAACCACGGTCGGAAACAGGGGACCTCCGCAAAAGGTGCCATGCACCCCTCTTCAGAGTCAACTTTATGCAAGTAAGCTAACGGAAGTATTATTTAATTTGTTATAATACTTGTTCTTTTATTGTTCCCTTTATGCAATTTGCAATTATTTGTCTGACGTCATTCAATTCTGTTAATCAGGAAGAGAATGTTGGAATCATTCTTGTCACTGAGTAAATCTTTAGCTGTTTTCCCATCAAACGAAACCTCTTACCAGAGACTAAAGGTAACGGTTTTCATGGCTCACTTCAGCATATATAAAAACCTTTAGTTTACAGTCGTTGCTTATTATGTTTGTTTGATGCATCAATTGCTCAATAGGAGAAGGCTGAAGAATATAATTCAGCCTTGAAAGTATTTAAGGAGAGCCCACAGTTTAGCAATTGGCTTGTGAAGCCATTAAAGTTTGAGCCTCAAGTTCTTATGGGATAATGAGTTGAACTTCAGGTACATTCTCTCAAAAAATCTAGCTAAAAGAGGAACAAGTCAAACCTCCAAAATTGGCTGTATTCATGTAATCAAATTATTACGGTAATCATATTGTTTTCATCATCACAATTGAAAAATAATATATAAAATGGACAAAAAAGTGAATGCGGGTCAACCCAACCCAGGTTGGCTGACCCATCCTAATAACGAGCTGTTAAAGTTTCATCACAATTTCATTTGGACCTATAATCCAGCCCGCCTATCTTGCCACATCTTCCATGTCCATGCCTCCGAGTGTGCGTAGAACTGTAGATTTACATACACAGTGTATGCATAGACATGCATATATGGTTTATTTGAAAGTCAAATCACATTAGACTTAAAAAAATAAGGGATTAGCATTAATCTTGATATTTAATTTTGTTTTAATTATTAGGAAGTGTACAAGTGGCTCTAACTTGGGCTTGAAATTCCACATTTTGTAGATGGCTATTGTTCCTGTTGAAATGACTTGTTTTCCAGGCCTCAAGTCTCTGCATCTACTTTGTCATTTTTAGTCTTATCTCATTCTTTTGAAATGTTATGTTCCATGTAATTTAAAGTTGTTGTATTATGATATACTTTGTCAAAAGAATACCTTGCAATTTATATTATTAGATTTCTCATGGCTTCAAATTTTTCAAAACAAATGTGGTGCTAGAAAATTTTGGGTCTTCCAGTGAATGCAATTATAGCATATATTATTCCTGTAGATCGGTGCCTACAGGAAAATGTTTGTATCTTACAAATTACCACTAAAGTATTTTTATTTCCTCACTATTGAGAATTAGGTGGGAAGATATGGTGATGAGTGAATGAATGATGGGTCAAATGTAAATTATGGATTTTTTTTTTTGTTTTGTTTTAGTTTTATTTTTGATAAACTACATGAAATGATTTTATGAGTAGTCGGGTTAAATATATATGTTTCTGTGGTTATTTATACGTGTGTTTTGAGTTGTTTTGCATTTAGACGTGAGTTTTATTTGAAATCACGTATGGTCTTTTCATCCAACTATATAAATTCGAGTCATTCTACGTTTCAACGTAAATTTAGTTCGAAAACAAGCCGCCGTGATTGTAATCTATACTTTATCACACCTAATGCCAATTCACAACACATGATTTTTTATGTATATTTTGAGTTGGTCTACATTTCGATATAAATTTTATTTGAAAAAGAGTTTGGTTAAATATAATACGTTTTCATCGAAAGATCTAAATTTGATTTAATCTATATTTCGACGTAAAATTAATTTGAAAAGTAATCGGATTATTTGTACTCTATATATTATTACGTCGCGTACAATGCCACGGCAATGCACGGCGGTTTAAATCTAGTTTATATTATTAGATTTTCTGGTGGCTTCAATTTATATTATTAATAACAGCAATAAAAGCTACATAATCTGTGATGGATCCAAGCGTTGTGAAGTAAATAGTGATCCGTTTTGTATGTGCAACATTCGAAAAATATATCTACTTCATTGCATTTTAAGAATGATACATAAACAAGTATTTGGTCCTCAAGTGAATGTAATAGTAGTAACTTGTTTCCCACGCATTGGAAGCTAAATCTTCAAATGGGTTCTCGAAAAAGGCTAGCATAGCACAAAAAAATCCTCGAAAAACTTAAAATCAAATACATCAACTAGAATATATGAAAACGTTGATCACTCCATAAAAGCAACATAGTTGTCTGAACCACATAAACACCTTCTGATGTATAACCATAAGGGAATCCATTAGCACCACAACACAATAAGAGAATCCATCAATGCCTGTGGCCCTCATGGCACTTCGGTGGCGAGTCAAGAACACAAATGGGAAGCTAGAGCAATTGTCTACAGTCACGAAATGTGAGAGGGATGGAAGAGAAATAGGTTTGTCTGCGAGGGAGACGTATGGAGGGAGATAGAGAGAGCCGTATCTATATGGATACTTTAGGGAGATTATGCAACCACCTAACTTACTCTTCATAATACAAGAGTTGATGTGGTTCTTGTGGCTATCCACCTATAATTGTTTCTATTTTAAATGTGTTCCCTTTATTCATGTAGGTAAACATTATATGTTGACTGAAAGTCTGAAACACATACTTGGTTAACGAAGAGATATTTGGCTTGTGAATAGATGAGTCAGGTCATAACTCCTCATTACTATGACTCTTTCTCAGGAGGTTTAACACCAACAGTTTATTAATGGTCCATAAATGAGCGATGATCAAGTGGATGTGTCAACGCCTCATGCAAAGTCAGACCCTACATACAGCAAATCTATCACATCTACAAAACGAGATTGCATCTCTCTCTCCCTCTCTCTATTGCGTTATTGTCTTCTACAAAGGGAAGCTGCCACCAGCATAATTCAAAAAGGGAAAAGATCACCTGAAGTTATGAATTCTTTTGGCAGATAAAAGTGTGTTGGAGAGAAGCATAGCTATCGTCATTGGCCCAACCCCACCAGGAACCGGGGTGATTGCTGAAGCCACCTTACTCGCCTCCTCATAACAAATATCTCCCACCAATTGATATCCTCGCGGGCTTTCTGGATCCTGTTGACACAATAAACAGAGTCATAATTGTGAAAAATCATGTGATAAGCAAAAAATATAAAAAATCATATTACACACTTTCATAATTTTACACATTCGGCCTGTTTGGATTTATCATCAGTGTGTTTGATTCATAAAATTGAAATTTCTATTGGAGAAACAAAGCTCTTGCTAACCTCAATAGGATTGATGCCAACATCAATCAAAACTGCACCAGGTTTCACCCAGCTACCCCTGACCATATTTGGTTGCCCCACTGCAGATATGATGATATCACCCTGTCTAGTGATCTCCTCTGGATATTCGTTCTTGAGTGGACAATACTCACAGTAGCATCTTCTCTCTGTGTCAAATATGACCCATTCATAAGTAAACGGGTTAAAATTCTTACATCTACATTAAACGCGTAAGCATTTAAGTTATGGATGATCTTACTTGAAGTAAGAGAGCAGCAGGCATTCCAACAATGTTGCTTCTGCCAATCACCACTGCCCTTTTCCCTTTGATGGGGATGTCATATCTATGCAACAACTCTATGCAACCTTTAGGCGTGCATGGAACAAACAACGGTTCTCTTCCTCGCATGGCTAAACGACCAATATTCAAAGGGTGGAATCCATCAACATCTTTCTCTATGCAAACAGCATTTAAAATGTTTTGCTCATTCATATGCTGATCCAAGAAGTGCAATACAGCTTATCAGTATAGCACAAAGATTCAAACAATAAGCTTATACTAGATTCAAAGACTTACCGAAGGCAAAGGTAGTTGAACAAGTGCAATACAGCTTATCAATATAGCACAAAGATTCAAACAATAAGCTTATACTAGATTCAAAGACTTACCGAAGGCAAAGGTAGTTGAACAAGTATTCCGTGAACAGATGGGTCATCATTGAACTTTAAGATATGGTTGAGAACTTCTTCTTCAGTGGAATCCTCAGCCAACCGCGCTTCATAGGAATTAATCCCGACAGAGTCACACGCTTTCTTTTTGTTACGCACATAAGTTGCAGAATCTTTCCTATCACCAACAAGAATAACAGCCAATCCAGGAACTATCCCAATCTCGTCCTTCATTCGGGATATTTCAACAGCAATCTCCTCTCTTATGTCTTTTGCAACACGCTTTCCATCAATAACCTTTGCAAATGTCTCATTATTTACCTGTATAGCTGCAACATATATATAATCTTTGAGGTTTTTACATTTTAGCTCTCAGCCATATGTATATTGGTGATATTTCAGGCTGTCTGGTAATAGACTAATAGTTATGGTGTGGTATGAGTTATAGAATTTGAAAATGCATCTTATTGTTGATTTAGATTAGTCTCTTCATGTGTACCACAAACCATTTCAACTTTGAACTAAAAGGTAACAAATTTAACCTGCGATTCCAAAACGGATCCCTTGTGTCTAAGGGGCGAAAGAAGATACAAGAAATTCGATCAATTTGGAAAACATTATCAACAACTAAAAGAATAAAAGGAAGTTACCACTTGCAGATGACGATGAACAGTGAGTGGTGATGGTTCTGGAGGATGTACGGCTTGAGACCCCAAACCGAAGGGAATTTGATCGGAGAAAAGGAGAAATGGTATTTGGAAACTTCTGAAGTTTGGTGACGTTGTAAAGCAGAAGCCGTGCGGTTGAAGACGAAGAAGATGATGATGAACAGTCGGTGAAAATCATCGTCGCCGATGTATCAATTAACGCCATTGTATATAATTTACAGATTGATTGCAGCCTCAAACCTATAATTGTTTTGATATTGGAGTTAGGGTTTATGCTTATGGAGTGAAGATTAGGGTTTTGTAAAGGTGGCGTGGAGCGTTCATCAGAAAAGTTATTCTGTTCATAAACGTTTACAACCGCATCAGATGCTTGTACGGTACCAATATTAGTTTTTTAGTTTTTACAGAAAACCTATTATATAAATTACTTTTTAGGTTTGAATATCAGTTTATTCAAAAAAAACTTTACTTCCTACAACTAGAATGCATGATGTACCAGTATTAACCATCTGAAAATTTTCTATTTGTATAATTCCAAAGAACCTTTGTTGCTAATAGAAAACAAAATGATGCTGTGATGTGAACATTCTTTGATATGATTATGGCAATGAGTTTCTCCTTTATTTTTTATGTCCGTACAACTTTATATGTTATTTTATATATTTGTATTTCACATGTTTGTATAATAAGAGGTACTTTGCATAACATACGTTAGGATGTTTAGTATAATATTATCCTGAAAGTAATTCAACGTTTACATGCATAAATGATTATATTCTCCTTGTAAGTGGTAAATGTGAAACAAAATACATCGTATAAACTTATGTTAATCAGCTCCACGGCCTTGGGTTCTATAACAATTGTCACTTTGGTGTATATGAGACTATGATGGTATTAATTAATTAATCATATTATTGTTTTCGGTTTCCCAGGATATAGGGGCGGAGGATTGTGGAGACCGGAGGGCCTCTTTTTTTCGTCGGTAATGTTAAATTTTAATTCGTTAGTGTAATTTTTGGTCCGGTAGTATAAATTTTTATATAAATATCGAGTTCACCCCCACCCCCTACGGGGATGTTCAAGCTCCGCCATTGCCAGGATAATCACTAGGTACTAAAATAGAGTGCTATTGTTTACTTATTTTACTTTGTTGTTTTTATTATATTATTCGGAAGTGATTAAGAGTACGATTGAAATTGTTACCAAGCGAAAAGAGACACATTCCATCGAATGTTTTTGTGACTTCTGAAAACTTAGTAGTGTAATGCTAAATAGAATTTATAGTAGTAAAGGCTGTTGTTTCGTGAAGCAACGAAGAATGATTTCAATTGAATTCTTTATTTTTCAGTTGAATAATGTTTCTGTACAATCTGTACTGGAGGGCCAAAGGACTGTTATCCACTCCATCAAAAATTCCATTTAATTCATGTACTCTTCTTTTTCTCTGTTGGGTTTGTATGGCAGTAGTTCATACCACGAGTGTTCCTTCACTGCTTTGGTTATCATCAGAAGAAGAGTCTGAAGATGATTTAGGCTTTGACATGGTCTGTGAGAAACCGTAACCAAGAGAATTTCCACTTGTTTCCGACAGCTGCATAATGCAATATCAACTCAATACGGTCAACTTTTATTCAAAAACATGAGAGAGCAATGCAATTAGACGTGTTTTGAACCTATTTACTTATGAATTGGTTGGTTTGAGATACACTACATCTCTAACCAGTAACATAAAAGAAGGCAAAAGAAAAGGGATCAATGGGTCACACAGGTCAAAATGTAAATTTAATGCATAAAACCTCCTAAAACTTTATTAAAAAAAATAGTTTATTGTTTTGACACACTAAATTTTATAAGAAGTTGATAGTTTTGAACAAAAACAAAAAAACAACTCGCATTGACCCATTCTCAACTTGCCTGTCCCACTATTTTGCTACCTGATTTTGTGGTACAAGATTCAAGAAGCAACAGTCATATTGGATACCTCGGTGAGCTCTGACAAGTGGCGGATCTGAACTCATTGATAGCGGCTGCTATCTCTGACATTGGCAATTTAGCCTATAAAAAACAATATAAGTTAATACATTCATGAACCAACCTGTAGAAACCATTAAACAGATTAATTATACATTACAAATAGTAAACTATATGGGGAAAAAACAAGAACCACAAGATTTATAATCTAGATCTACTGTTAGATGCAACTAATTTGCATACAGGTGATACCAGCTGATCATATTTAGACAGTCAACTAATCACTTACTTGCGCAAGAACAGCAGATGCTAACTGTAAGCTTGGTTCTAAGGTCTCGGGCACAACCTGCAACATGTGTTAGCTGGAGTCACAAGCATTATATGTGGTGTGTGGATATCACATATATAGAAGATAAGACAACAATGATTGGAGACCTTGAACCTGATTTTCAATATTTTATTATTATTAAAGGTAAGATGGTAACAGTAAAAAAATACCGCTGTAGCCCCAGCCTTCTCCAAATTGAGCCATGATCAACATCATGAGCCCGTACAAATGTCTTGACATTAGGGAAATACTTGCTGAGAGCCCAAACGGTTCTATAATTTGCACCAGGTGTATCTAAAGTTATAGCTGCAGCACAAGCTCTATGAGCACCAACTTTATGCAACACCTAGAAGTTCAGTGGAACAGAAAACCATTCAGAATTTGAGTTTTCTTGTTGCATTTTCTATTTAAAAGTGCATATAGCTTCACCTCTCGACTACCAGCATCACCAAAATACACAGGCAGGTCAAGTGCACGTCCTACTGATACTCGATCACTTACAGTACAAGAATATAGATGTCAGTATGCGTGTCATATACTTGTGCACAAGAAGAAGAAATAAATGACTTATACCTCCTCACATCAAGAGCTACAAACGGAATCAGTCTTTCAGAAAGAAGCTGGGCGATGATCTGAATAAGCAAAAAAAATGGATATAGAAGTTAAAAAAGAACATTATTTTTACATACGAAAAAACAAGTTGAAAAAAAAGCATTGATCATGTTTGGTTTTTTAATAAATGCGATTGACAATGGTACTGCACCTGGCCAACACGTCCGAACCCACATATAATGATATGATCTTGTAAATCATCTGTCTGGAAAAGAACAATGAAATATGAGAATCGGGCCATTGAATAGATGACAAAAAAATTGCCGGTAAAATAATTGAATAGATGACAAAACAATATTATAGATATTATGAAACAGGACTAAATTACTGCACAAGTGGATTGCAGCAGAATTTACTCGTGAATGTAGTTTTACCTCACTCTCAACAGGTAACAAACTACGGACATCATGCTGTTCAAAACGAGTTGCTATTAATTGGCCACCAGCAGCTAACCATGGTGTAAGTGCCATTGAAATTCCAACCACAAGAAACAGTAAAGAAGACAACTGAGGAGTCATTATACCCTGAAACACACAGACACACAAAGATTGACAGCTATTATTTCAACTCCATACAAAGTGGTAGCATAAAAAATGAAAACGAAAATTTTGTCTGCATCAGTGAACGCAGTTAGCTGAGGCTCACCTGATTGACAGCTTCACCAAATGCAACAAATGCAAATTCTCCACCAGGTGCAAGTAAAAGACCTGTTCTAATTGCAGATATTAGTGAAACACCAAAAAGTTTACCAACTGCCGCTACCATTATGGTCTTCCCAGCAATTAGAAGCCCTAATGACACCATAATAACAGGAAGTTTGAGACAAGAAGTTTTGGATCGATAGACATTCCAACCTGAGAAACAAAACATGGTCATTACTTGAAAATTTCATAGCATATGTACTGAAGGGAAAAAAATAATGAAGTTTTTTATATTATGATTATTAGGGAAATAAAGAATACGAGAAATACCGTCATGAAGAAGAGGCCTAAAAGAAGGCCACGATATGGAGCAATATCTGATTCGACTTGTAAAGAGAATTCAGTTTCTGCAAGTAGCAAACCAGCAAGAAAAGCTCCTAGTGCCATTGAAAGGCCAGCCTGTTCCATTTATTATGAGAAAGGGGATATTAAAGCTGAGGTAATTCCAAATGAAATTATTAAGGATCTAAGTCCTACTTACACGGGCAGTAAGTAGACTAGTACCCAGAATAACCAAAAGCGTATTTGCAGAAAATATTTCTGCATTTTGCATCTCTGTTATTTGCTTGTAAATTGGGCGAAGCAGCTGCAAACAGCATGAAGGAGCAACTTGTTTACTTTATTAAGCTGTGTAGCAGTAACATCCCAGTGATTTGAGTGTATAACAGAATAACATTAAGCAGTATTCAACAATTCACATGATATAAACTAGTCTTCGCGTTTAAAATGGCCTGTTATAAACTTAGGTGAGTGACAACATTTATGAAAAATTAAGGTCAGCAGATAACTATTTAGCTTCTTATAGGGTGCAACACAATTTTAAACCTAGAGGTGGCAGCTAGGTTGGGTAATGGGACAAAATGGGTTCAGGTAAAAGAGCATATTTTGAATACAGGTTCAAAAGGTCAAAGCCAGATTGGGTTGAATGTAAACACTTTTCTGTCCATCTTTTATAAATAAACAATGTGTTAGTTACGGTTGAATGGAACAGTTCAGGAAACTGCATGCAAGGAAGAAAAGACTTTAGGTTATTTTGCCCATTCACTCATTTGGCCTGTTTCCTTTTTGCTAAGGTTTTTCTTTTTATTTGGTAGAGAGAACACAACCAAAATCAACCCACTTATAAGTAAATGGGTCAAATGTGACACCTCTGCCTAAAAGCCAGGTTGGTTAGGCCACATTGGATGCTTCAAAAAGTTGGTCAGCAATTTTAGAACTTACCAACCGTCCCCCAGCAATGATGGCACTGATAGCAACAAGTGCCTTTACAGCAGCCAATCCAAGAGCTTCAGCAATTGCATTAAAACCAATCTGAGAAATATTAAAAAATGTTCGTCTTAAAAGGAAGCAGCAAATTTGTGATAAATCTACAATAGATTAAAGAACATAAGAAGTAACAACTATGAAATGAAGTTACCAATTCACTTCAGCTCATTAAGAACAGAGACAATAGAAAGATCATTGATTAAAGAAAGCATTAATAGTGCATGGAAGTAAAAAAAGAAGCGTACAGATCTTTCATTGGATAGATACTATGTATTAAGGTTCATACTTACCCCTCCTTTAGATGAATTTGGTGAAATTAGAGGTATGAGAATCAGCAAAACAACAACAGCTAAATCCTGGCAGGAAAAAGGGACTATATTAGATGCAATGTCCTTCAGAAATGATTTAATTTTTAAAAATCCCTCACACCCATAAACTTATATTACTATCATCTAATTGGATGTAGATACCTGAAAAAGTAGAACAGAAAATGTGGCTCGTCCATGACGTGATGTGCTCTCCCCTCGCTCTTGCAGTACCTATAGTACAATTTCATCTTGTAAAACTATACAATAGGAAAATAATATATAGATATAATTGCAGTACAACATTTTCTATTGATGATTTACCTGCAGGACAACTGCTGTAGAAGATAATGCCAAACCATTACCAATGACAATTGCAGCAGGTCCTAGCTGCCCACACACAAAATGAGCAACTAATCCTATCATAACAGCTGTGACCAACACCTGTGTCACCCACAAAGATTTAAATATCTGGTAGTAAAAACAAAAGCAATAGACGCATAATGAAGATCTCTTAGTATGCAACAAACAAAGATTTTGCAATTACCTGAGCAGAACCCAATCCAAAAACATATTTCTTCATGGAACTCAGCCTCTCAACAGAAAGCTGTAAACAATATGCAGTTTCAAGTTTCAAGTTTCAGCTCTCTTTTGATGTGAATGCAAATTTGTAATACACAAATCGAATATCAAAATTGACTTTTTATTCAAACCTCAAGGCCAATATTAAAAAGCAAGAAAACAACTCCAAATTCGGCTATTGCTTTTGTTGCATGAACATTACGTATAATTGAGAGACCGTAAGGTCCAATCAAGATGCCAGCAGTCAAATACCCAAGAACAGGACTTCCTGAAAAGGGTGGCAACCATTAGCGATCAGACAGTAATCAAATATCAATTAATTGTAAAGTACCTCCAGGAAGTTTCTGAAATATAGGCACAAATATTACACTGCCAAGCAATAACCACAACACATCAAGAAGAGAAGCTTCTTCCTCATTAATCTGCAGATTATATTCATAATAGAAAAGAACATAAATATTACTTTAGAGATCACTGCAGACAAATTACAATGTTATTTTAAGCAAGGAAAATCAAACCTCTTGGTGTGGAAGCATTTCAAGTAACTTTTTAACTTTTACAGGAATTTTTTTTATCTGTCTGACCAATGGCTGAGCATTTGATGAAACTTCATCAAGATTGGTAGTTATAATGTTTGGCTGCTGAAATATTTTACCAATCCGTTCTTCTCGTTTAGCATAGAAAGCAAAACTGTCAATATACCACCAATGTTCTACAAATTAGTAGCCCATAATGTTTGACAAGCATGCTCCTTATTTCATTTTGTTCCTTATAGAAGTAAACCAGAAAGAAAAAAAATATACCTTGCACCAACAAGCAAAGACCAAACTAACAGTTTAGGTAAATGCTTTCTTGCAGATTCACCGAGCTCCTGAAATGCTGCAGCTGGTGTAAATTCAGTACCATCTCCTTCCAATGAGAAAAAGGATGCAGGAAAGAAACGGGAGGATTTCATCAGTAGTGCTTTTGGTGAGCTGTCCTTTGCGAAATCTTTTTGTGTTTCTTGTTTTTTTGTTTGAACCACTGTTTTCATCTTTTCTAAATCGCTTTCAGTGTCTTTGGATGATTGTTCATTCCCTTTGTCACTCTCATCGGATAATCTAGAATCTTCTGACATCTGACCAAGAGAACTTAACCCATTATCTTGTATGGACCCACTCAAAGGATCTTCAATTGTTGCATCAATGTCTCTGTCAGCAATGACTTCAACTGAATTCCCTTCAAGGGCATTTTCATCACCGAGTGTTTCATCATCTGAAACTGCACGTTCAGAAGTATCCACAAGCGATATGGCAAGAACTTTTTCAGCTTTTTGTAATGCAATTTCTGCATCATCAACACGTTTCAAAGCCTCGAGTTCAAAAGCAACAGCTTCTTCTGCTAAAAGCATTATGTTAGCTACGTCTTCTTCAGCTTTTAATGCATCCATTTGTGCTTTCTCTGCAAGTTCATTCAGTACAACAACTTCTTTCTGCAACTCATCTTTTCTGTTTTGTAACTGAATTAATGCTTTCTCACAATTTTCCAAATTTTCCATACACTCCTTCATATCCTTCTGAGCAGCTAACAGAGTTTCCTCTTCTTTCAATAAATTCAAATTTTCGGTTTCACTTTCACTTTTTTCTTTTGCAACATCCAATGATTCAAGGGCCACTTGATGCCTAGCTTCAGCTATAGAAAGGGCCATTTTGGCTCTCTGAATAGATTCTTTGGCAGGGTCCTCTTCTTTCGTGATCTCTTCAATAGCAATTAAAGCTGAATTGACATCATCCCATGCATTTAAAGCTTTGTCTTTTAATGCTATTGCTGCCTCTGATATCCTTTGAGCTTTCTCCTCAAACATGATACTATTTAGCTGTGTAATCTCCAATTCTTTAAGTGCATTTTGTAATAACTCCTTTAACTCGTCTATAGTGGGGGCCACCACTTCTGCTTCTTCTCCCTTGTCTCTTGAATCACTTATAGTTTCTTCTTTTGAATTCTCTACATTTTTAGTCTCAGTAGATTCCACATCCCTTCCATCCCCATTTAAAAAGGCAACTGAATCATTTCCCTGACAAGCTATTCTAAGATTCCCCCTTGATGTTTTAAGTATACCAATTGAAGTAAAACCTCTAAAAATTGTAGTTGGATTAAACCCATGATTACTAGAAGTAACCAGTTTCTTACGGGAGCAAATTTTTGACAAAGATCTTGAATTGCACAGAAAGCTGTAGCCAAAACGTGACTGCAAATTCAACTTCTCAAGTGTCCCACAACTAATACTTTGATAATCACGAATCTGGAAACTAGATGACAAATTCATATCTCTTCTCGGCTCTTGATTCCTCAGTTTCTAACTACTAACTGATCGCAAAGAAACTCTCATTAGGTTGTAAGATCAAAACTCCTGCAATATAAGTACATGATAGAACTCAATAATCCAAATCTTATATTAAATTAAATGACCTTCAATTACATCAACTTAAATCTCCAGTACAGTGCAGTTTTAGGGCTTTAAATGAAAAAAGTGAAAAGCAAATGCATGCATACACACCACAATACATTTGTGTATACAAACACATGTATAGCTTTCAATCATTTGAAGGTTCATTACTTAAACTTAGACATTGAACTTTAGTACTTGGTATATATCTCCCAGATTAAATTAATATTACTATAAGCAACTGACCTCTGAGGCCTGAGCCAAGCGTACATCTTAAATAATACTTCACATTAGATACTTTCATGTATTGTGCAGGGTACTAAACTAACTTTTCAATACTTTATTCTAATTGGTTGGCTTCATTGTTCATTAAAGATGTAGACTTGATGACTAGAAACATTATGATAGAAATTACTTGAACATTGAGGCTTCACTATATGCATCATGCCCTGTACATAAGATGTCAACCACCTGAATACCATTGCTTGACTTAGCTCCCGCTTTACGCAAATCCCAGGAGGGCCCGGATCAGATTGTTTCATGATCCGATGTACGCAGCCTTACCCCACACTTTTGTGCAAGAGGTTGTTTCCCACGGCTATAACCCACCTCATGGTCACAAATTAGCAACCTTACCAGCTGCCCCAAGGCCCACCCTCTCAATATTTACAAAATATACCCTCGATATCTATGTTTATAGTAAGTAATTAACTTTTAAAACATATGTAATCCAGCATGCATACCACTAGAAATGAATTATATGATTCTGCAAGTATTGGTACTTCCTGGGGTGGGCAGGCTTCAAGACACCTTCTATCAGCCTAAAGTCCTTACAAAAATACAATCATCTGAAGTCTATCTGTAAAATTTAGACTTCAGCATCTACTGAATCTAGCCTTACTTCTAATAAAACTTACATGTGAACTAAATTTTCAAACACTTAGCGAGTATCCATCATGCATGCTAGCTCAAATTAGACAGAAATACAAGAAAACTATTGATATGGGCAGGGTTATAAAATTACATTCAATAATCTAAATCCTAAAATCCATTTTATGATCAGTGGACTGTTCAACATGTTGCCTCTAAACGTTACAAGAAATCATGTTCTAATCGTACCTTCACCCAAATTAAGTTTAATACAAGAAGTCAATTTCTAGAATGTCAAAAAGTATCCATCATGCATTGATGTTTAAATTAAACACAAATACGGATGAGCAGATGTCTGCAAATCTGAAATCATTTTTCAGTTAACATAAATCATAGTTTTTATTATTTAACTGAACCATGTGTATTAATGGCCTAATAATTTTTAACCATCTAAATTCTAAAGGCTAATTCTCACAGTTAGAGTTCCAATATCTACTCAATGTAGCATTGTACCCTCAATGTCAGTTATGTTTAGGATAAAAAATCAGTTCCTAATTCCCCCAAGTAGTTTTTATTAGTTCATATCCAAAAAATCCTATATGTTGTCAAATAAAACTCCAGGTACTGATTAGTCCACTTCAATGTTAGTCAAAATTAACATAACCAATTGGTCAAGCTCAACCGTACGCGTATCCTAAGTACATAAACTTGAATCATCTGACTTACACTTTCCATAACTAGACTGAAATGTTTACTAAATGCACATTCCGTGTCAAGCCTTAGCAAATATAACTGTAGTGTACGCACATACATCTCCACATACTAATACGCGTCAGATTCTCAAATCAAATTTAACTAATCAGAAGCTCAATTTCAAGTCAATCGACTTTCATTTTCACCAAAATGCACCCTAGAAACATCACAACAACCAATTACTCAAAACTTAACCTAAATTACACATACTACATGAACAGAACTATCATATAAATACAAACGCACACCGATACACAAAAACACAAATATGAAATATCCGTGCGTGATGCTACATATGTATGAGCGTTCATATGAAGTGACGAAGAGTGAAACTTACCTGATTGATCGTGAGAGAAAGTGAGTATAATCTGGAGCTTGAAGAACAACCACAAATGGCGGATTGTTGGAGGAAAATTAGGTCAGAAAACGGTTGACGACGTAACAGCGAGAGAGAGAGAGAGAGAGAGAGAGAGAGAGAGAGAGAGAGTCAGTTAGCAAGTGGTTGGGTGCTTGTATGAAATTTGTTGATTGGGTGATGAAACGATGAAGAAAACTGAAACAAGATTTTTGGGTGGTGGGGAAGGGAGTAAAAGCATGTGTATGTACCAGAATGCCCTTTGGAATGGAAGCTTAGCTGCTCTTAATCGAGGGTTATTTACGGAAAGTAACTGTGTGAAATTAGAAAGTAAGTTTTACTTTTGATTTATGATCCGGTAGTTATTCATCGGTTGGTTGATTTTGTGTGTTGATAGTTGTATCTTGTTACTTTTACAACACATTGAAAAATAAGATAACACGTTAAAGAAAATGGAGAAATTGAAATAACCTAATATGGCAACTCTAAGGATTTCCTTTCTTTGCTTCTTTTGTTTGAAATACGACCGGGCCGAGTAGAATGTGGTAGGGGAAAACCGAGAAACAAAAGAGTACTCTCTCTCCTCTTAGGGGTGAGAATTGTCTTAGGTTTTTCGATTATCATATCAATATTACATTATATTTTTTTAACATTTTTCTTTAGATTTATCTCGTTTTATAAGGTGTCGTCCCAGTTTTCTTCACATTCCTCCTACATGAATTTTGTATGATACAATACAACTTACACTTAAACCAAATCACCCCTGGTGAAACATAATGAATATTCATCAGGTCGGAGACCTAAAATAAAATACGAAAACACTCGGTTGCCACTCTATGTGATCGTAGTTTTTATATTTTTATCGATCTACACATCACTATTTTAGACATATTTGCTCCTAAAATCACTATGTCTATAGAATTGAAATCTTGACTTTTGGTTGGGAATACATCAATTTACAACCAAACTATCACATTAAAGACATTTTATCAATTTAATTAAGCGTGTATGTAGTTGAACTATTTAATTTGTTTAATTAAACATATTGATTCGTTAATCCGTATTAAATAATAAAAGAAATATAATTTATTGCGTTAATAGTTCAATCGGTTTGTTACAACTCATTAACCAACTTACAACTTGATATTCATGTTTGACTTTGATAGAAAAATATGTATAACTTCATATACGTGTTTGACTTTTATAGAAAAATATGTTACATGAGTTATGGTCAAGCTACACAATTTTAAACATGTTTATATCAAATCGGTTAATTTAACACGAATAAGCATACATAGATTGTGTTATGAATCATTTAGCTCGAAAAAACTATCCAATAAAAAACACATCATTCAAACTATCATTTAAATAGAATCAATATGTTAGTGACATAGGTGTTAAAGATCAATAACAGACATCCAGTGTAACAGAGTGTTAGAAAACGAACATAAACAACATCTGCTTTTATACTTGTAAGTTTATATACATCTTATTAATCATATTTGTACGAATTTATTTTGATACATTTTGTCAATTTATATTTATCCGATAGAAATTAAAATAATATTTTAACTTTATTATAAGATAACCTTTAATTGTTTACTATGTTTTAAAATATATGATATTTTAATATAAAATACTATACTTATTTAAAATACTATCAACTAAATTTTATGAAAAGTTTTATATAAAAATTGATGTGGTGGACTTTTGACAATAATGAATTTGTTGTCAATGTAACCTAAAGGTCACTATTCGAGTAATGGCAATAACGCTGGACTCAATTCGCATGCAAGAGATTTGTACAATATGTTGTCTTTTATTTTATATAAAAGTTGATACCCAACTAAAAGATACATGTGCAAATAAAACATTAATCAACCAAAATATGTGGAAATAGGATATTAAAGGCGATACCATGTGACCTACCCCAGCTCTTCAAGCACTCCAAACGACTTTTAAAACTGTCTCATTCACGTATGCAAATAGCCCAAAATTCTAGAATAGAATTCAAAATTTACATTTTGCATTGATTTTTTATTTTAATATTTACTAAAGCAATTAAATATTACTAGCTAATAAAACAAATAGAACCATTAATATAATGCAAGCAAGGTATTATAGCATATGGTATTGGTCAACTTTCTTTTGGCCAATTTAAATATGAACATTCACAACTCATTTCTTATAATTATGTGAGTGTGAATTTTTAAATTATATAGGATAGTTTTGAGTGAAGGAGAAAGAAAATATTATTGTTAATCTTTAAATTTAAGGATTCATTGTTCGATTCTTATAAATTCTTTAATATTTTTGAAAATGATTGTGAGTGAAGGAGAGATAAAAGGTAATGAAAAATGTATAAAAATATATTATTTAGTTGAAAGAACGAGAAAAAAATTAATGATTTTTAATATAATTAATTAATTATGTGAATAAAGATAAAAAAATAATATGTGAATGCTCTAAAATATTGATTTAAAGGTTAATTATTCCTACCAAGTGTAGAGAAGTTTTGGTGTTTCCCATCCTTGTCTAATTCAAATGGAGTACAGCTTTCAATGAACAAATTCAACCAATGAGACTATGTTTTTGAGGTTTAATGTGACCACTACATTACTTGTCCGGTAGTCTAGATCACAAAAATGATTTTATTTGTGTTTTTTTAGTATATTTAATAGTGGATGTTGTTTTATCCGTCTAAAAAATTAAGTTTTAGTTTTTATTGTTTATTCTGTTGTTATAAAAAAAATTCACTCAGTTGTCATCACTTAGTTTCTTGTATAAATGTCTTTTAGCTTTAGAGTTCGTATAAATGTCTTTTAGCTTTAGAGTTAGTTTTTCTTTCGATAATCATTTTATCCTCTTTCATAAAACTAAAAAAAACAAATAGAATGTAAAATAACAAAAACATCCTTCCACCTCTCTTTCCCTTGCTTGGCCCTCGTTTACCACAATGGTTGTCTCGCAATCTACTGGAGCTTGGATCCGACTCAAAGTGGGTTCGTGTGTATGCGCCCTACCCAGAGCTACCCTGAAAGAAAATTCAATAAAAATGATTGACACTTGAAAGTAAGTTGAAGACTTTTTCTCCTAATCCATCCATGAATATACTTTTTTCGCTAAAAAAGCCGAAGCATAAAATATTTTTCTCCGACAAGCTTCACCTTAATCCGACAACCTTATATGCATTTCCAGCTCCGGAATCGCTACTTCCACCGAAAGAAATTTACCTTTCTAATAAGTGCTAATTTCATATATATTCCTACAAACTTAAATAAAAAAATATCATATATATTCAGTTTAAGTTTTAAATATCACGTATATTAGTCTAAAATAATTAAAATATCAAATATATCCACTTTAATATATTTCACAAATAAGAATACATAATATGACCGGTGACCCTTGTTTTTTTTAAAACATTAAAACTTCATTTTTAACAATTTTAATTTTGCCTTTTTTTTCTCTTTTTGGACAAATTTTTTGATATGTTTTTTTTCTTTTGTAAAAAAAAGAAACTTAATTTCATTTTTACCAATTTTTGTTGTTTTTACTTTGTTGCTTCAACTTCGTATTTTATATGATTTTTTGTTTAAACAAGATTTTTTTTTCATTTTTATTCTCAAAAGCAACAATTAGGGCAACGAATATTCAACAATAAAAAAAAGAAACAGAAGCAACAGCAAATATTTAAATATTGATTTCAAATTTTATGTTTTTATTTGACACAAAGCTATTGATTAAATAATAGTTTTATCAAAAATAGCAAGGTTTCTTTATAGTTATTTAAGAAGCAAAATTTTGTGTTGCAGGTATATAGAAGAAGCAACATTTTTTCAAACCAATGTTTTAACATTAAAAATCATAAGCAAAAAAACAAATAACTAAATGGCAGATAATTAATTGATAAAAATACATTTTTTATTATGAAATAGAAACAACAGATGTCACCAATGAAAGAATAAAAGCATGATTGAAATCCTAAATGGTTTATCGTGATTGAAGATTTGATTATTTGAGATCTAACAAAATAAAAGAATATTAAAAAAATAGTATACTAGTAAAGGATAAAATTGGTATTTGATGAAATATTGATAAGAAGGGATATATATGAAATATAAATTTTACATTGGATATATGATATTTTACAACATTTGTAAGCACATATATGATTATTATTTCATATTAGTAACTACGAATTCTATATTTATTAATTTCAAGTCAATAATCTTAAAATATTGTTAATTATTTTAAAGATTATATTTGATTTCTTAATTTAATTTCCTAAAGATACAACTTTAGAAATGTAAGTAGTAATTTTAATGGCATACAAATCAAATCTTGTACCATGTAAATGGTGAATACATCGATACTCTTATTCTAAAAATGTTAGATATTGATTATATACGAATCTAACTTTACCTCTGTTATAATATGAAATTCTAAAAGATACGTCATTATTCATGTATACCATATATTTACATACATACATCAAATCTCGAAATTTATTTGTGACCATCAAATGAATCACAATCTAGTGATCAAGAAAAATACGGAACTTAAACGTGTTTCCTCTAAAGGAATTTATATAAATTCTTTTTCTTACATATACAAACTAAACCATGTGACACAAAAATAACCAAAATGTGTATGTATTGGTGTATGATCAATCTGTTTTGGATTGCTCTTCTTTTTCTTCTTCTTTTTCTTTTTCTTTTTCTTTTTCTTTTTCTTTTTTTTTTTCTTCTTCTTCCTCTTCTTTTGATTGTTCGTCCTCTGCTGCTGGTGGTGATGGTGATGGTGATGGTTCGGGTTGATTATCATCAACGACGTCTTCACTGTCTTCTTTTGGTGGTTGTTGCTCCGACTGCTCTTCAGATGTGGTTGCGACGTTCTTCTTTTGGTTCGCAGCCTCGAGGACATGAGAGTAAGTTCCTTTTTCCATGAAAAGTTGTGCAAAATGATGCCTACAATATAGGATACCATCAAGGGCAGCATATGAAGAGTGTGTAAGAGGACACCCTCCATGAGCACATTTGAAGCAAGACTTGTGGTATGGCTCTCCTTCCATTGTCACCTATGTTCACAAACAACATTATTCATGCAATTAACATGTTGTATCATGGGAAATGCACCGGTTCGAATTTTGAGGCTTAGTTATTACCCCTCACAATGTACAACTTTTAATGCACAATGTACAAATCATCAGCATTGCTTGGTGTTCTACTACAATGCACATGTTTTGATACACAAGGTGCATTTTGTAATAGCATGATGGTATTAGTTAATTAAGGGGGCGCATCCAAGTGTTTGGTGTTGGGGTAGGTGACCCCTACAAATTATTTTCTAGTGTTATCAAGCAAGTATATATTATTTTTATATGTAAAATATTAAATGTGGCTATGATTCATCATACATAATTTTGGATTACATAAATAAATTCTTGTTATGGATACGTCACTATTGGTTGACTTTTGACCCATTTAATTAAAAGTTGTGGTCTTTCCTCTCTTTGACTATAATGAACATAAGACGAAAGTTTTAATGAATAAAGTACAAGATATATGCTTCATGTAAAATAATGTTTTTAGAACAGAATCAAAGATTAAATCGGATGTTTTACTAATTTGGTGTTCGGATTGGATTTTAGAACTGCATGACGTTATAATTATATATATAATATATTAAATATAGTTATATATGTAATTAAATATAAGTAATTTATATATGTATTTTATAGTTATATATAAAACTTAATTATATTTGTATATCCAACACACTAATTTATAGTTTAACATCCTATTTTTACCCATTAAAATCAAAAAAAAAAAAACAAAAACCAAAATCCGGTTCGAACCAGTCCGGTTTCTCGGTCCGACCAGACAAAAACGATCCACGATGAACCGGACCATGCCACCTAGCCAATCCCCGGTGAGACAGTTCGGTCCTAACAATATTGTTGTAAAATACAAACCTTTTCAAGAGGATAAACGGTCTTGTTACAAGCTCTACATTTGTCTTGAGTTCCGCAAAACATAGACGATAGTTTGCTTGGTGTCTTTGTCTGCATTTGCAAAACTGATGTTACTAAAACATTATTTTAAATAAAATAAACTAAACTTTTAAACTCTATAAAATATAAAAACATACCAGTGAATTATCTCTTTCTGGTTTGCTGCAAGATTGAAGCAAAATGTTTAGTGCAATTAAACAAATAGTTGTATGCGTTGAAACCAACGTATACACATTGAATACGATCATATAAAATGTCAAAACATGCTTATACTAGCTGAATAAGGGTGTACAAGAGTATTGATAGAAAAAGTGTTAAAGGGTAAAAAAAAATTATCACAATAATTCTACTTATAAATATAGTTCAATTTGTAAATTTTGTTTCCTAATGATATGTTTTTCATATTTTTTTACTCTAATAAAATAATAACTATAAGTTATCACCAATAGAAAGATGAAAAAATATTTTTATTTGTCACTTGTCTTATATTTTTTATCTTTTATCCACTCACAATCTATACAATTCCACTACTCTCTCCTCTCTCATCTCTCCTTCATTTTCTTAACATACTTAGAAGTTAATGTTTTTAAGAAAAAACTTTTACATTTTTTCTTTCCTTCACATCATATTCTCTCTACTTTATATCATTTTTTCTCTTCTCAAAAACACTAAAAAAACATCTCTATTTGAAATGTTTTAAGAGACATATAACAAAATTACATTCCCTTTCACCAATTTTTTTATTTCTATCTCCTATTTAATAATCACATTAATTTACAATAATACTATTTTATTATTTTTTAAATAAAAATATATTTTAATAAATTAAAGACTAGTTTACACCGGTGATTCCTGTGGTTAATTCTAATTTCACTTTTGGTCCATAACTCTTAGAAATTACAAGCTTGGTCTAATATATGGCAGAAACGTAACATTAATGGTCCCTAGGTTGGATGGGCGTTAACTTATGTGTTAAACATTTTTTAAATGACAAAAATACCCTTTAAAAAATCAAAGATTTAAAAAGTAATTGTTTAATAAGAAACCCTGGCCCAACTAAGGCCATGTTTGGCAAATTTAAGAAAACTAACCTTTTGATTTTTGAAGAAGTAAAAAAATCAAAATAACTCTTTAGAAATGTTAAAAAAATTAAAATGTTTTGACTTTTTAACTTTTTTTGGAGGGGTATTTTGGTCTTTTCACCCCTTCAAAAAAGTTAAAAAGTTAGTTATTTGGTATCGCGAAACACCCACTAACCTAACCAAACCGAAGCCAACCATCTTCAAACTCCCCTCCTGGTCCGGCCAAATAACTAACGCCAACAACATCTCAAAAATCGGCTAGAGACACCCATCACCGACTACCATAACAATGGCATTGTGTGGCGATCACAGTTTCCAACGATGGTCGTTGTCCATGTGGTGGTGGTGCTTGGTTTCGTTGGGGTTTTGAGGTTAGTGGTGGTGGCCTGAAAGGTGTGGTGATGGTGGCGGTCGGAATCCTTTTCCGGCATCCCTCTCAAATCTCTAGCGACCAATCTCTTCCCCTCCTCAACCCACCTTGAATCGTTCCTCTCAATGCGGTCGGAATCCTTTTCCGGCATGGTAGCGGTGGTCATTTGAGGGACGGGGGATGATGAAGTGGGGTGGGGGTGAGGGTTGGGTATAGAACTAGATGGTGGGGCCATATATTAAAATTTATGTTTTTTATGTTTTATTAAAAATATTTAAAAAGGTAATTTGATCATTTCACATTCATGTAATAGTCAAAATTAACGGACATCCATTTCAGAAATCATTTTTGTTACGTTTATGCAAAGTATTGGACTAAGCTTGTAATTTTTAAGATTTAAAAACCAAAAGTGAAATCAATACATACCATAGGGACCACCAGTGTAATTAAGTCTAAATTAAAAAAAAGATCTTTCTATTAATGCTATTTTGAAGAAATATTTTTTTATAAAATAATAAAAAATTTAAAACGTAATTTTTAAAAAAAAATATAAAATATATCATAATTGATGTTTTTATAAAGTGACATTTTTATAAACAAAAACTAACTAAAAGTGAGAGTAATTTAAAAAAATGAATTATGACATTTTTTTAAAACATTATTTATAATAAGAAAGATTTTAAACGTATTTTATCTTAGAATATCAATTTATGATAAATAATTATTCATTAAATTTAATATTTTTTATTTTACTCGTGTAATAACTAGTAAATAATAATAAAATATATTATACTGATAAGGAAACTCACATGTTTGAAAGTTCTTGCTGAAATTCCCAGATTCCTTAAAAAGTTGTTCAAAATGGGTCTTGCAATAGAGGACTCCATCCATGGAGGAATAGTTGCTCATCTGCCACAAGAAGTTCACATATTAATTTCATTATATAAATTTTAATAATCACAGATAATATATTTTTATTTTATGCTTACTTTTTCAATTTCATATAAATAACTCACTGTTTTTATGCATGAAAAAACATGATTTAATCATACAATTGACAACGATGACACATAATAGATACACAAATTTATTAGTATAAAAATCTGTTTTTCCGGTTATAATTAAAATTATGAAAAAATAAAGATAGAATAACTCTCCTTAAACATTATAATGAGCTATGTGTAATTACGAGAAAACACAAGCCACATGCATTCTAAATTGGTATAAAAACAAGTTATCCCAAAGAGAAACAAGAGGATTGAAACACGAACCACAAGCGTTCCTTTGCAATGGCTACATCTAAAGCATGTTTTGTGATATGTGACTCCATCAGCGGATAATAAATCAACAAAATAAACCGTTTTATCACAAGCTTTGCATTTGTCTAAAGTCCCCGTGAACGACATTTTCTTGGCTTTTTGGTTTTGTTCTTCGTTTTGATTCGAGAAAAATAAAATGTAAAAGTTGTTAACAAGAAAAAGAACCCAACAAAGATGGGTCGCCAAACAATTAAAGATTCATGTCCAATAATTGAAGTCCTTTCCTTTTGAATGGACAAAAAGAAATACAAATCACACAAAATCAATTTGGTTTTATTATTTGCAATTTACAACGGTTGATAGAGTACCAACACGTGTTTTCACTTTTAAGAAAATGACGAATAATTTGGTCCCAATTTAAAGATAATATTAATGAAAAACATAAATATGAGTTTCTTATGTGTTTTCAAAATGAACTATTTTGAATTTCATAAACACAAAAGAATAGTGTGTATTTTTTAAACCAATAAATAGATACGTGGTTTTAATTTTCTTATTATAATAAAAAAATAACTAAAATAGACACGTGCCAGTATTCTATTTCCTCTCATCAAAAATTTTTTGTTTCCCTCTTTTACTAAATAATTATATTAACTATTTATATTATTCTTTGATTTATTTAGATTACAAATAATTTTAAAATTAATTAATTAGAAAAAAGATCTGTTTATTAATGTTATTTAAAAACAACTATAAAATAAGAAAATTTTAAAACATCAAACTTTTATAAAAATATGAAGTATTATAAAATTAGTGTTTTTAGAAAGTAAAATTTTTTAAACATAAAGTAATTAAAGTTGAAAGTTCTAATAAGGAAAATTTTTAAAATTGCTATATTTTTAAAACAGTTTGTTTTGAAAATAACAAAATAAGTTTTAAAACAAAAGTTTAAAAAATTGATAATACTTATAGTTCTTACTCGTATGTAATTTTAATATAAATTATCTTTAAATATCATTTTAAAATTAATAAAAAATTTATGTTATTTAATATATTATTTATTCAATTCGTATAATACTCGAGTTACTAAAGCGAGTATATATATAAAAGTTCTTATATATTCCTTTCTTAGACCTGAAATATATCATATTCCACGAGTTTTGAACATACACTACAAAGATGTTCGACTTGGTTCTTTTACAAGTTCAAAGGAGATATATAAAAGTATCCCTATATTCATAGTCAAACGAAATAAAACAATTCACCGTAAATCTGTTAAAACCAGTTTTAATATATGAATCCCAAAACACATTCGTTCTGTTAAAAACAGTTTCATTTCATAATAAGACCAACAGCCAATGCAGTTAGAATAGTACATCAAGTCACAGGAACCAGAAAGCAAAAAAGAGAACCAAAAAAATACTTGCCATTGGTATGCATAAACTCACAGCCCACTATCTAACTGTGCATGAAACTCAAATGATGGTTTATAAATACTACACAACACTTGGATTACATGGGCAGAACAACCTCTTGGCACAGTATGAGATCTGATATGGTTTTCCCATGCCTGTCAATTCTTCTAGAACAGTTAACACCTCCATCTAGAATGTTCCTCACGACGACATTTAACGAACTGATACCTCGTACCTCATAAACCTCAACGTTAACATGTTCATCGACCCATTTGTCTCTTGTTTCTATATCATCGGTTTCAGGGAAAGATGATTGGTTTAGAAGAGGTGAAATTACTCTTTTGACCCAATCTGGTTTTATGATGGTTTTGAGACGTTTAACGTCTGGTGGGAAATGTGGGATTATGGAGAAGTTTATGTCGTTGCCTTTGTCACCAGCTCTGCTATGGGCTATGTCATAGAGATGGACCTTTTGGTTTGATGGTGCAGGTGAGAGGTGGATCTCAGGAGATAAAAACTCATTTTGATGATTAGATTTTATTTCTGTAGGGAGTAGGTTGATTTGATTGTTTGATTTTGTAGGTTGATTTTGCTTTGCTGATATTTTCCAGTAAATATGTCCACGTCCAACCTGTTTATTTAAATAAAACAATGATCACCATTAACTTTAAATTATGGTCCTTCAAAATGTCCGTAGTTCTTATCTATTGACTACTATGCCATTCAAAAAACTAGAATCAGATCATTAGTAGCAAGAAGATTATAAAAGCTAGGGACGATCAAGTAGTTTCAAATATATTCTTAAAACTTTGTTGATCAAGAACAGAGTATAGGAAGGAAACCATACCAATCCTTTCTCAAGCAGGATCTCTTTCTTGTGCCCTGTGCTGCATATCATACAATACAAGAGTGTAGTATCAGTTATTTGAAACACAAGATGATTAAGGTCTCATTCCTTTATGCCAATTAACAGTTTCATTTTCATGGGTCCCATTAACATTAGTATGTAATTAAGGCTCCTGTTAATACGAAGTGAAAAATGGGTCAGACCTGATACCACCTCCACCAGCCGGTCCATTGGTGTAGAGAGCTGTGAACTCCTTGGTGAATGCTATAGCATGTTTTTCTTGCTCAAATAATCCATCCATTCTTAATCGAATGTCGTTAGTTGCTACGGTGATATTTTCAAGACTAATTGCCTTTAGGCTGTCTAATCCAATTATATAAGACATTATACAGGTACTAGTACCTGGATATATTTCTTCCATCCATGACTTCACCTACCACAATAATAAGATACTAACATGTCACATAAGCAGTGGAACCATATTCATTATATACACAGTTCAAAGTACCAAAAATTCAGCAGCTTTAGCTCTTTCCACGCATTTATATCCACCGTATGATATCTCTCCCCATCCTTTCCATCCAGCTTCCTGAAAGCAAACACATGACAGAAACAAGATTCTAGTTAATCCTGGTAAATATAAACAACAAAATGAGATCTTTGATTGGGTTTAAAGTTATTAATCATGTATTACAATGATTTATTCACTACAGGAATCACATGATGTTTAAAATACAGATAGTATTAGTCTTCACTAGTTCAGTATTGATGAGAATCCAGATCACAAAAGAAAACAAATTTCCCATAGTACCTTTAAAGCTAGTGCTAAAAGATTATCGGGTACAGATGTCGCAGCTGGTTTTGCTCCAGTACAAATAACTTTATTGGTCGATAATGAGCTAAATGAAACGTCTTGGAAGTCTATAACCTGCTTCCAGTATTTCTTAATCAATTTATTTCTTTTGGCATTTAATCAGTTAATAAAAAAAATGTGGATGTGGATATTCAACTCACGACATCTGGGGTAATATAAGCACCTGGATCCCCAACCTCATAAAGAAGCTGTTGAGCACAAGTACTGAAATTTAATATGCCACCACTCCCATCTGCTTTTGCTACAATCACTTCCCCATGATAACTAACTTCAGCAAAAGGAAGGGAAAGATCAAGAAGATTTGCACAAGATATGTCTCTGTATTTGTCTCCTGCAATCTCAATATAGAGCATGCATTCAAGAACTGTAAAAAGAGATACATGCAACGTTTGAGGTCAAAACATCAAATCTTCTACTTTCAACTAAATACGTATCCCTAGACTTTGAGTATATTAATATTAGATGCCTAGACGGTAATAACAGACTACAAAAAGAAAAGATTTCTGGGACTAGAAATGTACTTAAATCCATATCATTATAGATCATAAAAGCTAATGGTTAGACCTTAAAAGGGTCTACGTATATGCATTTGAAAGAGCTAGGATATAAGAAAACCAGTATTTATGATAGCACCTGGATGCATAAAATATCCTCCAGTGAGGTGACAGCCACATTCTAGCAGGTGTCCAGCCATAGAGCCTTGGGCTAGAAGGAGGAACTCATCCCAGTTCCACCCTAGTTCATAAACCTTGAAAAACACCAACAAAGATGATGATTTCTTTTATCTGAACATCCCATATTCTCTTTAGTTGTGTATTACCGAACTAAATTTTTTTTAAGTGCAGATCACTATAAAAAAATGTTGTATATAAGGAAACAATCATTTCATACCATTGGAGCTAGAAATAAGGCAGCATCTGCAACCCTAGAAGTGATGACAACATTGGGATTGTACTTCTCAAGACATTCCACAATAGGAGCTGCCCCTAGATACATGCTTATACCCTGCATGCATCATTCAAGGCGAAAAAGAGGAAAATCATTAATGTGGCAAATGGAAGGAGAGCACACTATAATAAGTCCAATGTTCATTTGTTTTAAAAATTGGTTCAAATTTTCATCAGTGTTGATTCAAGTCACTCGAGGCTATCCTATACGGTCCGATCATGATGCTTAAAGTTATTGCTAAATGCAGATATAATATAAGAAGAGCACTGAATTCTTACATCATTTACATTTCTCAAGTTAGAATCAAGACCTGGATATATGGAAAAATGAAAACAATATAGTCAATGGTGAGATAGTTTAAAAAACAGAGAGAGATCAGCTTCACAAATATAAGTTATAAGAGTGAGTGACACGAGACCTGCTTTGGCGATATCAAACTGGTGAGCTACACCAACAGTAATTCTAACACCCAATGTGCTTGCAATTTCCAGAACCTTTTCCTGAGCAGCCAATGCATTTGCTTCCAAGGAAACAAAATTGCATTTCAAAAAGCAGACAAATTGTATAGGCCAAACTGATGAGGACGAGCATACAAAAGATCTTAAGAATATTTAATGTGATTAATGTTACTTACTTGCACCCATGTTAGTAATAATGCAGACCCCCCTCTCAACAGCCAAAGGAAGGAGCAATTGCATCCACTCTGAAACTGCATAATTGTAGACAGTAACAGAAAATGGTCAATGGATATGCAATATTCCTGAATTCCTCTATCTAAAAGTTAGAATCTTTTCAGTAACTAATTAATAAACTAAAGCACATATGATAGATCTCATTGATCCATGATCACATGTGTCCCACTCTTGGAGGAAGATTCCACTATTTTATCAGGTGTGATCCCCCTTAGATGTACACACTATGTAATAGAATATCAATGAAAAACAAAGGAAGTGAGAAATAAGGACAAATCTAAAAAAGGATGATGAAAACATACTACGGGGGTCATAACCATCACCGCCTGACTTCACCGCCTGGTAGCGGTCAGCAAGGGTGCGTTCTGCTAAGCATTCAAGTACAAGGTAGTTGAGATCTTTGACCTTTTGAAGTAACTTGAGAGCAGCGAGTGGTCTATCACCACCAAAACCAGCACCGCAACCGACAAAAACTTTTTCTCTATGCTTAACAGGATTTAATCTCTACAGTTATATACCAGCGCATTGTAGTAAGATGCAAAAATTTACCCGAAACACCAGCAAAAGGAGAATAACAAGAAAAATGCTTTATTCAAGTTTACTAACCAACTTGATCTCACAGTTACGAGTCTCAGGTCCACCAATATCAATGCATCCGTCTGACTGCTGCAATATCCAGGTGAGCTAGTATTAATTAAACAGAAACTAAAATGTGCAAAATTGGGGGTGTTTGGATGTGCATTTTAGTTGAGATTACATGATACTGGATAATCAAAACTCGATCATCACCAAAAAGATCACATTTATCGATAATCATGTACAATTATCTCAAGTGTAAAAACACTTTTTCAAAACACCATACAGTAATATTTTCCAAATTTACAGCATCCCAACTCCCAAGTCATGTAAGTATGTAATGTATAGCAACTGATAACCAAAAAAAAAACGGACAATTATTCAACTCAGAAAACAAACACAGTGCACTCCCATGGTCATTCTCAAACCCTAAAAAGCTCCCATTCGTAAATTAACAGTCAAAATTGACAAGTAAAATATACACTGGTACAATCTGACGATCAACGAACTTATACCTACAGCGATGAACAAAATCATCCTAAATTTCCGAAATTTACACCGGATTTGTTTACGAAAAACAAAAGGAGTTCATCTGTGGGTATTACAATCACTGATTAACGCATAAATACAAAGCAAAACAAGAGAAAACACTGAGGGTTTCGAACAACAGAAGATTTAATGATCTTAAAACTGAAATTGTGATTGATAGAACTTACTGGATTATAATCTTCAGCCATAGGTTTGGATTGTAAGTACAGAGAGAGTTTGTTTTATACTTAAAGAGTCTCACACCAATGATCGACTTCGAGTTGAATGAAGATTAATAGATTATGATCAACCTTCAATGATATCAAACGCAAACTACATTAAAGCCCCCTCAAGTACTTGGATAGTGCCAATTTTGGTCCCTATGTTTTAACTAGCTCAGTTTCTCTCCCTTTTTCAATTTCGGTCCCTATGATTTAACTTTTAATCAACTATTTTATTTGTAAGAATTTAAAAGCATGTAACTTTTTGTGCGGAAATCATTAATGAAAGTAAGCTATGGACATAATTTTTCTAATGACAAACTCACAAACTTATAAAGATCCTACTTACTTCTAGATCTATACCAAATTGCATATAATAAGACTTAAAAATTCACTTATTGACACAACATGACCTTTGTGATGGTCATGGCACAACTAAGAGTTTATTTCTAAATTCTAAATAATTTAATCTCGAAGCCTTTTTTTGACTTTGACATAACTAGATTGAGTCTCTAACTTGAATTAGGCTATCTTTAAGTCCCTAAATTATTATTGTCTTATTAATAAAATCTATCCAAATATTTCAAAAAATAAACCAATGTAAAAAATAGGAATTCAATAATGATTTGAAAGGTAGATTGGTTAAACTTTAATTAAATCCTTTACGTCAGGATAAAATACATACTTTAACTTTTTAAAATTTAATATGTTTGAAGTTTTTATGAAGTGGATCAACAAATAAAATTGTAATATAAGTTTATCTTTCTTGAACATAAGATTTCATGTTTGAAAATCATGAACTCTAACCTAAAAGCTCTTAAAATAATGTAAACATAGAACACATATATCTAAAAATGTACATGTGGTAAAAATGGATCAGGGATTCTAATAAAATAGGTTAAACAGGTTGACAAATATCTAAACATGTTATAACTAAACGAGTCAACTCAAACGTAAGCCATATATTAAACGGGTTGCAAAGTAATCCAAAACATGATTAACTTATTGTCACCCTATTGTACCGCTCCACACCCGAATAATATCTCTTTTTATTACATAGAGTTTATTGTAAATAATATTGGTATCTAAATTTTATGAAACCAGAGGTGGCACCACATCGAGTGGTAGGCAATAATGCCCTTCACCCATGACCTTCCACATGCTTATAACAAAAAGGTTTGTTGTCAAAACATTCAAACAAATGTAGGTTCTGTTTTCTGAATCACGTGTGTGTTTCATTCATATTAAAGTATTTTATAGATGCACGAAATCAATAAACAAATAAGATGAAAAGTTTACTTTTAAAAGACGATATAACCTTTATGTGAAAATGAAGCCATGCAATACGATTTTGAAACATATGAAATGTATCATTTGTATAATATTAAACTATTATAGCGAACCATTTTCACGAAAAGACAAGATGATCTATGGTTATAAACGTGACAGTTATATAGTTGCATTAGTTGGAACCAATGGATCTTCCACTTGAAACCAAGTTGTTACCGCTTGGTGAGTTACTAGTGATGATACTTGCTGGTGAAAAACAACTATAGCTTACAAGTCTGCAACCATACACCAATTGCCATTGATTATCAGTTGTTATGGCTATGATATGATTTGCTACTCAACTAATCATCATTTCAAAGCTATTTTCCATTGATAAGGCAATTTTGAAACATAATCCTTATCAGGAACTCAACCCCTTAGAACTCGATTTTGGTCTGAGAGCGAAGCCCCTTGCAACATTTGAGGTTTCATGGTTTTCGAAATCAGAACATTTTTTAATGGGTATTCATTTCACACCTAGCTCATATCTAATGTTTATTTTTATTTCTCATTTGGTTTTGAGAAATCCAGTTATACTAATATGACATTGACAACACTAAAAAGAAATAGTATTATATCGGAAAAATTCAAACAAATTCTTTCTAAAGATTCCCAAAACAACCAAAAAAAACTTAAAATAAGAGTTAAGTTTTAGAAACTTGAAATGTACGATTAAACTAGTAAGCAAGGTCCGTGCGTTGCAACGAGTTCTTTTAAGTTGCAAGGGTGTGGTGGAGATTTAGAAAAGATCAAAAATAAAAAAGAAAGTTAACAAAATCCAAAAAACAATTAAAGAATGATTTTTTTTAAGTTGCAACAAGCTCTTTTTAGTTGCAAGGGTGTGGTAGAGATTTAGAAAAGATAAAAAATAAAAAAGAAAGTTAAAAAATCCAAAAAACAATTAGAGAATTATTTTTTTTAAACTTAACAAATTTAAAAAAAAATAAAAGAAAAAAACCACAAAAGATACAAGATTCAAACCTGGATTCAAACCTCTCCTCTATCCTGGGTGTTAGGGGATTTGTGTTTCTAACCTCCTGCCTATGAATATATAACACAAACATGGTAGTTGGAAATTAAGAAAAATAAAAAAAACATATGTTACATGACTCTTGAATTTGTTTTTTTAACGAAATATGTACAACTCTGCTTCGGAGTCTGCTTCGGAGTAAAGACTGTGATCTAAGGACGGATTAGTGTTCACTCCTCCCACAAGATCCACATCTTTTACTATATATATATATATATATATAATAGCTTGATTTTAGGATTGATGATTCTTGATGGCATGTTTACTTCTTTATGAATGTTTGTCCAAGACTTCAATATTATTCCATTTACTATGTGATTTGATAGGGTAAAGTTTCATTTTGATGCTACGAAGAGCTGCAAAGGTTTCTTTAACATTTGTCAGCATTTCTATCTTTAACCTTTTAACCAGCATCCCATCAAAAGAATGTTGTGTTTACCAATAGTTGGTATGTAACCCCTTGTGTTTCTTACTTCTTAGGACTAGATGTCATATTCTATAACATAAAATCCCATGATCGCCGTAGAAAGTTGTTTTTATCATCTTTTCGGCACATGAGGATGTCTTGTTAACTTGACAATCAAATGAACTGTTGATACTATGACCCCTGAGTGTTGCACAACATGCCTTACCTAGATGACGGTGTATCTTACTCTTTCCAACAACTGACTAGCCCAACAACATTCATCTACTTACTAAACTTAACTCAAATCAACTTCTAACCTTTTTATATGGACAAAATTAGCAAATCTAACACACAAGCACGCACAAGCATATGGAAAAAAATGTTTGTGTGTATGTTTAAAACATTCGCATATTTAAAAAGGAAGTGTCTCAAACACCCAAAGTTAATAGTGAATTGATGAGTTTATGAATGAACATTGCTGCAATTTTGATTACCTCCACCCTTTGGCTGAATGATGCAAGTCTTATAAAATATATTGTATGTTATTCTGAGTTTTATATAATTACCAAAACCAAAAGAACCAATCTCTATGCAAATATGAAGCAAAAGAGTGCATACAACTTTTCTTTCAAAACCTTACGGGTGCGAATCTTACTACACATTGGTTGTCTTTTTTCAGGGAAACATGAAGAAAAACAAGTCGGGTACCTCAGGCTTGCTTGTTGAGGAACAGAGTAGTACACTGGCTCAGAGTATCATCAGGGCTAGTAACTGAAAAGGAAAGAACAAGTCGTTGATAATTTCAGTGTAATTAAACTAGAAATACGAATTTAGATCAAATCTTGTCATGAAAATTGCAGTTTGACTGAGAATATAGTTTTAAGAAATATGGTCATCATCAACCATGCCTTAAATAAGCTTCAACAATTACTAGAGCTCTAGAAGTAGCAATTTCAACCAATTTACATATGAGTTTCTGTTGGGATGTGTTTGAACACAAAATGGTCAAACAGGTCGAATAAACTGGGGAGCTAATGGGGAATGAATCAAACAGGTTGAAAGTCACCCAAAGTCTATTTTTTAACCTAAATCATGTTATTGAAAGACACAATAATTATTGGAAAAATATTATTTTTATAATCATAACTAAAGCATTAATTATTGTTTTTAAAAGTTTGCGGGTCAACCCAGCCTAGCCTATTTTGAACCGTTTCGACCTTATACCATTTGGCGCTTATCCAGCATGTCTGACCCGCCCATCCAGCCCACCTCTAACAATGACAAAGAACATCCTTATTGGTTCTTTGTAACAATGACAATGAGCAATTAGTAGTTGCTGGAAACATATTTTACTCTCTCCCTTCCATGCTATTTAGCATTTTACAATAATATTTTTGTTAGGATGTGCCATTGGATATTTATAATTAAACTACTTATTTGTCCCATAATCATTATTGGAATATTAAATCGATGGTGTAAGTTTGAGCCACAAGAATGCATCACTTGTAAGCAAATGGGTTTCAAATATTTTTTCCAAGTCAAACACACCTGTAAACTGAATGGCAAGTTAAATAGCAAAACCTTCTGGAACAGAGAGCATATGATTTTTCCTTTCAACAGGGAGAGTAAATGACTTCAGTAATGATAAATTAAACTAACCTGTGTGACCAACAGTTCGTTCAGATTCATAAATCTCATGATCATTTCCTCCCTATCAGAAAAGATTAATGAACATTATATTCACGTTTCAGACAATACAAATATTAGCAGTCTATCAAGAATATAGTAAAATTAAACAACCAAGAAATGTAATGTAAGATATAAAGAGCTACCTTGTAAGTCTTATCTCCAAAAAAGTGAATCTCTTGAAATTCTTCCAAGTATTTCAAACAATAAGTTTTGTCCCAACCTTGGGGAAAGGCCTATTAAAAGCATTTTTCAAAAAAGAAATGGAGCAAAAATTCAAATTACAAACTCATGTTTTCTCACAAGTAAGAAGTTACTTACATCAAAGCTAATTTGGCCACCAATGGAAAACGTAAGGTTAAGATGAGCAAATTTTTCTCGAAGGACCTCCACCATTTTCGAACGTATGTTATGAACCTGAATTGTAATTTGATGTCAGAATCAGATTGTTGATATAAAGTTTTGTCCCAAATGTAGAAAAGTTGTGCACCTTATCATATTTCTCAAATTCATCTCTTTCTTCTTGGCTGCAGTTTCTCCCAATTGGTGAAACATTAATCATCCCACTTCGAAACTCAATGAAAGTTCCCCTGTATTTGAGATATAAGAGGCTCTATAAGATGCTAAAAAGATTACTAATTGTTAAATTAATTTAGGCATTCACTCACCTTTTTATTGGGATATCTAAGTCAGCAAGGTAATGAAGGATGAAATTGACGAAGTCCTGCATAATGGTGTGTTTGTTTAATCATTACAAATTAAAAACTGCAGAAGACATATAATAACAATTTATGTTGCATGGACATCAAAGTAGGGGTGTTTGATGTTCATTTAACTAATCATGGTGACCTGTAATCAAATTAGTCAGTTTTAAGTGTTTACATAGAAAGTGATTATGAATAATTTTTTGATTATTTTGAGTCAAAATAATCAGATTTGCAGAAGAACATGAGATTTTTCTATTACTAAGAAAACTGAATATTGATATAAAGGCAAACTTACCTATCTGTTGTTAGGTTCTGTAGCTTCAGTTAACTGGTTACCTACTCTTTATACTTCAAGTGGAAATGATCCAAACACACCCTAAACATCTAAGAACACTTTGTAGATCCAAAAAGAAACAGAAGAAAACTCTTTACCTTGATCTTTTCCTCTCCTAGAAATGTCTTCAGGCTCTGCACGAGGGAAGAATTGATCCGTTAATATGAAAAGGCTACATAAGAAATTAGTTTTTAAGCTCTGTGACAGACATAATGATTGATAAAGTGTTAGAGTTTTCGAGGAAAGATTGCATATGATGTTTTCTATGTTTTTAGACAATACCTGTGTTCCAACTAGCTTTCCATCCTTGTAGGCCACAAGGCCATTCTCAGCAAACACATAATCATAGTCATTTATGACTGCATATACATAGAAGTTAGATTGTTATTCAAACTAAATGTTTTTTAGAATATTTTATAAAAAGGTCTTGAAAGAAGCAATAACTTTGTTTGCAAAATATAGAAGGAAAGGTGACAAACAAAAGAATTAATTTTTTTTATAAAGGCTGGCTTCAAAAACCTGGGTCAAAAGCACTGAAAGAAATCATAAGATCATCAGAGAAAAATCTGAATTTTCATTTGTTAATATTTACTTGAACTTTAACATTATTGTGCATGCATCAGAAAAGAAAAAGAAAAAGAAAAAAGAGAGGGCACAGTTGACCTGTTGGCCCTAGCTGTTCCGATATCTTAACAAGATCAGATCCTCCAACGACGCCAACATTAACAACCTGCAGGCCAAAATAACTAAGACACTTGTTAACGAGAAAAAAAAATGCCCTCCTCCCAAAAGGAAAAAAGTTTAAAAAAAAACTCAAGAGTTCAGGGCATAATGATTCATAGTACCTTCCGCAAGTCCTGCATGAATTTCAACATCTTTGGAGGAATACCCTGCAATTTTGAGGTGATTTAAACAAAAAAATTTATTGTACCTAAAAGTAACAAATGAACACCTCGTACACAATGGTGACATATATATTGACCAGTACCGATACCTTTATAAAAGTATGCAAACAAAAACAGAGGTGTCTTACAGCTTAACAGTTGGTAATCTAAACTTAATGCAAAAAACTGGCTTTCGAAGTACTAAACTTTGTACAACAATACCAAATATGGTAGGAGACTGTGCGAAAAGGTTTATGTTTACACCCTCTGGCTCCTGTTACACGATCTTTGGTTTTCTAAGCAAAATCATATTCAATTTCAAACTCATTGAATCATGTGTCAAGGCAAAACGATAATTTATCCTGCAATTTATTGCATAAGGTGTGCATTTAAACTAATAGATTGTCAAATATTAAAATTAGAATGCTTTCACCCAATAACGTAGACTATAATTAGAAATACAGCTTTTACAGTATTGCCACTCAGATAAACCACTTAATTCTTGCATAAAATATTTTTCAACATCAAAATTCAGTCATGTTGGCAGGATATTCTCTATAATATTAAACCATGTTTAGTAAAAAGGATCATAATGTTCTGCCCATCTTTATAAACAAAATCGTAGTGATTAATATAAAGGCGTACCTTCCTTGGAGCAGTAAGAGTTCCATCCACATCAAATAAAGCGATTAAACCAGATTTTCTCAAAGCCATCCTCTGTCAAAGTCTTACTGCACCAAACATCACATATATACAACAAAGTGAATGAGCCATAAGGTAATCACATAATAAGGTTTTGTAAAATCAAAAAGATGCAACGATCATGAAATATATAAACCAACCAGATTCTGTGTATGTGCAATTGCTATGCTCATCGGTTGTGGTACTGTGTTTTTAGATTCACCAAATTATTCAATCCAATGGATCGAACCGCTAAATAATGACACTATGCAGTTGAATACAAAGCCACCGCAATGCATACGTCACCATAAATGCTTTTAGTGCCGTGACTCTTTAAAATAGAAGGTAACTTATTTGGATCTTCTATATTTATCATTAGATTAGCAAACCATCCAAATTTCCCATTAGGATGTGTAAGTGTAATTACAGTCTATATAATAGATCTTTAATACTATGAAAATTTGTAAATTTTGAAGCTCTGTTGTGGATATTTTTAGACTAGCAACATATGAAAATCAAATTTATCAAAAAAGGTGAGCAAAATCCCTACACTCAAAATATGTTTTGAACATCCAAGTTCCATTCTTAATGCTAGACGCCTATCCCTCTTTTAATTCTCACATTTCGCTAATCTAAGTTTTCCGATAGGGCATAAGCAGTGATGTAAATTTGAGACTTAATATTTCCAACCTCAATCCAAAAGGGAAACACACCGCTTCGGTATATTGTACAGATCTATATCACAATCGAATCAAAACATGAGACAATCAAATCAAACATGAGACGAATGAAATCCCCAGTTATTTAACATCTGCCTAAACTATGAAATTCCTTTCAAGTGCTACATATATCCCTCATTCAGATCAGCCAAGAGACAGAAAATGATTCAAATCACTGGCTCGCGTTTCGATTAGTAAACTTAAACGACCATTATATAAGCTTACAGCACAATCAAATTGATAACACACATGAACAACAGCCCTACAGTTCAAAATTCACTTCAACCTCCATTGATCTACTCAAAATGCTTGTAATCTGTTCCACTTTTCACAAACCATAACATAAACATACAATCAAGATACAATATTATGATTTAACTGGTCAATTAAGTTCTAAAACAGTAAAACCCTAACCTACTGCATCAGAAGCTAGATCAATGGTATAAAAGGGGTGAAAACGAAATCATACCGCACAAAATGAAGATCAAATTGAATGTTGTTGTGGTGAATGGTGATTTATCTCTTGGAATCCAAATGTAGAATGTTTAGATCTGATTGTGAGAGATATACATAGGGAATAGAGGGAGAAATTGCTGAAGAAAGACTCAAAGGTGCAGATTATTGTGTTGATTTGGTTTTTGGATCAGTAGATGATATAATAATGGATTTTGTTTTGACCGTTGAAAATTGAACATAACACCACAAAGTGAGAAAAATGTTGATTTTCGAGAGATTTATTTTAGTTCTTGAAATAAATGAAAGATTTGAGATCTTATAAAAGCAGATTATCGGATATTGTTACCTTATATAATAGCAATTAACAATCAAACACCTGAGTAAACTTGGAATCACGGTTAAAAAAACATAAATTTAAGATCAAAATTATAATAATTAATATTATTGCATAGACGAGTGTTTATTTCAGGTATAATGTATGTTTGGATGAGCATAAAAAAACTTCTTTTGATTTTTTGGAGGGATAAAAAGACAAAAATAACTTTTCAGAAGTCACAAGTTATAATTTTTAACTTCTGGAGGAATATTTTTGTCTTTTTACCCCTTCAAAAAGTCAAAAAGAACTTTTGAAAAGTCCATCCAAACATGCCCATAAGAACAAAATAAAACCTGTAAGAATCACATAATACACTTATACTTAGTGTCTCGAATAAAATACGTAATATGATTACAAGACCGTCTTATGTAACATCCCAACTCAGGACAGGGGTGATAATAAACAACTGATACTGTTGTTGTATAGAAAATTTAATATGATCTTGCAAGTTGCTACTTCTAAGTGTTATATTCTCTAATTTATCTCTTAATCCTAAACCCTAAATGTATATTGTTTCGGCACTATTACCTCAGATGAATTAGTGTTAGCTCCTACTCAATCAAATATCTTAACTAGTGCTCAATGATACCTATATAATTATTATATCTTGTATTAGTCGAGTTTATGTTAATACTTTATTCTAATGCCACATCTACAGAGATTCTACTCTTTTCCATACATAGGTGATGTTTGGCTAAGCTTTTGAAAAGTTCTTTATGACTTTTTAGAAAGGTAAAAAGACAAAAATGTCTCTCCAAAAGTTACAATTATTGTAACTTATGGTGATTTTTCGAGGGACATTTTTATCTCTTTACCCCTCCAAAAAGTCATAAGTTGTTTTAAAAAACAATCTCAAACACGCACAAAGGACTTGACCCATTGCTCGTAAGATGACTCGAACCCTAGGGTATTTCACTCACATCATGCGTGTGTTCTACGAGCATGTTTCAAGGGTCTATGACCCGTACCACGTGGGTATCCAACTCGTATACCCTTCAGGCTTCAGGTGTATAATTTGCTCCTTCAGGCTTCCTTACTCGATAACCTATACTAAAACGAACACGTACCTCTCAAACCACCAGTACTCTGCTAGGTAGCACCACTATTACCTGCTCACCAACTAAACCAAACTAACTAAGATCGTTTCGATTACCCAACATGCGTCAAATCAAATGACTGAAATGGGAGCCAAAGCCCTCCATCTATAGGCCATTTTTGGGACCCTTATAGACCGTAAGGTCCAGAGGTTATAACACATAACCTTTTGAAAAGCTCTATCACTATACACATGTAAAGACCTTATCATTCTCTAACCACCCAAGGTTATGGATTGTAAGTAAAGGGTTATGGTTCGTAAGTCTTCTCTTTCTTATCCGACTCGTCAAGAGCTTTTCGTTGGCTAGTAATGGATCTCGTAACTTCATTCCTAACTGAGTTCTACTTATTTAATGTTTGGTCTTTCATTCCAACTTATGTTTGTTAAATTTTGAAGAGTTACACCCTATAGTCTGTCTCCCACAACAAAGCAAGATATTAAACCTTAATACGTCATATGTAGGTTTGATTCATATAGTGTTATAAATCTATAAAAGGTCTTTGAAAACTTTATTTGGTTTGATATAGAACAACCAACTATATTGAGCAGTGTTTTTACAACTAAATCAGGTTTAATGGATTAGACCAGTAATTAGTTCGGTTATGCCACCGTTTCTATTTGAACCAATTAGTTTCCAAACCGGTGAACTAGATTTCAACTTTTTATTATTTTTTATTTATAAGTCATGCGTTCTTATTAGCTTAGTGTTTCGGGCTACATAGTTTATTTATTTAAATCTTTATGTCTCAATAATATTTACAATTTTATGTCAAAATTTGCACTTTGAAGTATTAATAACGTCATCTTGCTTTTAAATATGGTTCGATTTGGTCGATTGATAATGTGGTCCTTTTGTTGTCAGGTCACTCCTACAAACATTAATATTATGCCTTTTAAACCTTGTGTAGTTTGATACCGAGCATACACATGGATGGGTTGCTCACAAAAAAATATTTTTATAGGGCATCTATTGTGTTCGTTTTATTGTAATTTGACACTTAAAAGGACATTTGGAGTGGTAATATACCTTGTCTCTACACCATTGGTCAAGATTTCAAATCTTACAAGTGGCATGTGTTGTAGAATAAGAGCCCTCAGAGATGAGGAAAGAAAAAAAGAAATACCGTTTACAAAAAGGTCACTTTTTCATTTAAAAGTCTATTAAATTATTATTTTTAAATGACAGACTTTTACATAAATGTAGTTCTTATATTGGACAACTATTTCATCAGAGATGTGAGATTTCTGATGTGAGATGAGAGCAAACTTTATCTCTATCCTAGAGGATAGAGAGATTGTTCTTAAGAGGCGAGAGGCGTAAACAAACCCTATCTTTCTCGTATTTTATAATAAATTATAATGAATAAAGATAACATTCTACAGGGATAACAAATGATGATCAAGAATCAAAACTAGTTTCAGTTAGCTGATCTACATAACAATAACAACAAACAAGTCGAGTACTCCCTAGCCACGAACTTAGCTGCTAACGTGACCCTCTTATAATCTTAACTATCTGCACAGCATCATTCAGGCTACTTTATTTCTCATGAACAAGGGGACTGTAAACGGGATACCACATGTTGCTTGTTACATATTCAACAGTTTCTTCCTGCATTCAACATTAGAATTTGTTTTAATTAACGGCGTTCGTTATATTAAAATTGTAATTTACTGTTAAAATTGAAGCGATTGATATGTACTTTTGACATGCGTGCGAGCTCTTTGGGTCCCACTTCACCACGCCCTTCTGCTACTTCTTCGACAACTGCTGCCCGAAGCACAGCCGCTCCTACCTCGGCAGTAATATTTCGGATACTGCAATCATAGAACGAGAGAAGATGATATTGGCAATAGAGTAAAAGTGCTGACCCTTTGCAGGATATCTATAGGTAGCAGTTGTGACTTGTTACTAATGAATTGGTCAATCTGGGTTATCATTTTTCTTAACAGGTCAAATGGGTCATTCAAATCTAGATTATTATTGTAGTAATATAAGTATATAGCCCGTTTAAAACTTTAAACCCATAACAAACCCTCCTGTAATAACATTCTATCTCATCAAAATCGTAAAAAATGTCATTTAAGAATGACTCATGAAAAGTCAAATGTAGATTTGTAGTCTATAACTGCCCATCCTTAATAACCAGATTGCGACACAATTTGACTGTGACAACTTTTGAAAGATCTGAAATTAAAGTGAAACTATTAGAACAGTACCTGCCAATAGATGGATAAAATTACCCTTCTGGATCTCTTCTTCTGTCATATATGAGGCTAGACTGAATATATGAAAATAATTAGTTTGAATTCACCCTTATAATCATTCTAATTTTTGGGAACGGATTGGATATTTTAATATAATAATAGAAAAGGGCCTCTGTACAAATGATTGGCTTTATAAAGGACAGGTTAACTTAAGGCCGTCAGGAAGCTGAAGTTTAAAGCACGAATTGTTTAAAGATTGTAGTTCCAAATCCCCTATGTGACTACAAACTCTGAAAGAACTAAATAAAATTATCAGTAAAAGAACTTCTAAGATGTGTTAAAGGTTCCAAAAATAATCCTCTTTGTGTAGTGTTCATGTAAAGCAGTGGTTGAGAGGAATTGGAAAGAGTGAAGCACTGAGAGCAGATATTTCTAGCACATTCTATCATGAAGTACCATGCAAATACAATTACATATTAAAAGATGTATATAAATTAACTATCATCTTATATAAAAGGTTCATACCATTCAGATGCTGCTTGCAACATTCCATCAGATACAATACGAGCACCAGAAAGCAGAGCTCCCAAACCAATCCTAGATTAAGCAAATATAGCAAATAAAATATATTTATTTAAAAGCTAATAACAGCAAATGTATAGATATATAAGTGCATACCCGGGAAACAGATACATGTTATTTGCTTGATTTACATGGCCAATTTTCCCATTTTCTGCCCAAGTGTCAATAATGTTGGTGAGAAACAGTAGCAAATATAGCAGAACCATGGAAAATTGAGTCAAGTAGAAATGGCAAAATGGGCTGGTTGGTAACAGCAGTTTCAGAGGGGTCCAAACTGGTAGCAATTTTGGCACAGCTTGGGTGAACCAGATGCACCATTGCTCAAATATAATTTTCTTATTCGGCAAATAGAATAACTAAAATGTATGATAATCTAGTATTTTTTTATTTTATAAAATGATTAGAAGGTTTAATGCAATAGAGATGCACTTTGGGAGGACCGGTTTTATCTGTTAGACATGTGCAAACAGTTTTATTTTAATTTACATGTCTTACCCAATAGAGATAATATATGTAATCAAATCAACTCATAAGCAAATGAGTCGAAATTACCACGTCTAGTTAGCAAACCTATATGCAGAAATAATTGGAATTAGCTGAAAAATCATACCAAGTTCAACATTCTGGAAAGGGCTTCCACTTCCAAAAACTATGTTTTCACCAGCGTGCTTGAAAGCATCAGCAGCAGTGCATTCAGCTGTTTCATGAAGTTATAAATGTCAACAAAATAATTAAAGTCTTCCCTAAAAGAAGTATATATGGACTTTACATAGACGAACCATTATCTGTGGGATTTGACATGGCAAAAATAGCAGGTTTAGGGGAGTCGGAGTCTTGCATGGCTTTAAGCACCTGAATATGCATACAAATCATTAAAAGATATCACGTGTAAATAAACAGAACAAAGCAACCCATTCACAGGTGGTCAGTGGATAACTTTTATTATATGATAATAATCTAATTTTTTAATAAATTACATTAGGAGGTTTTATGCGTTAAATAATGGATAGCTTTCTACCCATTTGACCCTTTTTGTTTTAGCTTTTTGTCATAGTTCACACACATTTGACCCATTAGTGATAAAAAAATCAACCAAACCAACCCATTCACAGGTGGTCAGGTGGATGGGTACAATAAATTTAACTTCTCCAAAAAGTAATACTAGAAATTTAGGACAAACCACAGTGAAAATAGTACTCACCTGCTCATTGAAAATGCCTCCAACCCCGGATAAACCGAGGAGGACATGAGGCTTGACCTTTTTTACCTGAAAAACATCATATTTGTTGTTCCCGTGTGCAGGAAACAGCAGAACTTTAAAAAGGGCTCTGGATTTATAAAAAGGAAAAACACCCTTTTAAATAAGAAGAATTAATAAATATTCTCTTTCTTATAAAGGAAGATGTACCACTTCATGAAGATCAGATCCCTCCAGGAGTCCTATACTTTCAACAACATCAATGGCTTTTGCAAAAGGTGCAGCCGAAGGGTCAACACCGCTTCTCTCTTTTGTAATCAAACCCTGCGACCATATTGTGTCCTTAGAGATGAAAAGAAATGTCTGGTATAATCTTCTTTTGTTGCAGTCATGTTTTCATACAAGTGTCAAAAATTACCATCACAAGCTAGTTCTTTTGGGGATTTATGCAAAAAATATTATTATTTTTTATAGAAAACCGATAGTTCAAGTTCATACCATTGACTAAATCAATGGAAGCACACAATGTTTACATTATTAAGTAGATTTTCACCTGCTTTGGTTTAGTTCTGATGTAGATTTGCGAATGATCATCGTAGAAATTAAAAGGGTAATGACCATTGTACAAACTGAATGGGTGCAGTAAGTACAATCATAAATAATAGTGACAGATATGTAATTCATACATCTTTATCAATTAAGTAAAACTGAGGATTTGCTGTTCCTGTCATTCTTGCAACAGCCTGATAGGCCATTTTAAGAACACCAAGCCCTGCACTGAAAACAGTATAAAGAATAAGTTATAGACTTATACTACATCACAAATACATTATATTAGAATTAATAGTATTATTATTACTTCATTTATTTATTTCACTACCTTCCAGCCCCAACAACAACAATCTTTTGGTTTGCAAAATCTAATATCGGCCTGCCTTGTGCTCTAACAACTCCAAGCAGCCCAGCTAATGCAACACCAGCAGTTCCCTGAAAACCATGAATATGGAATAACATAAATAGCATAATTAACGTATATTTTCATCTTTAGATGTTATTCAGGAACTAAAGTAGATATATAACCTGTATGTCATCATTGAACATGCAGTACTTCTTTCTGTATCTTTGAAGAGTTTCAAAAGCCCACTTGAATTGAAAATCTTCAAACTGATTTAACATGGCTATTTGAAATGTGTTCACATAAAACAAATATACAAAATTAAGACTAGTAAAGGAAATGAACCTGGATAACAGCTTTAGGCCAACGTGTATCAAGAGCTTCCATCAATTCATCCACTATTGATATGTATTCATCTCCTTCCAACCTTCGTTCTCTTAGTCCTAGATCTGTTAAAGTAAATTTCATGTAACAATATTATTGTGCAGCCTAAGTATCATTTTTATTCTCTTTCACACCTGATGAGTAACGAAGATAATTTCACCCGATATAAACTGGTTCAGCTGGGTTACTGATACGTATACAATGGGTCAAATAAACCCAATTGGATCCATGGATGCCCATGACCCAGTCAACCAATTAAGTGTCCTAGTCAAATAGAAACTGCAGGGTAGTGGGAAAGTGGCCGAATATTAGGAGTAACTGTTGAATTTTCATTTAAGTATTTGATTTTCTGTTCTAATTAGCGGGAAGAGATTAGTATTTGAAATTCTGGTTTGTATTAGGGAGATCAGTCCATCTCGAAGAGGACTACACTGTTTTGTACTCGTTTTTAATTCAATCAAGCCGACTAGGTTCTATCATTTGGTTCCATTGCAGCGCTCAAGATCGCGATGTTTGGAAAACCAACCAGCAATCAAGCACCACCACCCGCACCATCTACACCTCTTTTTCTTCCTGATTTTAGCACCAAAAACCAACCCAAAACCAGCCATCAATCCCTCGCACCACCACCATGCCTTCAACAGCCACCAACACTACAAAAACCAACACCAAACCGGGAACCGGTACCGAACCTGTTGATTGCATCATCTACAGTATTACCAACACCAACTGTATTGCAAAACCAAAATATTATACCTAAGCACCTCACGACCAACTCATCCGTTCATTCTCCACTAACCGGGTCCGGGGGACTAACAAGAGAGACTCCGAGTGAAGGTGTAGCCGGACGACACAAGTGGCGCCCACCTTGGCACACCGTTGAAATTGCACCACATGCCATGGTCAGACTTGAATGGCATCCACCGTGGGTTGTTGATAAAGGGCGGCCAAGCTTCACTCTACCGCTTCATCTCGACTTGAGGACAAGTCGTTTTTCCAGGGGCGCAGAATTGATACGTATCCAATGGGTCAAATAAACCCAATTGGATCCATGGATGCCCATGACCCAGTCAACCAATTAAGTGTCCTGGTCAAATAGAAACTGCAGGGTAGTGGGAAAGTGGCTGAATATTAGGAGTAACTGTTGGATTTTCATTTAAGTATCTGATTTTCTGTTCTAATTAGGGGGAAGAGATTAGTATTTGAAATTCTTGTTTGTATTAGGGAGATCAGTCCATCTCGAAGAGGACTACACTGTTTTGTACTCGTTTTTAATTCAATTAAGCCGACTAGGTTCTATCAGTTACTCATGAATTAACATGTGAAATCTTTTGAATTTGTATAAATGTATGTGTGGCTACTTACATAGAGGATCTTCAAGTAGCTTTTCATTGTTGGTTCCAACATCAAGCATAATAGGAAGGACCTGCTTATGATAGATAGCAACCATGATAAAATTCCATGTTAAGTATGACAATTTAAGATGAGATGGCAGGAAGGGAGAGGGGTGGACAGGTTAGGTAGCACATTAACAGGAACTAGCTTTATCAGGTTATCTTTTCATGTGGACCACGTCAGGTTGTGTTGACCCACAAACACTTCCTTGTCCAACTTTCTACAAGTATTTAATGTTTTATTTACGTTTACAGAAGGACTTTAATAAAAAACAATTAAGAAGGTTGTATGCACTACATATAGATTTTGGACAACTTTCAACCGTTGGTATGGCCCCCTTTTAAGCTAAATTTAAAAATGGTTCATTTGAGAATAAACACAACTCGGATCGATCCAATTCAAAAGTAAACAAGTCAAAATTATCACCTCTAGTTTAAAAGCTATGTGTATCAGTGTATCAAAGTAATATCTCACACAAATTGAGTTCTATATGAAAAACCATACCCTTTGTGGATTAATACCAGCAGCAGCAACATACATATCGAGTTTACCAATGGGAATGCCAATTCCTTGAACTCCAAGATCACCTAAGCCTAGAATACGACTGCCATCCGTAAGAACTATCATGTCCACCTGAAGAATTTGTTTACAATTACACTTGGCAAATTAAAAAATAATTTAGTCTACAATTTTTCCCCCAAACATACTCGCTTAAATTCAAAAAAGAGAAGTCAGGAATTGGCAGGATGGGAAATGTATCGTGATTGATAATTCTAGCCATGTTGAGATGACTAAGAACATTCTCTAGTTAAAAATTCTAATGCATTTATAAGTGCATGTTTTTTATTCTTATAATCTAAACTATGAATGAAATGATTCAGAAAGTTTTTGTATAAAAAACACACTTTTGACAATTTCAACATTTTACCAATTTTATTTTTTAAATAATGTTTTTTATAATGCCTTTTGACCCATTAGAGATTATACATACCCAAAATTAACCCATTCATACGTAAATGGATAAAAGAATCCAACTCTAGTATAGATTGAGATGCAAAACTCGTCAATAAAAAATTTCAACCAGACACTAAAACGCTGCCATTACTACGTTAAAACAAAAGGGATCCTTATATAAAAACACCTTCGGAATTCATGACATACCTTAGGAGCTGGCCAGTTATAGATTATCGACATCATCTCTCCTTTATCTTTTGCACTGAAGTACATTCCACGTGGGCGTCTAAACAATCCTGAATAGTTTTGGCATACCAGACCTACTGTAGGAGTGTAAATTATTGGAGCAAAATCTTTAATGTTATCAATCAGTACCTGAAAAAGAAATTTCACAACATATACATTGATAGATTATGTTTTAATCATTCATATAGTATGATGTTTGTTAGTATATAAACATACTTTGTAGTATAACGTTTCATTCCTGTCATGTAGTCTATTCAAGATTCTCCATTTCGCTAAGGACACGATATTATCTGGTTGGCCAGCTGTATTCTTTTCCAACGATCGATATGAATTCACTAATAATAATTGATATTAAGATATTAATGTTGCAACTTTAATGTTATTCTTGTAAGTAAACAAATTTGATAAAAAAACCCTTCTAAAAGGGGAAAAAATAAAGTAGTGGAATAACATAAACATATATATAAGGAATATAGAACTCACTAAATCGTTCATATTGTTGTTCAAATGATATGACGCGGGGTGGAAGAAGACCACGAAGCCCCAGCCGGTCTCTTTCTGTCAAAGGAAACCCAGTATCCTGCACTTGAAATTTTCACAAACATTGATTAGTTCATGATTATATAAAGCATCTAAATTTGAGAAGCAGTATAGACCAATACATTAAAAACCTCAAGTTAAAGCTAGTTATATACTTATATTTGATGTATAAGAAGAAATGTAACTTATATTTGGTATGTATAAAAATTCTCTTTGCAGTTTTATTTTATAAAAATTAAACTTAAATTTTGGGGAATATCAGCATTATAAAATTAATAAGTTTTCTCTATGAAGCTGTATAATATTTATCAATGAAACACTAGATTTTCATTCCTGATAGTAAGCCATAGTGGAATGACCCAAATAACCTCCAAACTAAACCCATAGTGGGAACTTGTTAGTAGCCTATACCCAAGAACTCATAAAGATAAAAAAAATACAACAATTAACAATGTTGGACAAGATAAGATATGCCCTCCTAGCATCATCACAAGTACTAATTATTTTATCAACCCTCCAATCTGCTTCTGAAAAGAAAATAATATAAAAAGAGAATATTTTCATGTTAGTTTATGACTATCCCAACCAACGAATATATGTATACTTCTTTCAGAACTGAGAAAAAAGCTGCACGTATCTTTATTCTTAAGAACACATGGTATATATTCTTTTTTTATAAACAAATATGACTCGGCTACATATTCTAAAAGAGTGATTAGCCTTTCACTGTTTCACACCATGTTGGTTGTTTACAAACAAAGTTACAGTGAATAATGCCATAATAAGAGTGATTCATGCCCACCACCATAATCTAAGATAAAAAAAAATACAAGTCTTGACCTTATTCAGCATGTGATTTTTCCCTTTCATCATATACCACAGTTAAAGCAACAGGTAGCCAAAATGGTTCAAAAGGCAAATCCATCACAACCACCAAAATTTAAAAATAAATCCACATTTTATTTGTCCATTCATGAAGAAAGAGAAAGTTGTCCTGAAAAGAAAGAGAAAGAGCATGTGTCTAAACTCATATATATTATAAAAAGTCCAAAAAAAGTGAGTGTGATGGTCCCTCTAGGTGGTCATCACAAATTGGACCCATTCCATTGTTTAGAAAACTACTAAACTAGAAGTCTAGAATACAAACTCTTAAATTAAATAATGTTTGACCAAACAAAGCTCTATACCAAATCTCCAAAAAGAATTGTTAGGTTCACAGATTCGCTTCATATATTAACTTTATCCCCAAATCTAATACCTCAATCAAACTGCCGATTCATAACACAATTTATCACAACCATTAAAAAAAACTATACATATAAAAACCTGCAAATCACTTGTACACCTAACGCTACATTCACCACAAACAGACTCCACTCGACAAACAATTTCATCAAATTAGGTCAAAATCAAATAACACTCAATCACAACATACGAATATCAGATCTACAAACCTTATTAAACCACGGATCATGAAGAATATCAGCCCCACGCTTGTGCACAATACACGGACTATGAATCGGAGACGTCGACGCGGCGATAGAAAACCGCCGGAGGTTCTCCGCCACCGCTGCAGATCGAACCACCGTTCTCCTCCACATCTCTCCCCTAAATCACACAAATGCTCCAAAAACTTCTTCTAACGATATCAAATCTCACGGATATTGTAATTTGTATGAATGTCAACTGTCTGTTGAGTGTTGATCATACATATATAGATAAACAAAACAATATTATATATATTTATATATATATATATATATGTGTGTGTGTGTATATATGCAGGATGATGTATTGATGTTTATGGATATGCTGGTATATCACTGTCGTGCTGCAGTTGAAAAAAGTCTGTTGTTGAAGAGAAGACTGCCCGAGATTTACGGGCAGGGGGAATGGGGGATGAATGCGAAGGAATCAAATTCCGGGCAGGTGAGTGTTTGGTGGATGTGAGGTGCCCGTATGTGGAGGGCATTTTGGGGATTTTATAGGATGGAAAGGGTCTTATGAAACGAGGTTCACAGGTTTTTAGCGTTATGTGAGTGTTTAGGGTTCGCCGCGTTTTTGACAAAAACTTTTATCCACATTGCCCCTATTGTTAGAGTTTGTTTTGAAGAAAATCATATCAAAGATATTGTTTGTTTTTGTTTTTGGTAAGTTGTTTAATTTTTATAAAATTCATCATCTTATTTTCATTTGATGAGTTACTCATTAAGACAAAATATGCCTTGATAGAAAATCCTTTTATTCTAATAAAAAGATAATTGGGGTTGACACTTGGCAGATTTCTAACGCCTTAATTGCCACTTGGCAAGTTTCTAAGCCCTTAGTTTTTATTATTCCCGCCCATTCAAATAAGACAAACTTAGGACACGCGGATCTAATTAAGTATCCATAAAACCCGACCCATTTGTATTCTTCTTCTGTACATACAGATGCACAAGCCCTAATCCTAATTACTCTCACCAGCAGCTGCCCATTCTTACGAAGCAACTCCTAATCGCCTTCGAACTTTCATCCTGTTCAACATGATTTGGTAATGCTTTGTTCTATCATTTAAGATCCTGTTGTTTATCGATGTTTATTTGCTTCATCATTTCTCGTTCGTTGTTCGATCTTTGTTGTTTGGTGTTATTTTACGATTCGTGTTTACACTTACTTTCTTTTTCATCAGCCCATCAATGTTACTTTTGATTCTTCATCCGTTTAATCCACAAGTAAGTCTATGTATTCCATATTATTACCTTTTTTCTCTTTAATTTGTCCTTCGTATATTTTAATTCAATTTTCTTTCATGTCACTTACCTACTCTGATTGATCCTGCTTATTCCGTATGATTCTTCTCGTGTCTAATGTCAAGGTATGTCTTTATGTTTTTTTATGCATTTATTCTTGTAATTCTTACGATTCGTGTTCTCATATTAAGGTTGGAATATTTGACTTTGTAGTGTTGTTTAAGTTAAATTGTGTTTTCTGTTTTTATAATTCTTACGATTTGTGTTCTCATATTATGCTTTTGTTTTTCTATGACCTTTAAGCAATTCTTATATGTTGCAAGGGCTTTTAAATATGCCAGCGGGTTACAACTTTAGTGTGATGTGTTGGGTAATATGATTTAAGGGTTTTAATTTAATTCTTTTTGTGGATTAGCATGAGTAAAGCTCTTAGCTTTTTTATTTGGTATTGGTTTAGATGATATGTTCTTTACTAGAGTTTGATAACTAGGAGAAAAAGTAAAGTTAAATTCAAAAAAATCTTTGTTGATCTTTATAATTCTCATACTTTGTAAGAAAGTTAAAAACTATATATAACAGGATTTGAAACTCATCTTGATGATCTTCCCTTAATATTTAATTTCTTTGTTTATAAGAAAATTATCAATTAATCTTGACATAAGTCTTATTAGCATCGAGAATAAAGTATGAAGAACTTGAAGTGTTGCTATCAAGTTTGACTGACAACGTTTTAGGTAGTTTCATCTTATTTTAATTTTATAGCAGTGAAGATGTTTTGATAGGTTCTTTTCACTAAGCAAACTACCCCATTATAAAAAATTGTCACCAAAGTTAACATTGCTTATATTTTTATTCATACCATGTTAATATGTTAGGAGCATTAGTTGTTTTTGTGTGCTTTAATGAAATGTTCTTATACAGATGCTAACTTGCAATCTAGACATAAGGGTGAGTATGTATCTTTAATTTTGCAGGTTTACTTGCATGGAAAGGTGTCACTTGTGAATGAGATGTACTTTGCATTTACTATTAATCTTACATTTGGTGGTCAACATTACTCATCAATATTTACTTTTTATTAAGTTTTTTGAATCCCATATTTTGTTGTTAATTTCAAGTACCCTCCATCAATTTCATTGTAGAGAGTTTTGATAATAAATTGACTGCTACTGATGCTAAGCTAAATTTTGATGATACTGCTGCTGATGGTTAGAAAGAAATATTTTCTCTTAGTGATCCAGCATAGAAGGACCTCTTGAGATATTATTGTGTAACTAAAAATGGAAAATGGTTGGGTTGTGTTACGGTTATCAAAACATATCATTCTACGAAACGAGTCTAGGTAAGATCTAATTAACTCACTAATTGTTTTCACATTCTAATTAATATCATTTTAATATACTGTGACCATAAATTGTTATTAAAAATATCAGTTTTAATATCAACTATCGTATCAGTTACAATAGTGATGTCATGCGTCAAAACTTAAATGTGTATATGCTTTTAGAACATTAAAAAAGGATTGTAATTATAATAGTATAGCTTTAATAATCATATATTATACTTTTATTATTTATAAAATTCATAGGCTAATGAAAAGTGGCATATTGATGTTTAGGATACGGAGGTATATATCAGATGTTATAATCTTAAAGTATCATATGTGATGGAAACATAATATTAGTGTAATACTAATGTTTGCTTAACAACATTATGTTTATCTGTTCATGTTTGCAGTAAGAGAGACAAACAACTAATATAGAGCTAAATAGGAAGGTAGGCTTTTATTACTTTTCATACGTTTGAATTTCTTATGTCCTTTGAAGTAATTTATATTATATGTATCCAATGATAAGCAGCTAAAAATTTATAAGATTTCATATATAATTTTTTGTTTAGAATGGGCTCAATACAATGTTACTTTAAATGTTAAATATATAAGACATTTGCCTTTCGGCCTATATTAAGGTGTGAAGTATATATTTTTAAAGTTATGGAGTAATTAGTTTTAGTTTGTTTATACCATATGCACTATCATGTTCCATCTTTACACTACATTATCAGGCTTTGTGGTGCAGTTGCATATATTTGAACCAAATAGTTTGATTTATGTAAAGATATTAATTGAGGCTGGTGGCATAAATTATATATATATATATATATATATATATATATTATATATATATAAGAACAACATTAATGAACATCAAGGAAAAAAAGAAGTAGTCAAAGGAAGAGGACGTCCGTGATCATGATCAAATAGCATCTCTAGCAAGTGAATTAACTTTGCATGGATAATTATGTACCACATGAGCATTTTTAAATTCTCTGTTTATGTTCTTTCAAGTGTCTTTTTAAATTTATTTTTTTACAGTCTTTAATATGTTAAAGTGGTTGTAGTTTTACACATGTGAAATAACAAGATCTCAAGCTTTCTCTGTGTTTTTTTTACTTCGTGGTTATTGTTTTAGTTGGGTTGCTTAGTATACATGTATTGGATGCATTGGTTTTATGATTTATCAATACTTGACCTGTTTTAACATGCTTATTTTTGTCATATTTTATATGTTTTGGCAGGATCATTTTGGCATGGTTTACTTGTATATTTTTTGCCCCCGTTAATGAAAATAATTTTGGATCTGTTGTTAAAGTTGGTGGTGAATGAGTCGTTATAAAAATGCAAAAAATAAGGGCTTATTTCAAGTTTCATCAAAGAATATTGAAAACTCTGCTAGATAGTATGATAATTTTTCAATACCTGCTATTTTGAGTGCTTTAATTTTTTATAACTAACATTATCAATAGTTAATTTTTATAATTTTGTTATATTATAAAGTAACTCATACGGTTTGATTTTGTTTATTCTTGCTAAATGCTCGATCGGAATAAATTGGTGAATAGACTTCTTTCCTGCTTTTTCTTGGAAAATACTCAGTTTTGTACACTATAAGTAGTTTTGTAGAATTTTATTTAGTCTTTCTTAAGTCCATGTATAAATTTTTTACATACACTCTTTTGCTTGAAATAAGAGTTTTGAAATTAAGTTTTTTCAATAAAAAAAACTAAATTTTAATATTTTTCATCTATATGTATGTTTGTGTTATTGTGTGAATTTATAATTTTAATTTAAAAGATTTAGTGAGTAGATTGATGTCTTCGTATGGAGTTCCAATAAGTTATTGTTAGCAAAAGGATTATTGTAACCAGTGACTTGGTATTGGAAGTTGATTTATTTGGTATTTAATACAACTGGTATGACATATATACCTAATATATATATATATATATATATATATATATTTTCATTGAATTTCCCTTTTCAATTAATAATGTTATGTCAAGTTACATCAAAATAGAAGGTAGACGGGCAACAAGCTGCGCCGCCACCCCTTTCTGAATAGCAAATCCTAACCTTCCAAAAACAGATCCTTGCCTCCCCGGGGTTGAGCAATGGTTGTCTATGACCCGTTGGACCCTGGTCAAAAAGTTGATAGCTTCTGGCGCTAGGGAGCCAAATGTATCAAAGGCAAAGGGAACAAAAGCGTGCTGGTTCTCTGCGCAAGCTTTAGCATGTTTATCCAATTTCTTTGATTCTGCCTTTCTTGCTGCTTGACCAGCTACAAAACCGTTTTCCCGTAAACCAACTAAAGGGGAAACCCCTGTGAGGTCCACAAGTAAACATGATCTCCTATTGTATTTCGTTTATTCATTATTATTGGATACAATCAGTGATTTAAATAACTACAAGTAAACATGAATTTGTAGTTTAATATTTTAATTATTCAACCCTTGTAATGCACGAGTTTCTAAAACTAGTACCATATAATTATCAGTGGCGGGGCTTGGATATTTTTATAAAGGGCAGAGGCGAAAATAATTTATTTTAAGGAGACGAACTCATTATATATGAAAAAATTTATACTTTTGGGTTAAAAATTAACACTATCGGATTAACAATACTAACAAAAAAAGAGAGGGGTCGGGGGCCGGGCCCCCGGCCCCTAAAGAGCTTCGCCCATGATAATTATACCTCTTTGTAAAGAAGGTTTTGTTTTTCTTTTCAACCAATGTGAGACTTACGGGTATAACTTGGTAAAAACTTTTGTTTGTATGAAACATAAAATATTATTTTACATTAATAGAAGATCTATGTCCATATTTATTTTATTTCACCATAAATAGTGTTTAAAGAGCAAGCATATATAAAGAAAGAAATGGTTTGTTAAGTGTTTTTGTTGGTTATTTTCTAGAACAATCTACAGTAAGGCTATTCGACTGTTAAAAAGATATTGTAAAAATCATGTTCAAGAATGAACATAACTTTTAGGCACGTTAAAATTACAAGACGTGTCACAGACAACCACACTTCAATGCTAAATAGATTTGTCCTTGGTTATCGATAATCCATGTTAAATATTAGCTATTATTGTATCATGGCTTTGTAACCACATAACCCACTCTATATCTCTATCTTTTTATACGATGAATAATACGTAAAATGCTTATGTTATCGCTATTTAGTTATTGTTGTGTTAAACATATTTCTATGTGTTTATTTATTCTCATAAAATGTAATCATCTATTTTATTTAATGTCTAATCATGAACTTTAAATTTGATTTTATATCATTTTTTATAACAGCTCATAATCTACTATTATTAAATACTTATACTTATGTTTTATAAGGTTTGAATATTTTACATTATAGATTAAAATAAATCATCTTAAAATGAGACATTCTTTATTTTATAAGAAATAACAAAAGAATAAGTAACTTCAAAGCATGTAAGAGTCACCTGACTAGTATTGTCATTCAAGCTACAAACCACAAAGGCACCTAATGGGTCAAATTGTGTTAGTAACTTGCATTTCTCACGAATCTAATTCCATGTGTAGGTTATTATCATTGCCTAACACGAAACTATTCTATGTTCCACAGATCATACAGTACGCATGGTTAAAAATAAAAGTAATAGTGTGTCCATGGTTTTATGCTTTTTTAAAATTAACTAGTATTCAATCCTTTCACGTAAGTAGATACAATCAAATCGTAATGGTATTTTCTAAAAACACACATTATGTGTTTAAAAAGAATTTAATTGTAGTTTTATATCAAAATGTAAATAAAATTAAACACATAATGATGTATTAAAAATTCTATCAAACATTATATTTTAAAAGTTAAAAAGAGAAAATCGAAATTTACGTAAAAATCTTTATACCTAATAAATAAAAATCATATGAAACATGTATTACTTTCCCGTGCCTCCTTATCATTTTTTTTCTTGTATTTCTCTTATTTTAGTTATAAGAATTCATTTAGTTGTTTTCATAAATTTTTGTTTCTCGCATTAATTTACGGCATGCAGTTAAAGTTATATTCGATTTGAACATAAACACATAAAAATAACGAAGACAGCTCGACGATTGTTGTATGTATTAAATATATAAACGGTCTCCAATTTTTTATTTTGAGTGTGTGTGAAGAACGAAGGTTTTGGAATTTGTAAGTTTAACAAAATTAATAAAAAGAATAATTGTTTATTAATTTTATGATATATATTTAATGTTAAATTAGTTATTAGATAAAAAATATTATAAAACCAGATTTGTTTTAACCGACCGCAGTTAATTGGTTCGGTTAATAACCAAGCCGTTATACGTGTTAGGTTTTACAATACCCTTTAACATAAGCAAATATTTTAAAAACCAATAAGGGTTTAGTTGTTAACTGAAATCGTTTTTAAATTAACCGATTTTGTGCGCCTCTACCAATTACACTGAATTAGAGGTGGGCATTTTGGATTTTGGCCATACCCGAAACTCGGTTCGACCCGACCGGGTTTTTTTGTACCCCAGTTGAGGCGAAACCATGTATGAACATGGGTTGAGTTCACGTACTTAAAAACACTGCCCGTTATACCCAGGTAGAATCGGGTCCAATACCGGGGTTATTTTCTTTTCTTTTCTTGTGTGTGTACAATACTGGTTTCAACCCGGGCTTGATTTGGGTCAAGTCAGGTTTGCTAAAAACACTCAAAATCTAAAACCGGTTCTAACCCTAAGGGTTTAAGCGAATCCAATGCTAGTACACCTCCTATCGGGTAGTAATCCGTACCCGGGTCCAGGTCGGATCCAAACCCGGTTTTTATGCCCCCTCTACACTGAAATCTGAATACAGCAAAAGCCATTAGCTAATACAAAAGATGGGCCAAACGGCCCAAACCCATTATTGTCATGATTCAAAGTTCAAACTTCTAGCTAGGTCCATATTGTAATGGGCTAAAAGCCCAGCTCAACATGTACGATGAGCTTAATTTTGATTTTGGAAGAGCGATTGGTGTTTTGTTCAAGTGATAAGAAATTAATATGCAACAAAATGATCGTCAATTTGTTTTGTTCGTGATTTAGTATTAAAGTCTATGCAATGAGCAGTTAACTTGCTTTTTGTTTGTTGATTGTGATGTTGAATTAATAAATTTAAATATGAAGTAACTTGTAGTCTAATGGTATCAAGGTGTTTAGTAATGCGTCATTTAAAAAATATATATTTAATTTCAGTTTTCACATATAATTTGCAAGTTTGGAGAGGAACAATTCATTGGTCAATGCTTCTTAACTAACCATGACCGAAACTTTTTAACGAATTTTCATAATACATTAATGCTTTTGCCTTTTGTTGCAATCCTACTCGTGACAAATATCTCAAATGTCAATCTACAATGGTTACACAAGTGAGATTGTTATTGAGACCATAACTTAATGTTCAAAGTGTTGTTTGTCAAATTACAAGTGTGTTTTTTTGATGTTTTAATAATTAAAATGCAGTCATTCTGATCTGAAAAATGTTTGATTTTATAAATTACATAAATTTAATTCGATTTTTTTTTGATCTAGTGACCGCAGTTTAAACGATGCATTAAGCATCAAACAAGGAATTGAAATGAGACCAAAGAGACTAAAAATAGCGAATGAAACATTGACTTAGGCAAACTGGAATATTGACTTACACATCATCATCTTCAAGTCCTGATAATAAAGAATGATTAATGGTTTCTGATGAAAATAATTTATCAATTTAGGATAATTCTATGATACAAAAGGAATATATTATATATATTCTATTTCCTTGGAAATCAAACAAGAAGCATAACCCATCCCTCCTGCTAGACATTTTCACTGGTAGTAGGAGCATTTTCTACAATTCTCTCTAGTTTCTGTTAAATTAAGTACCAAAACAAGTAAAATGATTTACAATCATAATAAAATGGGAAAAATTATTCAAAAAAGTGACGCAGTTTTGCAAAGAAAATGTTGGCTACATAAACAATTGTATAATAAATTAACCTAAGAAATAATACTATATTTAAAAGCAATCATATACATTTCCAATTTTCATGGTAAAAAGATACTATTGAAAATTCATGGCAACTCATCCCAACACCACCGAAATATTATGTTTTAACTTGTGGACCATCATTGAACAAATCAAACATACATGACTGGAGGCATTTGGAGTTACAAGCTGAAGCCTTAATAAACAGTCTTGCAGTATTGTCACATTTTTTTGACTTGCTTGTAAATTTATTAGTGTCAAAACAATCAGATTTCAACAAGTTATAAGGTTGTTAATTTACCAATTATTGTTCCAATTTTAAGCATAAAAATATTCATAATTTTCATCAATTTGTAGAGCAGACATCCTCAAGCAATGATTGAGGACCAAAAACAACTGACAAGTAGATCTACACAAGTGACAACATTTTGAATGGATTTGGTTATTTTAGGTCTCTTGGTTAGGCCTCAATTTTGCTAATCAACCTGATGCAAAATTATGTATTAACAGGTCTGTTGACACTTGACATGATCCATTTTGTTTACGTTTTTATTCCTGAGCCTATGTAGTTCTTATTATCTCTAAACATACCTTGAGGATTGGCTGACTTCATCCATTTTGTGTATTAGCACTTCTGTACGGTTCAATACTCTTTGATCTGCTAATGCAGGTCTAGGTGAATTCATTGCCTGCATTTCAAACATTTCATACTATTTTAACATCTCACTGTAGTTTAAAACTCATTATTTCAAGCTACTATTTATAATCATTCTTATATTAAACCTATGATGTTATATACACCAAGTTCTCCGTGTAATTTTGGTAGATAGCTGTTTAAATTATGCAGTTTTGAGTGGTATCTAAATCCATACTGCTTGATTTAAAAGCCTAGTTTGAGCTACTTCTGATCAAAATAATCAAATTTTGTGTATAAACTAGTGATATGTTTGTTCTCTCAAAGATAAACAACCAGATAGATTATCTAATAAACAAATAGAAGTTTTGAGAGCAAATTACCTTCCAGTTTCTTGGTGATTTGAAACCATTTCCGTCGGTAAAAGATCTTATGTAAGCTGAACTTTCTGGTCCAGTACCATGAAAAGAGGTCCTCCAAGCCCTACCAGAGTCTTGTATAGCCTTTGAAGCCTCTTTTACTATGACCTAAATAATCAAAAATACATTGATTATACTATGGTCATTGGTCAAAGAATTTCGATTATTGGGGTCAAGCATACCATGCTTCAACTTTGATATTCACATTTCTTCACTAATTTCTACAAGGCATCAGAATTCACCACTAATAAGAAGTACTTCCAAGCGTTTGAGGTTATCGGTTTATCAACAACAAAGTTGCAAAGGTCGCATATATTTTGAAAATAGCATTATGAGTTAACCTGTAGCTCATCTTTTATTCTTTCCTTTTGAAACTACAAATAAAAAATGTAACAGAACAAAAACATTATAAAGTGTTTACCTTCCTTAAAAGGTCAGGATTAGAAACACCTTGAATTTGTAATTGATCAACATAAGAAGCTTTTCCTTGTGCTACACTTTCAAGTCTAAAAGTATGGATTCCAAACATTGCTTGCAAACAACCTAGTAAACCATCAATTTCACGAACAATAGAACAATTTCAAAACGATACCTTGTTCAATGATAGTTTTTCAAAATGATACCTTGTTCAATGATAACATCAATTGCTAGAGCAAGAGGTATACGCCTTTCAAGCTTTACAACCCCCCAAAAGGGTATATAAGATGGTCTTGACACCTGCAAAACTAAATTGCCATAACATCTATCCTTTATACAAGTTAAGATCTAATATCAAGAAACTTACAGCAATAATATTTGAAGTACCTTGTATACTACTTCAGAGGGGGTAACATAGAGTTCTCGTGAACATAAATCTTTAGAGAGCACATAACGTCTCATGGGAAGATACAGCAACATAATTACGCCGACTCCCCAAGCTAGAACCAGCAGCAATGAGATTGAAAGCCATATAATAGTGTCATACGTTAAAATACTTGAAGCAAATTCTTCAAAAGAGGCTAAATATAGTATCTGCGGAGATACAACCTCATCGTCGTCCTCATCACCGTCCATCTCAGACACAGGGTCAGAAAGGAGTAGCTCCTTTGAGGACCCTGCTCTTTGCATCGAGTCCATATGGCTCAAGAACATCCTTCATGCCAAAAAATTCAAACATTAAACCTATACATAGATATAAAAATACATTTGTCTATATTACTCAAAGTCTGATTATTTAAATCATGTCCAACAATTCATGTCTTTTGATGAATTTATATCACAGCTGATATGGAGGGCCAGATCCCGGACATTGTATGCTCTGTTGAATACCAAAAGGAACCTTCGGAAAGCAAGGTTTTCATTTATATATACCGATTTTCTTCATTCACACAAAACCATTTTGTTACTTCATTTGTTTTCATGTGACCTGTATAATGCACATGTTAAATGGGTATTAATTATTATTTCCTACTTGTCTAAGATGAACATAAATGATAAATGTTAACCTATGAGGTTCGCCCATCAATAATTAATATGAACTACGTTAAGAACCCTAAACGCTCTTTTGATTTTGCAGCAATTCGTCAATGTATCTCTTCTTAAACCAATCAAATACACTGTAATTGGGCTACCCCTAGTTCTTATTTCAAATTATCAAACCCTAATTCTTAAACCAATCAACAACACAGTAACTAATACTTTAAATTAATCAACAGCAAGCTACATCGAATAAAGCACGAAGTAATTCCACTAATGAAACTCAAATATAAAACAATATCACTCTGTTCGTAATTTGAATCACATATTGCATCTGATTTCTCATTACATACAGTGAGAATCAACATAAACAATCGATTATTTACCTGAAAAACCTAGAAGATTATCGAGTGCCGGAGCGAAAACGATGGGACATTGACAAAGGTTTTGATCGCTCTAAATCAATGAGCGATTAAAGTACCTTTTTTTTCTGTTCATAGGCTTTGATTAGTAACAGAATTTTCGGGTCAATGAAAACGGTGCGAAAGGAACCGGGTAGCCCACCCGAACCGAACCCAATGGAACCGGGTAGCCCACCCGAACCGAACCCAATAGCCGGTTTTTGGCCCAAATCCAACCCATGTTCAGTTTTAAAATTGATTTCAAACCAGATTGGTTTGGTTTTAACTTTTGTTTTTATTAGTTATGATATTATTTTACTTTCGTTTTTCTATTAAGAAAAAAGGTCGAGCCATTTTTAGATCAGCGGTGATGAACCACCCGCACGTTGCGGTAGGCTGTTGAGAATGAAATACTCGATTTTAACAAGCTGGACATTAGTATTCATCGCGCAAAAAGAAATCACGTCCAAAATTTCATAAACTTAAGCAGATAGTAACGAAAAATCTAGAATCAAACATAATACTTGGGAGAAAGATTAAAACAAAAAAGGTATTAAAAAGGGATCCATGGATTAGCTTTGTGTTTGTGCTTTGACTACTTAAACATTATCACGCTCATCTCGGTTTAAAATTGTGTTGACGCCTAGTTTTTGTGCTTCAATTATTTAAACATCGTTATGCACAACTAAGTTATGAATGAAATTTATACCCAAATTTAAGTACAAATAATCACATCGTACTTGTATATCTTAATTTATAAAAAAATCACATTTATATATTATTAGATAAGAAAAACAATATGTTGTGAGTGAACCACTTTTCATAAATTTGTTGGTCTATAAAAAAAATTAGGAAACGGTGATAGCCATATGATAACATTGTAATCTATAAGGAGTCATTTTATAACTTTAAAATCTTAAAATGATGTCATGGTGTATTAAAGCATCATATTTTAAAACTTATAAAGAAATGAGAAGAAGTTTGACATCATTAATGATGGGAACATGAACATTGGCATCGTTCATACCAAGTAGTTATGTCAAGTCACTTTAACACCGTACCGCAGCCACCCTTTTACACCATAAATATTCGTTTTTATGGCATGTTGTCGCCAGTGTTGCTTGTGTGGGTGTGGTATAGTGGTGTAGTATGACATAGTGTGTTAACACCGTCGTGATTCAGTATGGTGTAGTGTAATATGATAAAATTTAATTAATAGATTTATAATGTAGTGTGATGTGTGTGGTAAGAGTACCCTCACCCTTAAGCACTCACTAGGCATGATATGAATACCTTCGTTACTTTAGGAAATTGTTAACATAAATTGTTCTCTATGTCTTGATGTAGTGTTTGTATATATATAATCTTTTCGACAATAGTTGATATTGTTTTCTACAATCATATTTTATTCATGTTTGAATATCTTTTTTCTTTTCTAAATCATGCCAAGTCTTGGTGTGTTCGCTAATAAGTTTTACGAGCTATGTGATTATGGCCTTGAGCCAACAAAGTATATTCAATATGATCTCTTTTTTCACATGTCAATATAAAAGTCTTCATATTGTTCAATCGGTATTATCTTATTAATAAAGGGTCAAATGGGTAAGCTAGGTACATAACAAACTGCCCGAACAAGTTTGTGGTCAATAGTATAGCCTTGACGAACATGCTTTAATCGGATATTTCTTCAAATATTAAAACTGACAAAACAATATACAATGATTTGTGGATTTTTCACATTTAACACATATAAAAACATTTAACTTTCTCTATATATGAATATAACATATAAAACTAGAATCACATTTAGCGATCCAGTATAAGTCCACCATCGGAAGGGAGAAAATATATGATTAAATACACTTCAGAATAATAAAATAAAGAGTTTAAGCGTTCAAAGATCACAAATTTAGGCACTACAAAACTAATCACGGCCCGATTGCTTCCATCCACCAATGTTTCCGTCCGTAGGATCAAAACCTCGACTTTTCTGAAAAACAAAAACCGAAGAAACACTTAGTAGAAACACCTTTTACACTTTCTAGAGTTTTTATTTAACAAGTGAAAAAATACATCTTGGTTCGTTCAGGCCCAAGCCCGAAACCAAATTGGCTTTTGTCAAAAGAAATAAACACCCTATGGCGTTTTGGTTTGGACCCAAACCCCAAATGGATTTTGTCAAAAGAAATATACACACCGTGGCTTTTTGGTTCACGGTCCTGGGCCTCCTGGCTCGAGACCGTGCTAATTTTTAACTTGAACCAAAACGATTCAAGTTTATGTTTTGGTCCGGTCCCATTTCAACCCATTAAACACCCTTTCAAGTTTTTCAAAAAACAATTAATAGCATGAACCTGGGCTGTAAAGTTGAGACCAATTCTGATCTCACCACAATATGCATCATCCTTCATAATGTTATATGACTTTGCTGGAATATCTCCATCTCGAAACAATGCATCCAACGAGATACTAAACAAGTTCATAACAAGACACATTTGATCATTCAGTTTCTAATTATTATTTCGTAACAATATCGAGCAAGTTGAAAATCGAGCTATGCAACTTGCCTCCCGTGGCCAACAAAGTCATCAGCACCCACACCACCATCGCTGTCCATTATTTTGACCTTTAGATCGGTTGAATCTTTACTCGAGACATCAAATAAGAATGTCTCGTTCCATTGGGGATTAGACCCTTTGCCTACATGATCATTTTACATAAGACGTATAAAAGGATTTTGCGAAAAATATAAGAAGGAATCGAAAGCACAATTTAGCTTTTCTTTTGAAATAATCACCACAAATTTAGAAGTGAATTTATGCTAATATTTTAATCATTGATCTGATATTTTTTTTCTCTAAAAACTATACCATAAATTCTATAATTTTATTATCCGAACATAGTGTTAACACATATTTAAAGAATCAAAAGTTTAGGACGTGCCTGATGCAACAGTGCTCTTCTTTTCTTGAGTCTTGTACGTCAGAATAACATACGGGTCCATATTACCTTAAAAAACAACTTATAAGCTTGTTTGATAATTCAAAATGCCAAACATACAATCCATTAAATGTTTTTGGTTGAGAGAATGAAACAAAAATCGATTAAAAACTCACAAAGGAGGTCGGCGTCCTCAAGGCCTTTGGCGCTCACGAGAAGAACTTCCAACGTTCCTTCTGACATACTTAAGGAATTTAAAAAACAAGATAATAAAAATTGATCTTCTTCTTCTTTTCTCCAAATATATATTTATGCGGGATTAATTTCAAAGGTTGTGAGTTATATTCGCATGTTTTTTGGACACGAGAAAATGAGAGACAATAGATTTATTTTAGTTTATTGATTTATATGGAAAGCATCATAAAATCTAGGTGTGTATATGTAGGTGCGTTAGTGTCATTAAAGTGTGGGTGTTTCGCACCCTATGAGCGTTACCTATCTTGAAGAATTTATGAATGTTTTATTCGTTAATTTAAGAGACCACTTCTAACAATATAGTGAGATCTTACAAGATAATGGTAACTAATATTTTTACCTCGCGTCACGCGTCGGACTACAGTAAATTATCTCAAACGTGATGCTTCGTTACTTTGGTCCTGATTTGTCTAGCTCGTCGGTATCAATAAAATTAAAATTTGGTTGCGAAACTTAAATAGTGGTTAGACTCGAAAACATAAAAAACTAATATAAATAGTTTAGTAACTTAAATACACTCGTACCCACACAATGCTTCCATGAAGCAAGACGAGGGAGGAACAAATATAACAATTTCAAACAAGGAATATGATGATGAGAGAGGAACAATAAAAGTCAATTGTGGTCTTGTGGTTGTGATAATAAAGTAGAAGAAGACGAGTGAGAAAATGAAAAGATAAGAACTTTAGTGTTGCGATGTTATAAAATTATAAAAATGTTTTAAGACGTTATTCTCTTGTGTACCAGACTACACTTTAATATAATAGAGATAATCATAAAAAGTTATATACAATAATTCTAATTTATATATTTAAATTATTGCTGTAATTAACATATATTATCTAATAATTTGCTGTTATTCGGAGATCTCTAAAAGCTTTAAACTACTAATTTGCTAAGGGTAATGATGATCAAATCGTACCTAACACGTAACTAACAAATCTTATCTTATTATATACGGAAAATATTATATAACACTTATAGTTAAGAGTTACCATAGTCACATTCGTAAAATAAAAAATCAAGACAACATAATTACATAAATGACTTACAGATTACAATTTACAAGTCCCCCACTTACAGGGGCTATCAACGTTAACTTCAAAGTTGAAGCACTAAAAACGTCATTATTCAATAGCTGAAGGCAATTCATGTAACTTTCTAAAAGTAGATATCAGCCCCAAATTGCAATCACACAGTATCATTGTGGCCGGAGAATGACGTCCACCGTCGTATCGAAAGAAATACCACCGGAAACCGCCGAGAAAGTTGCCGGATTCATCATGAACTGCGGCGGTGGTCCGGAAGTTCCGGCGAAGTACCACCGCGAGGGATTCAGCTCCGATTTGATCCGTAGTTTACTCAAAGTTCAGCATATCCATCGCGGCCGTGTGACCTGCAATTTCACCGTCAAACCATACGTCTGCGTAAGTTTCTCTATCGCTGTTGAGCTCTAATTTCAGTTCTTATTTGATAGATTTATGTTTTCTCAGAATTTTGCTTGCGTGTTATGTAATTTGTGGTTACGTATACGGATTTGATCGGAATACTGATCGACTTCGTATGAACATTCGAGTTTGAAGTTAAATTTGAAATAGGGAGATTAAATGATCTATATAGTTCTTCCTCGACAGATTTACATATTCATTAAAATTTTGCGTATGTATTATGTAATTTGTGTTTACGTTTATAGTCTATACATTCAAATTTTGATAAATGTAGATCGATTTCGTATTAACATTCGAAACTGAAATTGAAAGAGGGAGATTAAACAATCTATTGAGGTTATTTTCTAGGCAGATTTGCATATTCATTAGAATTTTGCTTATGTATTATGTATTTGTGGTTACGTATATACACTCAAATTTGATCATAATACAGATTCGACCTTTTATGAAGATTCGAAATTGAAATGAAAGAGGGAGATCAAATGATCTGTTTCAATTCTTCCTCGGCAGATTTATATATTCATTAGAATATTTCTTATGAATTATGTAATTTGTGGTTGTCTAAACATTTAATTTTGGTCAAAATATAGATCGATTTCGTACAAACATTTGGAATTGAAATTGAAATTGAAATTGAATGCGGGAGATCAGTGATCTATTTTTTTTTGCTTCAGTTGGTTATTTGTATTTATAAATTAACCCATAACGTCATGGTCATGGTTTGTGCAGAACGCTTATAACACTTTTCACGGGGGAGCAGTTGGATCAATAGCAGAGATGGTGGGTATAGCTTGTGCTAGAACTGTGGTCAACAAAGATAAAGAGCTTTTTCTTGGTGAATTAAGCGTCTCTTATCTGGCTGCAGCTGTTAGCCAAGTATGTCCTTTGAGCCAATTCTTTGTTACTTTCTCTGTGTTATTGAATCTGCAATGGTTGTTCTATCTTAGCTTATAGAAGTGTTTGAATGTATAACGATCAAACTTCGGTAAGCTTGAAGCATTCTAGAAATGTTAGAGGAGTTAGGTAGCCAGATGAGTTAGGTAGCAGAGTGACTACCTAATTCTTAATTAGCTAAGTCAATATCAAAGCATCGCCTAAACAAACACTTAAGTTTTTGGCTTTAATACATAAAAAGTCGTAAACTGATGCATATTTTGCTTATGTAAACATATGAGCAGTAAAATCTGTACAAAGTTACATTTATCAATAGGTAGTTAATCCCACATTAGTTACATAAGAACATCAAGTACTTGTGAAATTAGCCACTTGTTACCTAGGCAGTTTGTGAGCTATCAAGCTTGCCCTATTTAGTCAAAGTGATATGAATGTTTATCACCTTGGTTAAGCAGAAACTATAAGCGGGGAATTTAAGAAAAGTGCAGGGCGATCTGAAAAACGCCTCACGGCCTTGTGGCAGCGCTTCATGTACATGTGGGAAATGGTTGTACATAGAGACATGACTTACTTGGTTGTGAATGGTTACTTGATAAAAGATGTGATATGTAAAAGGAAGAGTTTGGTTGTACATAAAACTTACTTGGTTGTACATAGAGACATGACTTGCACGTGAAGCTTTTGCTTCACACTCTTGTTTTTGGGAGCGAACTTTCTAAATGCAAGAATAGAATCTTGCATACAAGAATCAATTTATAAAATAGTTGTTATTGTGACGATGGACAGTTATGTAAATTTAGCTTAACAATTAGTCTGCAGAGAAACAACAGAGGCGTTAATACTTAATATATAAACTTACAACTTATGGCTTTTGAATCATTCGACTATTATCCAACTTAGATGCTACCAAATCTGACACATTATCACCCTATTCATTTGTTAATTCATCGAGGCTTTTGATCTATTAATTTCAAATGCAATTTTATCCCTTAATATCATCAGGCAGAAGTGATCGTTGATGCATCTGTAGTAAGGAGCGGAAGAAACTTGACAGTTGTTGCCATAGAGTTCAAGCTAAAGGATTCAAAGAGATTAACTTATTTATGCCGTGCTACCTTTTATAACATGCCTGTTGCAAGCTTGTGATGCGTTCTTGAAGGTTCGTTCAGACTGTGTCTATCAGCTAACCTGCAATGGTTCACAAAATAAATACATCCTCTTTTGAGGCCAATCTTAAGATAATGTACAACCACTTGTAATTCACTATTTTTAAACTGGTAAAAAGACATATTTGTCTACATCCGGATCAGATAAGAAAAGTGTGAAAAACATAGGAAGGATCGTGTTCTTCCTTCTCTCATTTACATCAAATAGTTTCACTGCTTTTTATGAACCACCGCATAGCTGATCATGAGTATGCAAGTTGGTTTCGCTTTTGAAGCTGGTGATGATAGTCATTTAGGTTTGCGTTTTATTGAGACTTTATTTACCATTGGTTATGGCTTTCTGAAATTTGACTTTCGGACATGTCACCATGTGCTCTAGATGTCATCCGGTAATCACAGATGTATAGCGGAACGAATTACAGTATCAATTACGTGTACAATCTTTGCGTTTTTGCCTCAGAATAATGAGGACAAAGTGCTATATTATTTTATGGTTGTTGAATACATTTCTACCTTTTCAATTAATCCATAACTTATTTTTCAGTTTGGGTAATCACACGAAGATGTTGATATTTTCTGGGCAAATTGTACATTCAATACATTTCTAGCCAGAATCTAGAAGGTTGTTTGCTTCAAAGAACATGTTTCTCTCAAGAAAATCTTACAAGTTGAAAGTTAAGGTTTGTAAGTTTTCAAATAAAGACATTAAACATGATATGTAAAATTCTAAAATTTTAAACATTCAATAACAAAATTTTAGAAATTAAAATGGGTTTATATAGATTCTTATAAATAAATCACTAACAGATATATTCTATACAAACTTTAAGTGTTAATGTAGATAAATCATATTTGTTAAATAAATAAAACACTTGAAAACAAATAGACAAACCCAAGATTGTATATTACTCCCATGGTAGACAAACGCCTCCCATCTCCAATAACACAACTACTTCTATTCGTGAATTAATCAATCACAACATCAAAGTCCACGGAGAAGAGGCCTTTTGTGACAATCAAAATAATTAGAGAAGAAGATCCAGATTGGACTTTTTCATACACCTGCATTGCAAAACATCAGGCAAACAAAAGCTCACACGCGTCATGGACCACACGACAACACGGAGGTTCGTTTGGAGAAAGAATACGATCTCACTCAGGGAGTTGTGTTCTCTGTTAAAGCAGAAACAAAGAGGAAAAAGAACATATGGCCAAACTTGAAAAGGTTAAAAGGAAGATGTGACAAAAGGGCCGTAAAAAAGCACTACATGAAGAGAAGATGGCCTTGCTGACTCGAAAGCACGCTCGAGCCAAGATCAAGGACTTGGAAACAGAAGAAGAGTTTCTTTTGTATCAAAGCAAAGTTCAATCGAAAATACGGTTAACAAAGTTTCAACAAGTAATGGCCGCTGAGGAAAAATTAGAAGATGATCGCAATGAAAGCCATGGGGAGCCATGAATAACGGTGATGAAACATTTGGATATAGGGATGAAGTCAAAGTTGACTCACAAGCTAGAGAACCAAAATATTTGAACCGTGTGCACACTGGATACGAGTGGAACAAACACAAGAGGACTCATTATGATCATGACAATCCGCCCCCAATAGGCTACAACTTCAATACATTCTACCCGGATGTTGTGGACAAGACAAAAGCTCCGGTTTATACAATCTACAAGGATGGGGATGGTAGTGCTGAAACCTGCATCATTCGGTTCCATGCTGGCCTGCCCTATCAGAACATTGCCTTTCATATGGTTAACAAGGAATGTGAGCTTTCATACAAAAAAGGGGTTCAAATGCGTGTTTGAACACGATATGTTACGCCTATAACTTTAAACATAGATACCATAGACGAGGGCTTCCATGTTGAACCTCTGCTATTCTGTTGCTGATTTCCTAGCATCTGTCAAAAATTTACTTGCATTATGCACGTATAAGAGTTAAAGTATATAACTGTGTGTTACTTTGATATCATATAAAATAATGAAAGCTTGTTTTACTAGTAGCAAGTGTATTACGAATGAGTTACAGGTTACACATAGAAACTTAAAGGCAATTTTTTTGGTTCTGCAGGCGGTCTATGAATGTACATGTTACACTGTAACAGTGCACAGGGTACAACCAATAATGGATGATGCAGAATCTAATCCGGACCACACACAAAAGCTAAGCCTACAAGTAACAATGCATGGAGTACAACTAATAATGCATGTTGCAAAAACACTGATGAGAGGAAGGAATGAAACTAAACTACACTATAACATGCTGATTATGTAACTTTACATCTCAAAATAATAAGCCAAAAAGTTGGGTATGTCAATCACATAAGAAAGATGGGTCAGAGGAGCAAGAAACCTTTAAGGAACTGGTGTTTGTTAGCTATACTTCATCACTGCCACTTTGGGTACCGTTTTTTAATATGTTGAACTTGCAGAGAGGACAGGTGGCGTTGATGAACAACCATTTGTCGATGCAGGCAGTGTGAAAATGATGGCAGCATGGGAGCTCACGGAGTTCAGATCCGTCATCATATGTGCAAAGGCAAATGCAGCATTCCTGTCAAGAAACTATTGTTAAACAAAAACTACTATTGTTTTATCTGGTATCTTAACATGCTAACAAGTTAAACAATCAATGGGGTAAATTTTTTACTTCCTACTAGCCGGATAATTCACTTATAAATGAAAAGTTGAAAACTACCCTAGTCTTGGCCAAAACCACACTGTTGGCCAAAGATTGTAACTCAATCGACAAAGTTACCCTCCATTTAAAATAACAATTGTTTCATTTGGGTCATTCAATTTACTTGCTGGTGTAACATACAATGCCACCTTTAACCCCAATTCCTACCACCACAGCCGCCCTACCCACCATGACACCGCAACCAACATATCCTCAACAATAAGAAGTCATTTTTCTTTGAATTTTGACCCATAATTACACAGTTTGCAAAAAAATTGATCAAATTCTCTTGCTTATGGCGTGTTGAAGTTGAGATGTTATAGCTTACATGAGATACCATAACCACTCTTTATTTTTGTGGTTTGCCTTTAAGCTTGTGTGTATACACACACATTGATCCATGTAGCCACATATTAAAAGCACTTACTCTTATTCACATAATCCCCTAGTTTCCACTTAAATGAAGGTATTTTAGATATTCGTATTGTATTTAAATTGGATAAAGCACATGAAATGTTAGAAGAAACTTACAGCATCCTCCTCAGATAAAGCATGTTCAACAGGAGCATCAGTATCACATTCTACCATTATTCCACCATAACGTTTTTGGATCTCCCCATTTTCTTTCTCAAAATCGTCTATTCTCTTGAATTTGTATTTAGGCAGTCGTTCAATGTCATCCTTGGTTGCACCCTCCTGTTTCAACAACAAATGTGGATGTTTCAAATACAATATGATAACCATTTTACAAAGTAAAATCATGCTTCAAGAAGCAACAATTTTCAATACAAGCTTCAAGAAAAAAATCAATTAGACATGAAAACATCAACCAGCAGTACTATGCATGCTAGTCTTTCTTCTATGTTATCTTACATCAGTAAATTTCAAGCTCGACTTTTGGTTATGTATGGTAATTCTACAATCATCGGTCAACATAGTAAAAAAGATGAAGTACTTGCAGTACTTTAAAGTAGAAATCAGTAATTCTATAATAACACAAAATTAATAAACAATTACTGCATAAGAATTTACCTGATCAGCCACGGCATACAAAATTGCAATAATACAAGGTAGACAACAGCAAACAGCAATACCAACAACACATGCCACCGCAACACAGATCACCACAAAAAACACATCAAATGCCAAGAATGTAATACAGAGCCTGGAAAAGAAATTAAGCACACAAATTATATAGAGAAAATATTTACATAAGTCGTTTCTAGGAAGATGGCAAACCAGTATAACTGAGGTGCAATCTGAGTAAGACGTTGACCACCAGAAGACACCCAATAAAATCCAACAATCCACCAAATAAAGGAAAACATTGTATTAGCAGACTCCAGATGTTTAGCAACACTGCCACAGATAAAATGCAACACAAATGATATATGCATGTAAGCCATACAGAACAAGAGGATAATCTTATTGATTTTTTCACTTTTAAAGCACAGTTAAGGACAACAATCAACACTTATTCTATTAATCCCAGAAACAATAAATTTCGTATATCAAACAACATGTTGCTGCTAGGAATAACAATATGAGGTGGTATGCAGGTTGCCAGATGTTCAAAAGCGTTGAGCTCTTAGTCTGGTAACTGTCAAGCTTAAGATTAATTACTGTTACTCTGTTATGATGACATTTAGTATTATTTCATACTATTATAATGATTACTGTTTGTATTTATCCTTATATATTGTTATCATCTTTATGATAGATATTTAATCATCATGATTGTTTGTTTTGTCAGTCTCATTTATAGCATATCTCAATCATTTCATATAGAAATAAGAAATGTTCATTCTTTTTGTTGTTGATGTGGCTTTGGGGACTCTAGGTATACACAGAACTCTTTTGCACAAATCACACACACGTAATTACAACTTTGGTTAGCACTTAGCAGAAGCATAATCAAACAATCTCCTACATGTTTAGTTGAGGTAATTATCTAAGTTTCATCACTCAATATGCCATCAGTTCCTACAAAACACATCAAACAGCCACTTCAAATGTGACTGATCAATACTTCATACTTCTACATCAGTACATATTTGGTTAGAGATTGTACACACAGACACGCAGCAATATTTGGTTAGAGATTGTACCTGCTATCATCATCATCATCATTCTGCGGCAAACCTGCATGATTCCTACTTTCACTCCCTGAGTTCGAAGAGTTTGAACTCAAATCTCCATTAACACCTTCCGATCTCAAATTGCCACCATACTCCGACGAACGCTGCTGGTTCCTCCTGTGTTTATACTCAATGCACACGCAAACCATATGCAGCAAACACTGGCACGCATATCCAACAATCCAAAGCCTCAGAGGCCTCTTCGGATCCTCCTTCCGGCTCATAATCAGTACACAAATCGACACAACGATAAACGCAAGGTTCCAAATTAGGTCCAGAATCACAAGCGGACGAGAGTACGCCCAATCCGTCTGTCGTTCTTCAATTTCCTCAGCGGCCGATTCCCTCACACGCATCGAAGGCTCACGGAGCATCCGGCGGCTACTTGCTCGGCGGAGGAACCTCGCGGCGCCGCGGAGGGAGGGGGCGCCTCTGACGAACGGACGGCTGCGGACGCCGGTGGTGCCGTCGGAAGCGGCGGTGAGCAACGGCGTCGGATCGACGGTGCCGGTGGCGTCTACGGCGGAAGATGATGGCGATTGAGAGGACATGATTGATACTGATTGCGGTGAGATTGATGAAGGTTGATTTTATGATCGATTGGATCGATGAAGAGTGTGTGTGTGTGTGTGTGTGTGTGTGTGTTTGTGTGATGAGAGTGGGGGTTAGGGAAAACCCTAGTGGTTGTTAGAAGATTATCGATGACGACAGTTGATGGATGAAGATGAAACGAGGGGCCATTGATGGGGTGCGTTGGTTGATTGTTTGACAGTTGGGGGAGGATGCTTAACGTGATGCGGAAGTTATTTGTTTGTAATAATATGAGAGTTAATTACAAGAATAGTCTGTAATTACCTTGAGTTTTACTAATTTAAAATTTTTTTCTTAGGTTAAGGTTTATATTCTTTTCCATATGTGAATGTGTTTGGTTCCTCTAATTTTATAAAAATAATAGTAATAATTTTGATCTAATGTATAATTCTGACTTATGATTAATCTCATATTTTTGGACTCTAAGACATATGTAAATTATAATAATCTTCATGTGAATATTGACAATCAAAAACTTATAAATAAAACATACAACACAATTACAAACATTGTTCTTAAAAGTAAATGTTGTTTGCTTTTCGTAGGCCCGACAATAACAAAACATCAAACAACTTGAATGCATAAAACCAAAATCTAAAATGGTCTCATAAACTCATCGTCAAGAAAATAAATATTTAAATTTGTTTCTGCGTAACATGACAAGTTAATTTCAAATTGAATGAAAATTTTAATTACATATTACTTAAGTATAAAAATGATGCATAAGAAAGACTTAAAAAACTTAAAAACAAACTACATTATATCTAACTTGTCACGTATTACGTATAATCTTAAGACCAACTTGGTTCTACCTATGTATGAGGGGTCGCAATGAAGTTTGGTTCGGAAAAAATTGGCACCAAAGCCTTCTTGAATCATTCCGTCTTCACACTTGTGATATATGTGCGTCTTGAGATTATTAACACTATTTGTGTGTCCCCACGCCATAGACAGATTTAATGTTTGGGGGTCTAAGCCCCAACTCAACTACAAATAGGATTGGTTATAAATTGAAAAAATTGGGTAAGGCATCCAATAACTTTTTTATCAAGGCACCAAGGCTTCTTTTAATTGTTGGTATTTTCTCAATTTTTTTCGAGACATCTAAGCTTTCTCCCCTGAAGTTTTTTGCAATTACGTCTTCTTGTGTGTCTCTTGCATTTTGATTTGCAGGTGGGTTTGAAAGCGAGAAGGATGTAAACAATTTAATCATGTGTGGTTCATTTCCAAAGTGGGTTTTAAAACCATGTAATGGGTTTTAAAGACTTAAATTATTTTGTTGAGTTGGTAGGTTGTTACTTTTTATCTTTTGCATAAAATGAAACGGATTATAATTCTTATTTAGTTTTTATACTTCTAATATAGATCTCCACTTTTTTACATATAACCTATCTGATAACCCTTAAATTTTTCCTTGTAGTCAATATTGAAATTTATTATACGCGTTATAAAACCCTTTGTGTTGTATAAGGGGTCGTATAGAACTATAAGGAGTATAGTTTTTTTTTGTTTTTAGTATTTTCAACCTCATACATCACATGATGCTATACGAAATGTATAAGATGGTGTTACTTGATAAAATAAGATGTCTATATTAAGACCATAGAAAACAATCTTTTATTTGCTTAGTAGATAAAAGTAGCTAATATACTTGATGGTCAAGTCGTTGTATATTTTCTTTTATATACGTGCATAACCGCATATGAGAACTTTTTGTCTTTTGCTAGTGAGATGAAAACAGAAGCAAATATAACCCTAAGATCACACTCTAGCTGAACTATCAATGAATCATGAATAATAAATAAATAAAATTCATTAATAAACTTTCGATGTTGTAAGCAATCCGTCAAACGTGAATCGAACATAGTTACACCATATCTGTACTCAGAAGATATATAATAATCTCCAGATTCGTTACGGTTAATTATAAACCAATATCAATCTGTCACCTCAGCGTCACTCACCAAATGACAGAAAGAGTAAGTATGATAATATGGTTGTTACGGGCAAGTATGAAAAACCCGAATTCTAAAACGCCTATGGACAGGACGTGCTATGTTATTTACTGTCGGGCGTGTTCGGGTATCAACCGTTGAAGTAGTTCTGGAGATGCATGAGCGATTTCTGTGAACATATTTTTTTATTTTCATTAATATTATGAGTTGAAATCAAGGATATTTATACATTATGGAAAAGCAGTTGTACCTTGTGGTGTGAAGTTGAATAGGGGAGGGAGGGGTTTGCCATTTGGCAGAGTTGTGGTTGGGTCCCTTAACTCATCAAAGAATGGGTGAGCACAGGCCTCCAACTGCAGCACCATATGTATAAACTAAGTATTTGTTTGCTTATTGTAGAGATTGTAATTTGTAAATTAGAAGGATAATTATGATAGTTACTTACAGCAGTGCATCGCAGTTTTGGTGAGTACTGTAGCATGCGCGATACAAGATCGATTGATTCAGATGGCATGTGCTTCTTAAATATCTGAAACAAAATCCAAAAGTAAGTTTCTTATTAATCTTCAAAGCTTTTCCGTAAAAGTTTATATACATAGCGGTTGTAAATAGGCAGGTTGGCAAATAGCAGGTCAGCTTGATCTAAACAACCTTTTTTTACAATAATAACAATGGGTGACATAAAATGTATTTCCTTTTAAGCTACTTTTTTTTATTTACCTGATTGACTGACTCATTAAAGATTAAAGATAACACAAATCAACACATATGTAAATAAACAGAATGAGATTCTGACCTTTGAATTAAAAGAAATAACGATTTTTTTTGAATGATTATGAACAAACCTTGTGCCATGGATGAGCCTTGATCTGTGGGAACTTAAACTCTGTGTAATGGGGATTCATGCACTTGATTTCCTCACGTGTTGGCGTTCCCAAAATCTAAAAGAGAGAAAGATAAGTCAAAATGAGTAAATGGCATTCAGATTATAAACAGCGAAGATAAAAGTGTATTAGCTTATGTACCTTGATTATCTCTACGAGTTGATCTACACCACTTTCTCCAGGGAAAAGAGGCTGCATTTAGATATATTGGGATTTAATCAATAGAAATCATAACATGAAACATATACTAAGGAAATTGTTGATTGATCTAAAAACAAATTTAACCAAACATTTAATAACTTTTTGGATGCGAATGAAACAACCATCACAACTAAGTACCCACCTGTCCAAGTAGCAGCTCAGCTAACACACAACCTGCAGACCACATGTCAATTGCATTGGTGTATTCTGTTGCTCCAAAGATCAACTCAGGAGCTCTATAATATCTTGAGCAAATATATGAAATATTTGGTTCCCCAGGTACCTGCAGTCACAAAAGGATCTAAGTCAATAACCAACCTCAATTGTATTTAGAGATTTAAGAATCATATAAACTTACCAACATCTTTGCGCTCCCGAAATCACACAGTTTTAGCTGATGAGTTTGGGGATTAACCTGCACTCGACAATGTTATTCACATATTGACATTTCATAAATCACCAACAAGACATATTAATGAGTTATTAGATCTTACCAATAAATTTTGTGGCTTGATATCACGATGACATACACCAATGACATTGTGAATGTAATTAAGACCACGGCAGATTTGATATGTGTACAATTGTACATATAGCATAGGCATGTGTTGGTTCATCTTAACATAGTGCCTGGACATCCTGTAGACAGTCTCAGGTACAAATTCCAAGACAACATTTAAGTAGACTTCATTTTTGTCGGTTGTCGAATAGAAACAGTTTTTCAGTGGAACAACGTTTGGATGGTCCAGTAGACGCATAATTTGAAGTTCTCTGTTCTTGTATCTTTTGTCTTGTAAGACCTTCTTTATAGCAACAGCTTCACCAGTTTCAAGGCATTTGGCCTGAAAATATAAACCAAAAAAGAAACAAGTGGCATGTTACACCTTTCTATCTACATGTGTCTATATGTTTAAACAATGAAATACCGCCCAATTACCTGAAAGACAACACCAAATGAACCAGTACCAACAACACGCTCCGCCATGTAAGAGAATGTCTGGGCCACAAAGCATTTTACATGTCAGCATTTTAGTTACTAAGAAAATCAGTAGTAAAATTAGCTAATACATTCATAGTACAACCAATTATGTGTCTATGTGATGATTACCTGTTTTGGTTTTCCATTTCGACCACCTATTGAAGTCACGATAATTTGACCGGTTTCAGTACAGTTACCATTTACAAGAGTTGCCTCAAAATCCTGCTTTTATATGACCATACATAAGTATCCAAACATTTCACGGTACATATAAAAATCATAAATTAAGAGAATTGTGATATCATACGAAAGTGTCACCTTGTCATCAGATTTATCTTCCTTAATTTTCATTCCATGCATTTCTTTAGGCAGATTGTTATAGTCATACTTTCCAAGTTTAGCAGCAGCATTGGATGTGCTTGAAGTCAGCTTAGGAGCTCTAGCACTCCCAGGCTGACTATCGGATTCTTGTTTTGCCCTCTTAGTGCTCGAATCTCCGCTCTACAAAACCAGCAAGTTCAACTACATGTCACGCATATTCCTTAATTATGTTATTTACCCTTCAATTGTTCATCATATGCATATTCCTTACATCAAATCATTACATATAAGAAGCAATTTCTTAAACCATCAATCACATAGCCACAAGTCCATAACATACTTTTAAAATAATTAAAATAAAACTAAAATACAGAAGTATGTGCAATACATATAAAAGAACACATCATAATATCCTGTAAACAACAAATTTGCTCCGTACATAAATATATCCAGATTGTGAATGTTTTAAAAGATTGCTTGTGACATAAGTTATTGTAGATAAGATCATATTATACTGTAAGTTCGTATTAAAATAACACAGGAATCTGGACGATCACATGACCAATGATTTTGACATGCTCATAAACAACCCACTTTGATTTTGATGATTATTAAAATATTAATCTATTATTATCATAGATATAGCCAGAGATATCAAACAACAGCTCATATAAAACATAATAAACAATAAGCTACTCATCGAGAATAGTTCGAATATGAATCGATAAATAGATCAACCATCAGAAACTAAAACATCAACCAAAATTAGCCAAACGACTATATTTTTCAAGAAAATTTCCACATAAATTGTTTGAATACGACCTAATGAATGGATCATAAAAAAAAACTAGACGAACAAACAGATTACGAAGATATATAGCTTCCATCATATCAATCAAACAGGCTTCATAACACATCTGCATAAAATTAATTCAAAAAATAAAGAACAAACATGATTCTAGCTTCAGACAACAAGAATTGAACGTATTTCATGAAGAACCTAATCGATCAGTCATTGAAAAACAAAAATCACACACAACACGAGATTCAACACATCAAATCAAATCAAATCAAATCAAATCATGAGAAAACTTACGGTTTCCGACTCTGCATACAACTATTCAAAAACATAAAAACAAACACGATTCTAGCTTCAAACAGCAAAAACTGTAAGCATGTCATAACAAAAACCTAATCGATCAGCCAATGAACAACAGAAACCAAACACAACACAAAATTCGCCACATCACATTAAATCACGCCAAATCAAACAAAATCACGAGAAAACTTACGGCATCCGAAACGGAAGTGCGACCAGAGGCGATACTCTTCAACCGACGCATCACATTCATTTTGCTTACCGAATGATGGCAATATGTAACCCTAATTCGCTCTTGTGTGCAGATCTCACAACACTTTTGAAACCAAAATTAACAAAAGAAAACGTCAACAAATGGAGGAGGAAACTGCGACACGACACGCAATCCTCCTCCACCTTCTTCTCTCTAAAAACAACACCAACAAAAACAAGAACAAACAATTGCTCTCACAACACCCACTTTCTCTCTCTATATCTCTCTCTACAACTGTTTTTTTCTGGTCAAAGGTCAAACCTGAAAAGCCCAATCATTCATTCTTTGCCTCATTTCGTACACCAGTCAAACTTTTAATATCACCCGTCGGATCTCTAGATCTTTATCTGATCTACGGCTGTGGGTGGATGTAGCTTTGAATGCTATGCGACAATATTCTAGCTGTCGACCCTTGCAAAACACTTTTTTGAAAATAAGATTTGTGAGGTTGGAAGTGTGTACATGTTGAAATGCGTGTGGTACAACTTGATATTGAGTGTTTGTTTGGGTTTGTAGAAAGTGTTTTTGGAAAATGGATTTGCGTAAAATTAGGGGATTAGATGAACGAGAGTTTTGTCCACACAATCTTTTCTCGTTGGCAGTTGGAAAAGTTTGTAGTCTTGCTATTCAAAAACACTCAATCTTGACATTAACATTTCAATCAACTAAACATAAAATGGCCACATTATCTCTTTACTTACGTTGTATATAAATATTTAATATTATGTTATTACAAATGGTCGTCATCCTAACGATATCAACGTGTTTCGAAAAGATATCTTTAGAGAAGTCAATAGTCTTATGGTGGTAGAAAGAAAATATATAGATTTAAGAATATATATATATATATAGTGTTTGTGAATTAGTAGTTATAAAAATAAAATAAATTATTTCATGGGTGTGTGAATTAGGAGACGCTGCTACTAACCTTATACTTGAGTCCGCCTCTGTATGACTGTGAGATGAAATAAAAGATAGTAAAATAAGTAATGTTATAACTATATAAAATTATATGGTAAGAGATCACACCCATAATCATCACCACGAATCTATACAAACGAAAGGAAATATATATCAAACTATTTCTAATTTATGCGCAAGATTTGTAACCCTTATGCCTAAATTTAATCTTTCATTTTTCTTTAGCAATATAAGAATCTACCATCCATCAACATCTTGATTTTTATAAATTTATTTAAGAATATCAATGGATGAATTTTAACATGCTAATAAGTAAACCTGCAATAATTGTTGGTAATTAGTAACCGGTTATCTAACAAAGACCATGTAATGACATTATCCTCGACATGAGACTATGATGGTCTAATTATCAATACTAGCCTTGATGTCATCCCTATGTCACACAAATTTAGCTCTATAATATTCGGGATGATCATATAATAACTTCGATAATTTTATTTTTTTTGAATATAGACGACAGAAGTCGCAAAACCCTAGTTTTTTTTTAGCCTCAACTATATGATTACAATTAATAATGTTTAGTCAAGTTACATTAAAATAGAAGGTAGACGGGCAACAAGCTGCGCCGCCACCCCTTTTTGAATAGCAAATCCTAACCTTCCAAAAACAAATCCTTGCCTCCCCGGGGTTGAGCAATGGTTGTCTATCACCCGTTGGACCCTGGTCAAAAAGTTGATAGCTTCTGGCGCTAGGGAGCCAAATGTATCAAAGGCAAAGGGAACAAAAGCGTGCTGGTTCTCTGCGCAAGCTTTAACATGTTTATCCAATTTCTTTGATTCTGCCTTTCTTGCAGCTTGACCAGCTACAAAACCGTTTTCCCGTAAACCAACCAAAGGGGAAACCCCTGTGAGGTCCACACAAGCATGTTTGCCCCCGGCCCAGCCAAAGACGAGCAGATCCGCTGGTCGCAAAGTAGACCTCCCCTTCATAGGGTCCGTGAGGAAATTCACAGGGGCTTCTTTCTTAGCAGAAATCCCAGCTCTTCTTAGGATGTCCCCCAAAACATCTCGTACCCAGTCATGCCGATATTTGAACCCAGGTAGCTCTTTACAGTGAAGGGCGTGCTCCCCATATTTATCCATACAAGCTTTACGACATATCGGACATGTTCATCTTCCGGGTACATAGGGATCATCAACCGGTATTTGAGAATTGCTCTATATTCTACTAGAGACATGCACTGTCCCAACCCTTCAATCGGGATAACGGTCAAAAAGTCCTGAGCATGGGGGCCCTTCAGGCACTCAAACACCGCCTTTTGGCGGGATGACAAAGAAAAAACTTCTCCCAGGCTTTGAGCGATTTTGCTAAACAAAGCATTCGCCAAAGTTGTTTGTGGCTTCGAGGGGGCGGTGTCCTTATTAGAGAAACCGCCAATATCCAAGTCTGGGAGAAGGACATATAAGCGTTCAAGCGCCTGCAGATAGTCCGGGTCAAGCCCGAAGACCCCACTGTTTCGAAGGATATGATCTTGTAGTTCCCAAGACTGAGCTCTAGAGGCCACAAAAGCATAAGCCCCAACATCTCGAGCTGAAAGGAGTCCCAAACCACCGAGACGCATTGGCAAAGATGTCAAACGCCATTGGAGATCACCAAAAAAAAGTTCACCACCCACGACTATGTCTTCGATAATTAAATAAATAAATGAATAAATAAATGAATAAATAAATGAATAAATAAATTAATAAAATGGAGTGTGTATTTATAATTGGGAATATAATCCATGCCACCTTGCATCTTCAATTTGTGTTTGGTTGGCACTACACATCTCCATTTTGTTGCTTCAAAGATTCACCATTATTATTTAACAAAAATAACTTTATCATCTCAGCACTTTTAAGAAATTTCAAAAGAAATTGTTACTCTTTATTAATTTACCATAACACCCCCTTTAGTTTTAAATAGTTCATTTTCATACGGTACATTTCCTAAATTTAAACAAACCCACCACCGCTTTATCCTGTAAGAACAAAACCAGATGAAAAACAAGCAATAAAGCTACAACCTTTAATGAATCCAAGAATTATCTATTACATAACTTACGTATCAAGAAACTTGCATCGTTTGATGCAAGTAACAAGTTTCTAACAATAACTTATACATCAAGAAAGACAGCAACACCCTTTCTGTAAAAAGACTCAATATCAGGATGCGATTTTGTCATTGTAACTTGTGGATCAAGTAATAAAGTTGCCCCCTTTGTTGCATGAAAGAAGTTTCTAATGTATAACTTACACATTAACAGATATGATTATATCATAAGGAATTGATGCATCACTGAGAAGATGAAGTTATTGTCCAAAGTAATTTTGTAGCAACTAGAATTTGTTCATTTTCATTTGATTCTGGTTCTGTATCATGTATTTTGGATTCCCATCTTAATGAACTAGCAACATGATTAATATTTTTAATCATTTCGGGTGAATCGCGAATCACCACTGTTCCTTCAGGCCGTAATAACCGGTCTATTTCAACCATCAGGTCTATAACATTACATCTGCAAGAAAAAAGACATGAAATTACATAAATATTTTGTTTAAAAGTAGTAATCAAGTTTCAAACATTCAACTTCACTTCTCCCACGAATGGAAATTGCAACATTTCCTTTTTTGGAAAGGTTTATGTTATAATGACCTATTTTTACTTAGCAACCATAACAATGTGGATGAGCGTTTTGAAACTGATTTTTCAACTTGCATAATAAGAATAAGATAATCAGTTGATATAATTAATATAATACAAAGTGATCAAGAGTACAATACCTATTCTTTCGGGTGACTGGATCCTGTATGAGTGACTCGACCGAACCCATATGGATAAAATCATAAGTCCGAGGGTAACTTGAAAAAGGCTCACACCTAGATGAACAATAAACTGATGTTAAAACATATTGAGGGTACAACAATAACAACTTTCAAAGAAAACCAACGATCATTCTTGCAAAGACAAGAAAAAAGCACCATACTTTGTGAAGTTGTGCCGTCCTTGACAAGTTACCAGTATCTAAAGAAAAACTCATACAAATATTTCCTATTTTAATTAAGAATAGCCCTCCTACAAAGTGTAAGTTTTCTTTTTCTTAAAAAAAATAATAATTAATTATGTTTCATTTGCAAAGAAAAGTGAAGCAGGATGGTTTAAAAAGTCAGATACTTGATAAAAAAACATACCAATCATGATAAACACCAATAAGGCCTCGATCATAGATCACACCTAAAGTTGGTGACATATTATGTGGAACAACATTCATCACCCACACAGGATCATATATCAATGCAGCAGCAAAACCACCAAAATATGCATTCATATCCATCACATTTCTTACGGCTTCAGTCCCAAGCTTCAAATTCAATGATTTTTTGTAGTAAGCAATCCTCCTTTCCCATAGGTGTGTGTCTGTTTCAAACCCACCATCTGTGTTTCTAATTAAGGCAGCCCTTGATGGCGTTTTTGTTAATCTCTGGGGCCATTTTGGAATTTCACCAACCGCGAGTTTCCCATTTACAGAAGATGGTCGACTCACACATTTCTTTAACTTAACGTACCTACAAAAACATCACATTTCTCAAGTTAAAGCTCCAATATTCAGATTGCAACACAAACATGTATATTTGTATGAATATCAAAGTACCATGCAGAGCTAGGGTCATCAGACTTGTCACATAATTTGAGCCCATGTTCATTTTGGGCCTCAAGACATGAATCATCAACGGGCTTTTTCCAGATGGCAGTGTTCCCATCTACAACAACGGACTCATAGCATAATGCTTTTGCCACTGCTTGTAAATCGTGCCATTCGTTATCTAGCCCATGCCACTGAACTGGCGGGCCTGATATTACTAGGTACCCTCCAGGCCGAAGTAATCTATCAACCTCCATAAAATATGTAGCATCTGCAAAGTAAAATGTTCATTTTGTCAGATTAATATGCAAGAGCGATCACATACTTCCATTTCCAGTAAAACTTTCAGCACTTGATACCAGATGCAACAAAACTTTTATGAAAGATCACATTAAAATCACTTACCCTTATCTATAAATCTAACTTTCTTAAATTTTCTGAATATTAATATCCTACATGAAGCTACAAAAATAAAATACACTTACAGTATGCCGTAAATGGTATCAAACAACGAGAGCAGTGGATTAAGTCAAACGAGAACGCGGGAAATGGGAGTCGGCGAGTGCCAAGCATTAAAACAAATGCTGGTATTCCTCTTTCCAAAGCAAATTGTATTTGTGATTTGTGTGAATCTCTTGGAGCAAAAGAGAGTGTTAGAAGGTCTTCAGCTAGTAAATACCCCCCAAAACTAGCAACCTGGAACGTAGTTAACCAATTTTCCATATCAGTTATTTATAAAAGTACTGTTAATTTGGCCAATGACTTGTAGTGCATTTTCGCTTGCTTAATTAACCCACAAATACAATATGAGTATATGACAAATCTTACCCCACATCCCATATCAAGAACCGTTCTCAGAACGCCACCAGAAATAGGAATATAGTGTTCAAGTTGCTCAATGTATTTTACAGCTCCATCAGGAAACATAGTGCCACCTCCAGGAAATATGAAGTGCGGGCCCTCTTTTTTCATCCAACCCTGATGACCCTTTCGTTCAGCTAATTTATTATACGGCATATTTTCATGCCATATCTGCAAGTACAAGAGTTAAAAACTGATAAGAACCGGAAATCGAAAGCTTTGATTCACTGAAATAAATTACAAGAACAGCCACATTCGAGAGGGCAAATCTCCAAATTCTAAACACAAACTGATTAATAATATTCAAAACAACCCAAACAACATGAAACTAAACTATTTAAACTAAGAAAGAGCGTGAACAGTTCCTCCCACTTCCTGAATTTTCTGATTTAGGTTAGTTTGGTCTTGGGTCAAAAGGTGGGTCCGAATATGGCTTGGGTTCGTATCAAAAACCTATATGATAAGCCATTATTTTGTAACACAACTTAACTGAAACGAGTTTCCACGTCTTAACCATGATAATGTAACAAATAGATATTAGCTATGTTATCTAAGAAGTTCATAGGTAGGACAAACTACAAAGGAATAGTTCATGAAGCAAGAGTTAGGGTAATTTAGTCAATGAGCATGAAACAAACAGCTTAAACATGGACCATTGATTGCATAACTATTTATCCAGCTAGAAAAGACTTTTAAGGCGGATGACTTTGAGATGGAATAGAGAGTGAATCTTAAATTATAAACTATATATCATGGTTTCCAGATGAGTGCGATGATAACCTTATCTGGCTGTCATAGATTTCAATCTTCACCGACCACTTATATGCACATTAAGAGACCATTAGCCAAAGAAACATAAATACAATAAAGTAGAGACAATCTATCAGCACAAGTGAAGTGAAAGATCACACTTTAAATGCTAGAACATACAACTTAGATTAAAAAAGCCGCTAAATAGCTCACAATGCAATCCATTTGTGCTAAGTTGCTATGTTGGACATCCCAAAGTACTGAAGTAGAACTATCATCATCATCAATAGAGCCAAACAACTAACATGAAGCTATGTAGCAAATCACTACATCATACAATGAATTAGATTTCTTACCAATGTAGTTAAAGTTTAGTCACAATCTAACCATTGCACAAAGCTAAAACGCAAAAAAGAACATATAGAACTAATTTTCTTATGGCATTCTAGTAAATACAAATGTCAGCTTGCAACAATACTTGCAGAAGAACTATTTCACTCTTACATCACATAAAAACTATCAAAACAAGTGTTTCATGTCACACCAACTTCATAAAGTCTTCCTTCAACCGAACTGAAATGTCCTAAACTTATATATAAACTCATGTATAGAATCTGATCCTATAAACTACACCCAAATCGAATTCTATTGTAAAACAATATAAAATCAGAAGAAACTAAAGAATCATTAACTAGCACTACCTTATACAAACTATCAGGCCACTTAATCGGAATATTATAGCCCTCCGGCGGAGGTATCAAGCACAACTGCCGCTCCTCCGGCGACGGGCAATGTCTCTCCCGATAATAATTCATATCTCTACTAAGCAATCTGTTCCGATTCGGATCTTCACAGGGCATATAATCAACAGCATCAGCAGAACACGATGGGATCGTGAGGTTTCTTCCGGCGTCAATTAGGGCAATGAGATGGTGGCGTCGTTTGGCGCCGGTGGTGGAAGCGACGAGAGCTTGGCTGCCGGAGGCGGCGATGGAGTCTCCGAAAGGGGTGAGAACGAGGACGAAGAAGAGGAAGATTGCAGCGAAGAAGATGAGGGATACGAAGTCCAGAAACCGCCATCGTCGGATTTGGGTGGTGTGATGCTTCAGTGAAGTGAGATCGAGATTACCCATTGGTGTAATCGATTCAACAAATGTGAGATTACAGATTTTGCATGCTGTGAATCAAGATCTGAGGATTTGATGTGAGGGTTTTGTGTGGATTTAGATGTGGGTGTTGGAACTTGAAGCAGAGTATAGAGTGTGATCGGTTGGTTAACCATAGACGAGTTTCCTCACCTTGTTTAATTAGTAATATTTAACAAATAAAAGGTTAGATTGTAAGGATCAAATTAGGAATAAATCTATTATGATAATGATACTTTTGGAGTTTTGGTGTGTATTGCTACAACTATTATGCCTTCTTAAAATTATAAGATTTGAATGAACACTATTAAACGACGGTAATCGAAAATGCAAACTGTGGTTCGGTGGATGTATGGATGGATCGCACGCCCCTTAGCAAGAGATTCTCACGTTTATCAATTTGTAAGCAAACAAATACGTCACGTTTCATAAATGTTTCTATGTTGAAGGAAGTGTGTCATAGAAAATATGATTAAAGTTCAATCTTTATGATCTACAGATAAAAAATATTATATAATTGTATGAGTTTCTTGAATTTGATGAAAATTTTGATGGGTCAAAATAAGTGGAAGTGGATTTACTGGAAATAAGGATGTTTTTTTGTTTAGTCAATTATAACATTGGTTGCCAAAGGGAAAACAACTAGGTGGGGAAAGTTTAACAATTGTGTCTTCATAAAGTAAATATCTTTAATCGTGGAAAACTAGTATGAATGTAATATTACCTTGAAATTCTTTGTTAAAAGAAAGTTGAATGTTCCTTCTTCCCTTTGCCTTGTTTGTGGAATGATTGAAGAAACTACTTACAGCTTGTGATCATATATGATGCTTAATTGAAAACTGATGCTAATTGAAAACTGATGCAACGCTCTACCCGTCTTTACGTTATCTTTTAAAATTGGAGATGCACTTTCATATGGGGTCAGAGTTATAACTTGTTTCATGCTTATACGAATGAAATGTTAGAGCGTGTGGAAGGAAAAAAAATCATTTTAATAGCAAATCAATGGTGATTGGCATACAAGTTGAATGATCAAAGAGATATCTTTCCAAAGAGATATCTTTCTTATGGGGTAGAAATATGAATTTAGAACTTGGAGGCGTATTAAGCTCATTGCAATCATTTTATTTTGTACAAGCTACTTCGTAGTTGCATTGTATTTTTAAAAATAATTTTCCGTATAATGTGATGACTTATTTAAAAAAAAGAAGCAACAACAATAGAATGTAAAAGTTATGAAAGAATACACATAATCATGAAAACTACAATATTGTTGATAATCACTAAATTACCTTATATGTTAATAATAGAACGTAATAAACAATAGCACCCGATAGGCATACTCCTGAGTGGCATTTAGGTTACACACGTTGTCTTCGGCCTTCTATATCGATGACTTCTTTCCCCATCTTTTGCTATTGGATGTGTGCCATCAGGAAAATGGAAAAAAGCGTTGTTTGTCGCTATCAATTCCACTTCCATCTTTGTGGTGCTTGCTAGGAATTGTGGCTGCGCCTTGGCATCCGTTCAGTTATGTTTCTGTTGGTTCTATATTTTCATATACAATCCTAAATCGTTTTCTTGCATCACTTTTGATAGTGATCCTTGCTATGTTTCGCTTCTAACTTCCTTTGTTAGGGTTTATGTTATGAAACCTAACATCGCTTTCTGTTGTTCTTAGTAGTTAGGGTTTCTCATGTGAAATATTAAGTCGTTAGTTGGTGAATAACTAAGCGTGATTCGTTAAAGTTAAAACTAATAATAAAAAATATATAATGTTTGACCCAATGCTGCTTCTTTATCTGTGTGTCATTTGTCGGGACGGGTCAGTTTAATTTTTTGGCAGGAGGTGTAGGGTTTTCTTCGTATGTTGGCTGAAGTTTTTTTTTTTTTTTTGACTTTTGAGTTTAAAAACACCCCGTATCATTAATATTTAAGAGTAGATGACTTGGTAACGTATCAGTAATAGTGACATTTGTTCTTTTGGGCCAATTGGGCTTATCGGTTCAGTTAAATAAGAAACCAAAACACAAGTTGGCCCGTTGGGCTATACAAATTATATAATAATTTATTACTTAATACTTTTAAACATCTTTATCAATTTCTGATCTATCTTATATCAGGATTTAAAAATTGTTATTTTTTAACTAGTCTTCAACTGCTACTGTTAGTTACTTTAAGCATCACATATATTAATATTTAAACTTTACTAATTTCTAAAAACTATTAACTCTGACCAATGGTTTTCAACCAAAGCGGCTCTTTCATATAATAAATAGCATAAAAATATATTTGACTCTCGTATTTCTGAAAATAATGCACTAGCAGGTCAAAAAATAACCAAATAATATAAAATTGTTCGATTTTCTCTCAGGTAAATGGATGATAATTTAAATCTAGCAAGACAGACTGCAACAAAACAATTCAAGATAAGTTTTTCAATATTTTGCACTACAACAAAAAGGAAAACAAACAATTAGATTTTTTTTATTTATAGTTTAACAATCAACATGTACTTCATAGTCCTACCAAAAAAATCCCTCTTTACTTCTCTAATATATTTATTATGAATCATCAAAACGTTTATAAACACCCTGTTATTGATTACTTCTAGGGGCCGGGGCTGTCCATACTGCTTCGTAGCGATGAGTAGTTTTTCACGCACAAGCGGTCCATCTTCATGATCAACCAATTTGGTTTCCCATTGAAGTTCATCGGCGATGTTCTTAGCATTGACCAATAAGTCAACGTCGTCTCGGATTATTACACTTCCTTCTGGTCTTAAAATCCTGTCCATTTCTAGCAATATGTCTTCCATCTCACATCTACAATAACAAATATGTGTAAATCATTTGTGAGATTTATGCCTTTTTATAAATTAATAAGAATAATTTTATAAAAATGTTATCTTACTTGTCTTTATATAAAGTAAACATTGCGTCTCCATGAATGAAATCATATGTTCTTGGATATGTAGACATAGCCTCACACCTAAACAACAAATAACATTAGTGAAACAAAAATACATATAATATCATATTAGAATTGGTTGCTTTTTGAGGTCCATCACATTCATAATCTTTTGCTATTATATAAAAGCATATTATATTAGAACAAGAATGATATATAAAATTTTTTTAAGTGAGTAAATTAAAAGAGAGAAAATTACCAATTTTGATAAGTTCCAATCAAGCCTCTCTCATATATAACTCCAAGAGTGTTCACATCAGACTCAACAGGTACGACGTTCATGACCCACACGGGATCATTGTTGAGAGCAAGCGCGGCTGCAAAGCCTCCCAAGTAGGAATTCATGTCTAGCAAGTTACGGTATCGTCCTCTCTCTGCCAATTGTTGGTCTAGTGTCTTGTAATGTGACAACCTCTTCTTCCAAAGATCTGTATCACTTCTAAACATTTCTTCTGTAACATCTCCTACAAGTTGACTGATAATTCTTGGTGGGGTTGACGTTAACCTCTCAGGCCATTTTGCTACTCGCCCTCCACCAGATGTTTCTTTAATATTAGAAACATCTGGTAATGGAGTCAAACATGTCTCCATCTTAGTATACCTATACAATATACAGTATTTTGGTCATAGAAAAAAACACATGTACCATATAGCATATCAAAGTGTTTATTCTATATATTACCACGCCATATCCGGATCTTGATTTTGGCAAAATTGGGGCTTCTTGAAGATTTTTCGAGTGATTTTGCAGTGAACATGATTTGAAGGTTTTTGCCAAATGGCAATATCATCCTTTTGAATTACCTTTTTCCAGCATAGGCTCTTTGCAACTCCTTCAATCTTATCTTGTTCTCCTTTAGTTGATCTCTTGTTTTGTCCCAGCCTTTCCAACGCTTCTCCCAATTTATAGGTGGGCCCGAGAGGATCCAGTATCCTCCGGACGTAAAACTCTATCAACTTCAATAAGATACAAACCATCTATAAAAAGACACATAAATATACGCATAGCAATATATTCCTCAATATGTTATGCATAAAACTATCATGAAATTAATATACGAAAATGTGTTTGATTACCATACTGCCCCCATGGGATGAGGCAACGGGAGCAATGAGCCATGTCAAAAGCCCGAGAAGGGTAAGGTAACCGAATAGAAGCGAGGATGCCAATCAAAGCAGGAACTCCACGTTCCAACGCAAATTGTACTTGAGCTATATGAGTATCTTTTGGTGCGAACGACATTGTTAAAATGTTCCTCGACAAGAGGTAAGCTCCAAAACTAGCCACCTGTCGAAAAATATTTATAAAACATTACACGGTTAAAAAAAACTTCTATTAAACACATATAAAGCGTCTTGTATTTATAAAAGGTTTACATCGAACTCATTTTTATGCTCTTACTAGTTATATGGTAATAAATGTATTATATATGATATAACATAGTATTAATAAGCTCTCATTTGTAAATTTTATATATTAAAATGTTTTAATGACAAAAAGGAGTAGTTTCCATACATGTCCAAATTGCTTCCTTCCAAATCAACATTTGTAGGTCCATCCAATAAACCAACCTTTTTCCAAGTTTCGCAACAACCGATTTGTTTCAAAGCTAATTCAATATGTTAATTTAATTAACTCTCTTTTCATAAACAAACACGCATACACATAATACTTTTGTTTATGTTACTAAAAGTAGATTTTTTTTATATTGTTTTATTAGCCAATTTTGAAAAAAAATTGTATAACGTGTTAGATACGTTTTTTTATACCTATAGCGACCTGATGATGATCTTTTCAATTAGGGAAAATTTTCAATATAGCCATTTGACCGATCAAATTTACAATAATAACCATTGACTTTGAAAAAATCCAAAATATTCAATGAATTAGATTATGACAAGTGTTCAAATATTTTTATCTAGCGATACCAATGCATGTGTTATCGTCAGCTTTATGGCTCCAGCGATACCAATACATGTAGTATCACTAATGTATCGCTCAAAGTTAAAATAATTAAAAAAAATTGCATTTCACCAGCCAGCGATACACCGTATCTCGTGTATCGCCTTTGTATCTCAGGCCAGAGATTGGGCGATACAGAATAAGTGATGTATCTCCGGCATATCTCCGGCGTATCTCCGACAATAAAATTATTAAAAAAATTGTCTGCAGCGATACTATATGAGACCTGTATCATCAGCGTATCTCCCAAATAAGTTTTTTGAAAATACTACTTGGACGATACGTCGACTAAATTTTAAAATATTTTGTTCAGTGGCTATTTTTAAAAAAATGTTGGTCAAATGAACATATTAGTAATTTACCCTTTCAATTATCCCATTGTATTTTGGGTTGTTTGCTCTGAAAGTTGTTTTGTTAAAATTAAACAATAGTGATAGTAAAAAAGGAAAAAAATATTTCCTTATGATAATAATCATCCCCAACCACTTTGATTAGATTTTCCATGAACAACAACTACCACCTCAATAATTTTTCTAGAGAATCATTTAGCTTTGACATTAGATATACTTCTTCTATGATCATTGAATTTGGTCATAATCTTTATTAACAAAAAATATATATATATACAAAATACAAACGTATAAAGTGTTTGTTATAACTATTTACAACCAACAATCTAACACTAGTTGAAAAGAATATCAATATACTTACCAAATTTATTATTTATTATTTATTACAAAACTATATAATGTGTTTGTGTATTCAATCCATGGTTTGGAAAATCGTAGTACCAAAACGTCAAAAAAGATAACTAAATCCAGCGTTGCATTAATAGGAAATTTAGGAAAAGTCAAAAACAAATTATATCAATAATATCTTATTTAAAATTAACTCGTGTAACCAAATTAGATGAAAATAAATACCAAGTATAATATAACGATGTTTATATAATTGTATATGTTTTTGTCAATTTCATGCTTTCGTATAAGTGTCACGTTTATAGTAGGGAACATCATAAAACTAAATGCTTTTAAATATTTTATTTATATGGCAGTTTCATGTATCTGTTTTATATTTTCTTAAAAAAGTAGTTGAATTTGTACACTAAAATATGTCTAACGATAACATAAAGTAAACTCTAAACATATGCTTGCGTTATATGTCTTCTGAAATACAAAATTAAAAAAAGCATCATTATGTGATTTTCAATTTATTTTATAAGACGATCAACAACATTTTTTAAATATCAAACAAATAAGTAAATGCCAAATAGTGAAATAAACAGACTTTATGACAATGGTCAATTTTTGTCTGTGATGGATAGACTTTTATAAAATTCAAAAAAGCATCTCGTTTTATGCCGTCAATTTTCTTGCTAAAATCATTTGTAAAATACATTGCGGAAAAAGCATTAATTAAAGATGATATAAATAGTCTGTGTAAGTATAATCTAACTTACATCTTTCATTCTTTAACTTCAATAACTATAAAAAGTTTTACTAATTTGTGAAACAATACAAAATATCTAATAAATAAATAGATGTAATTAGAATAAAATATCATCCAATAAAACAAGAGAGAGAAAAAGACATATACTATATTAGAATAAACAGGTTCGCGAAGCTTATAAAAAGACGAATACATAAGAGACAACGTTACGTGTATTTTTGCAAATCATTTGTCTTATACAATAAATTTATAAATCAATAACTTTTTCTATACCATAAAATACGTCTCTACAAAAACAACCACCAAGATTTAGTTACATGACCAAGCAGCGGTGAACCATTTACGCATTTGCTCTCGAAATAATCAGTATAAACCCTTGAATGTTAAACAATTTATAAAGTATAAGACAGGTAAGGTAACGTCTAACCGTTTAAAAAAACTTACTTACCCCACAGCCGGTATCGATAGCGGTTCTGATCGACCCATCGCGAAGATTAATCAACTTCCCGATGTCATCAATGTAGGCTCCAGCACCATTGGGAAACATGGTTCCGCCGCCGGGGAAGCTAAACCGATCACCTTTAAACCGGACCCAATTTTGACCGGCTTTTTCCAAAGTCAAATGCTTATGTGGCACGTTTGCGTACCACGCGCCGTCGCGGCTCTCCGGCCACCGGAACGGCTGCCGGTAGCCGTACGGCGCCGGAATCCGACACTTCAAAACCTCACTTTTCTCCGGACAATGTCTCTCTCTATACACAAGTCTCTCACGGTCAAACTTCAACGACCGGTCAACGTCCTCACATGGGGTGTACTCGCTGAATTTGGTTGTGCACGGTGGGAATCGGTTCTCACGCGCCGCGGGTGGCGCGTGGGGAAGGTCGTCGGCGCGGTGGTGGGGGTGGAAGTCTAGGTGGGGCTGTGGTGTGACGGAGACGGCGGCGGCGACGGTGGCGTTGGGGTGGATGTTGCATAAGGTAGCACGGCGGAGATCGGCGGCGGTGGTGGTGAGTTTATAGTTTCCGATGAGGTAAAAACATGAGCATAAGACGGTGGTGAGAGCCATGAAGAATATGTTCTTCTTCTTCATCGTTCTTAGATTCATCAAATACGTTAGAAATCTGTTTGGTGCCATTGATGTATGATGATGATGATGATTATAAGTTGGTGATGTGGTGTTGTAGGTTACAGTCACATGTGTTGTGTTGATGTGTTGTGTTGTGTTGTGTTGTGTTGTGTTGTGAGGGATGAAGGTGACGATTGAAGAAGATTTTATATGGAGGTTTAAATATGGTTTTTGTAATGTTGTGAAGGTACACGCGCCTGCACGCGTTAAAAATGTGTATATGGGATTTTGCTAGTTTTGGAAATGGAGATTAGGTGTGGTTTTGCGGGATGACTTTTTGCTTCCGTTGTCGATGATCTAAATTCTAAACAAACCATTTAAAACACGAATAAAAGGGCTTTTGTCTATGGGTGTGGCTCGGGTTTGGGTTCGATGTGTTTTACGTTTTACGTACGAACTTGATTTAAAAGGTTTTATTTTTATTTTTCGTGAGTTTATTTTTGATGACTTTATTTTTGATGATGTTTCTAACAGAGTTTAAGTTTGAAACATCGAAATCGGTATGAAATATGACATTACGTCTTACGAAGGCTCATTGGGTATTGGAAGTATTTTCAAACGTCGTACGAATAACGGAAATAATTGAATCAATAATAAAGTTGTGTTTTTATAATATAAATAAAAAATGTCGTACTTAGTGTTTGATTTAGCTCGTTCTTTGAGCCGAGTGTGGGGAAATGCCGAATTCGTTTCGTGATATGGGGTACGCAATCTTAATTTTATTTTATTTATCTTATGTAATAACAATCGGTATGAAAGATTATTGTATTATCACTTAAAAAATTATTTTATTTATTTTATTTATCGTTCTTAATTTTGCTTTATTTATCTTATTTAAAAATTCATTGTGATTAATAAAAGTTAATTTTATTTATCTTATTTAAATTAACTTTTTGTGATTTGATTACGACTTTATGTGTAAATGACTGAATTCAAATATGTTATGATTAAGTGATAATACAATAATCTAAACTACAATAATTGATAGTAATTAACATTGACAATTTTAAAATTGTTAATAAATATTAACTCCTTTTTTATTAATAACATTTTTAACCACATAATTGTTAAAGATTATTTACACTTACTTTTCTACTCCATTTTTGGTCACGTTTTATTAAGAGCAAAATGTTAAACATTTATTGTAAAATGAAATTAAGTTAGTGTCTAGTATAAAATTTAGATGATTATGTAAGTTTGACACCCATTGACAACAAATTGAGAGCTAAGACTTTTATTAGTTAGATTGATGAATATTATGGATCAATGGTCCATATTGTTGATTATTAAACTCCAAAGTAGAAAAGAATATTAATATGTTATTTTAAAACGTTTTTAACACATTTAAGTTTAGAAAGAATATCATACAACATGATTTATGTATACTTTACTTCGATTATGGCTGTATGGCATGTCCCTACATCCTTTAATACTTTCCTCTTGCTACAAGTTTTCCCTCCTAAAGCATAACAGATCTCCTCTCCATCTTTTAATATAGTCTTTAACTTTTGCTCTATATTGGTACTTTACGGTAATCATTTCAAACCCATATTCTCATTTATATCTCATAACTTCCATATTGGATACACAATTGTACAGTATTGCTTTATTTTGGACTTAAAATCATCCTTCATTTTCTTATCACATGTAATCCGTTACTCTTTAAATACACTAACAATGTCATAATGGATGTATATGTCCAATAAGTTTGAGATATGTTATTCCACTTTATACATATTGATTTTCATCACACATGTATAATGACGGACCCCAATCTATTTAATTCACTGGATCATCAAGTTTTGGTATTCAAATGTCTATCTTAATTATGTGATTTTATATGCGAGCCTGGATCAGGCTAGACTCAAACTAAGCGGTCTGATATTTGTTGGTGTTAAAAACTATAAAGTTATTGTTACAGAAGATAAACCTGGACTTTATACAACCCAAACCATAATCTTTACAACAAAACAAGATTTAGGGGCTGTTTGGCAACTTCTGAATGTTTAAGTGTTGAACCATTAAGATGTCTGAACCATTAAGTGCTGAATCATTAAAAGGTCTAAACCATTAAGAGCTAGTATATCATTTAATTATTCAAAGACAAATATCTGACCAATTCAGATAATAGTCTTAACCATTCAGCATCAGTATAATGTTTAACCATTCAGAGGTAAATGTCTTAACCATTTAGACATGTATTGGTGAAACAAACAGTCTGAACCATTAAGTGTTGAACCATTCAGACATCTAAACCATTAATAGGCTGATTAAGAGACTGCCAAACAGCCTCTTAGACTAAATAGAAATGATCAGATAATGAAAACTATGGTTTGATACAATAATCTCGAACTAAGAACACTAAAACTGAACAAGAACCATCCAAAGAATAAAATGGCAACCCAATCTAAACAAATACATAAATATAAATATAGAACAAAGAGTGTTGAGATCTGATATTAAGATGTGTATGAAGATCGATGATGTCACATATGTAAGTCCACCACTACGTATGGGATATTGTATGCATGTACTGTAAAATATATATCATTATATGAAGTATTTAATACAAACAGGATAAGATGATACAGAAAATAAGACTTCAAAATCCCAGTAATATTGTTGTACCTATATTCCATCAGAAGTTCAGATTAACCTTGTGATTGCTTTAAAGATATCAAAATTAAAATATAAATTATGACGTTGTTCTTGAGGGTCTATAAGTAATTTCATTAGAAGTATGATATAAAAGGACTGTCAAGAACATTTGTCTAATTGTCTTTAAATCAATTGGATGCTAGCATTTGTAAGATAGGTCCATGAAAAGTACTCTGTGTAATATTTTCATTGCCTTTTATTCCCTTTCCAAAATAAATAATAAATTTTTGTACCCTGAAGAAGAAGAATAAATTTGAGCTGCAAAATTTTATCGGTGAATTTAGAAATAACAGTTATGTGTCAATCTTCTACATACAAAAGAGAAAATTAGTTACTTTAGGAGAACGTGTTGTAAATACATTAGAATAAGGAATTATGAACAAACTTAACTAACAAAAACCATCAATGTGATTGATGTTATAGATTCCAAAGCTAAAAGTAGCGGGAGTCATTTTGAGTTTAGAAAATAAGAGAAAACAACTTTGATAAATTATTACATCGGCACACATTATATTGAGTTTTAAGGCGTTCTCATGTCACAAGCCAAAGTACTACTACAAAACATGATATACACGTCTTCTTAAGATAACTTGGTTTCAAAAGAAAATAGTTTTTTATGTTGAATTTGAAACGCATAACTGATATAGAACTCGATTTTTAGGCGGTAAACAGTTTGTCTTTAATTTGCTGAAATTGATTTAGATACGCTATATGCAAGGTGATAATAGACATAGGATTACTAATTATTAATTTTTTGTTAGTTTAGTTACACTATAATAGAAAGGTTTTGATTGTCAAATGATTGCAATTGATGTAAATTAATTAAAAATTAAGTAGACATCTCTTGTTTTAATGATAACGGTAAAATAGAAGGGTATGTAAAATGGATTTACCCTCATAAATGGTAACGAGTTATATTAGATTTTTTTCAACGATAACGAGCTATTTCGTTATTATATTTTTAAATATATGGATTAATGAACTTTTTAAGTGAAAGAAGTCAATCAAAACTTTCATACACATCACATATAAATACATAAGTTTAAACCCTAAAGCGTGTAAATATCAAACTTAACCTAAAAGAGTCCAAGTTAAAACAATCTTTATAACTATTTTGTAGAAAATAACCTTTTTGAATTCTAACCATCATATCGCCTTATCAATTTGAAAACAAAACTGAAAATTGAGATTTTCTTTGTTTAGCCACTTATGTAGAAAACCATATCCTTTCTTATCTTAAGCATACATGTAGTGTCTAAATCACATCACAACACGCAACCAATTAAAATTTGAAAATACAATTTTTTTTATTTAAAGCGATCTTTTGTTAAATTATAATATGTTATATATATATATATATATGTATATATATATTTATACTGTTAGCATCAATATTAGTGTATTTAATAGGTGAACTCATTTTAAAAAGGTAAAATAAAAATCGAATACTGACTTTAAAATATATTTTTTGAATTTTTGAATCATGTTAGCTACAAAATCAAACTTAGATTTCAATTTTCGCATCAAAATTAAAAATTTTATTTTTGAACCGATCTGACTTGGATAATCAGATTCAAATTATATATATTTATTTATTTATAAAATATATAATAATTTTAAAAATATACAATTTCCATGCATCTAAAACTTATAAGATTGGTAGCTTCATATTCATATGACAGATTATAAGTGAATCCTTAACAACCGAGACACGAATATGTCCTAACCAAGTAGCACTTGTCGCTCCTCACAAATCACAAACTTGTCTTTGGCGCTTGAACTTTGACCCTTTATCGTTGAGAGTTTTTTTTCCCACGAACCGAATTACATTGCTTATTGTTTTTTTTATTAGAATCAAATCAAGTTAATCTAAACTTAAATATATAATGTGGCAAATTGCTTTTAAAATTTTTAAATATGGAGGATCCGGTTCTATTAAATTGAGTAATACAAATTTTAAAAAGTATATGAGGTCAATGGGTCATTAATAAAAAAGACTTCAATAATTGTGTTATTATATTCAAACGGTAATCCTACAATAATTTTGTTATTACATCATAGCATGATAATATTACTTTACTAACACTATTATTGACGGATGATAATTATATTTAGGAGTGCTAAAAAATATCCGAATCTGAAACCGAATTCGAAATATCCAATATCCGAATTTTCGGATTCAGATAGTGATTTTGAGAATTTTTGGATATTTCGGATATTTCGGATATCTGAAATATCCTAAATATCCATAATATTTTTATAATTTTTTTAAAAAAAATTAAATATTAATTACATATTTTAGATATTTTCAGATATTTCGGATATTTTAATAAATAATTTGGATATATGAAATAAATTTCAATCAAATTTATTATATTTTTATAAAATTGATCAAATAATACAACCTTTTTTTGAAATTCGGATATCGGAATGGATATCCGAATCCGAATCCGAAATTTCGGATTCGGATTCGGATAGTGAAATCCACTATCTTAAATTTTCGGATATCCGAAAATGAACACCCCTAATTATATTGTTTTAAAGTTACAATCAACCTACAACTTTCATTATAGAGCTCACTTTAACAATCAACATCAAACCATCGATTATATGAATATCAAAAGTAAAAGGAAACAAGAACAAAAGTTTAAATAGATTGAACTTTACTCCTTCGTTGATACATGATTTCAACCCGTTAGGTAGCCCACCCACATGGCCACATGAGTTCATTGTGCATTGTATGCTTGTACTTTGTCAAAATAGTAACACATATGTTGATTTAAGTACAACCCATCGTGCACGTAAGTGGCAGTTGAGAAAAGGACGATGAATATTGTTATGAAAGAAACATTCAAAAGAAGAATGACCCCACAAAAGACTGTAGAGAACCGGTGGCCGAGCTTGAACACTCCTGTAAGGGGGGCGAGGGCGAGATTAATTTTTTTTAAGGGGGGCGAACTCGAGTTTTATATAAAAAGTTACACTATCGAGCCAAAAATTTACACTACCGGGTAAAAAATTTACACTACCGGCGAAAAAAAGAGGGGAGGCGGCGCCCCCCCCCCCCCCGGTCCCAACTATGCTTCGTCCTTGTAGAGAACTAGAGATAGACAGATAGAAAGTTGTGGGTCGATAAGCGTTTTTGGACCATTGTCACTCTATCTCTTTGTTATATGTTTACTTTCTTTGTTTTATTTTGATATATCTTTGTATGGGTTGAGTACATTCACTGAAAATGATCAACTTTATATAAAATTGACAAGTGATACGTAAAAGCTAATTTTTTAACGCTAAATCCATTACCGTCATGGTTTCTGACGTGATTGCAACCTGTTAGTGTTTTATGTATATAAAGTTATTGTTACCTAGTAGTCTAACCCTCTTGTTATTGCTATAGAATAGTTGAAGTTAGTGTAAACGAAATGTGTTATGACCAAACATTGTAAAATTGGACACGTCATCAATTGGATGTTGATTATTTATTCCTTTCTAAACGTCTTCTAGATTATCATCTAGATGTCTTCGTATAAAAGCGGATGATGTGTAGAGATTTTTTTCAAATATATAGTGACTATCATATGATACCAGTAGGATAAGCATGTAGATTTCTAGAAAATTATTCTATTATGATTCTCCTGTTTTTAATTAATATTCTACATTGTTTGTTTGTATGATGTTTTCAAGCCCACGAGAAAACAACAAACCCAGGCCCAGTCCACTATTTAAAATATGTTAGCCCAGATTTTGAAAAGAGTAACCCATCAATGATGTCCTGCACATTAGGGACTAGGGAGAACGGGTCATACGGTTGCCTCAAAATGACACTATGGGAGCCATTAATACTCAAAATACTAAGGGGGTTGTTTGGCAATATCTGGATCAGTATCTTAATGGTTCACATTTTAATGGTTCAGACTGTTCGTTTCAGGAGCAAACGTCTGAAGAGCAAATGAAGAGGGTTTCCAAATCAGATGATTCTCTGGACCGGTGAGGTTTTGGTCAAGGGACGTCAAAACATAGTTTTTGCCCAAACCGGTTGTAGTTTCAAACCAGTTTCAAAGTGGAAAATGATCGGTCTTGTCTCCAAACTGGTTGGGCTTGGTTCTAATCGGGTCTAGCTTGGTTTCGAAGGACGGGTGCTTAACCATGTAGGTTGGGTTGGTTCTTAACCGGTTCTTATACAAATTGATTCCTTACTCGGATCGGTTCCGGGTTAGACACTGGTTCTTGATACAAATCGATTCCTCCATGTTATTGGGCTTGGAATGCGTGAGCCCAGTAATATACACGTTTGGGTTAGTGGTAGGAAAGTTTGTCAACACTCAACCCTTTACTCGTTCACATGCCGTTTAAATTTAAAAACATCAAATTTGAGAGTTAAAAAGTAATTTGTATTCTATCAAATATTAAGAGCTATATGCACAAAGCGTTGCAATCCGTAATTGTTATTGTAATTCATGATATAATGGAGTGTTCAAATCTGCAACAAAATATTAAGAGAAAATCATAACATACTTGGAAACTACAATAACATACAAGACACTAAAAGGCGTATACATTATTAATACATGGGAAGAAATCTCTCCGCGAAGATCGTCACTTATGGGTTTAGTATGTGCGCCTCAACCACTAGGACAACCATACTTCATCGGTTTAACTGGTGCAAACAAATCTTTTTAAAAACATTAAAACCCATAAAATATAAAATAAGAAAAATATGTGCTCCAATCATGAATTGTCAAGTATCTAGCCGGCGAATCACATCATGTCACCTCGTGCCCACCACTATTCCTCCACGTACCTAATTCGTATGTAGTTAATTATAGTTTTTTTGTATACTTCAAATAAGTGCCCTTTTTATTATTTTTATTTTCATGAACTTAGTGTCAAAAATTTAAAAATAGTTATTAAAACTTAATATTTTAAACTTTTATAATTGTTAAAACCTTACTAAAAATATAAGTTAATCACATAAAGTAGTCTATGTATATTAGTTTTAAAGTAACAAAAAATAGTGAGACGCACTAACCAACTAACTTAATAGTAAGAATCCAAAGTTAATGACGAGTCCAAAGCTAGTGGGTTCTTGATGCTCTTATTGTTAAAATAAAAAATAAAATAAAACATACGACTTTATATACATGAGAGAATTAGTGACTAACCTTCTATGTTAATATAAGTTTAATATGTATAAGTGTGCGCATGCATTTGTCAATTTTTTTACATAATAACAAACTAATTATGCTTTTTTAACTTGAGACATATAAAATGCATAATATTTTTTGAAAGTTGTTAAACATATGTGTGAGAGGGCTACGTTAGCCGTAGGTCAGCAACCTTTGTTTATTGTTTTGTGAGGCTTTTCAGTTTTCTCCTCTAGTCATATGCACAATTGCATCTTATGTTTTGTCATTAATCATTACGCACTTAATGGGTGGTCCAAATGTACAACCGATTCAGCACAGTGTACAACAAAAAAGATCTTAAGCGGATAGGGTCATATACACATACATGCCACTTGTGGCCATAGGTGCTTTTTGATGACTCACCTCCTCATTGGCAACAACATATTCTTGCACTTTTCACAGGTGGCAGCTTCTCACTGGTCTTCACTTTTATAATTAAGAAAAACCTCAACCACAATTAATAATAATCATTCTTTTACACAACCAACATCATCCAAACCTGAATAAAACACAAATATATAAAAATATATATATATGTTAGGTCGGCCTAGATAAAACTCTAACATAGAGATCCACGAAATTTGTGGATAATTAATACTTTTTATACAACAAACATGCATCACGTTCCACAAGAATTAACAAGAAACTTGTGTAAGTACAATTAAAAACCAAACCAAATATTAAAAACTTCAAAAAATGAAGAAAACTAATCGTAAAGCTGCAATGAAAACACCATTTTAAGTAACAAAATGTAACATCGATTATAGCGCCATACCCTTCACTCCGACTCAAATTTTGTGTGGTTTGATAGCCACGAATATGATTGTAATTTTACGTCTTATCCATTTGATTCCCGAAGATAATTAATACATACATTAAACAATATTTGCCAATAATTACTACATAACCTTTCATATTTTTATGTTTATTTTGCATATTGGTTCATCCGGCTCTATATTTTCATAATCCTCTTAGAAAACAAATCACTTTCAAACATGATTATTAAAATTATAAGAGACAAAAACTCGACTAATAATTAAATTTACTTTTCTATTTTTTATTTTGTTTGTTTTATTTATTAACTAAAAATAAACGGGTTGGTCAGAAAAGGAAGGATGAATAGATGATTGAATTAAAATAAATATTTTCTGTGTAAAAGTGGCAAAAAAGCCATAAAATTGATGTCTACAACTAAGACAATTTAAAAGTAAAATAAACATAAAAAACGTAATATTATTGCATTATGTTTCGTGGTCATGGACAATATGGATAAAGTGCACTCTCGTAATTAAAGACTACTTTTTCAAAACAAAATCTATGAATTTGGACGTGTTAATTTTATATAAATGTATTGACACTAATTTATAAAACAAAGCGAACTTTTACTGGTAAATTGGATTGTATTTTCCGGATTAGGTTCTATTGGTTTAAGAAGAGGCTGCATATCATGTTAAATAGTTCTCAACGAGTGCATAGGTGTTCATTAGACAAAGATTAAGTGTATAATCAAAAAAAACAATAAAATTTAATATTTTAAACTTTCAAAATTTTCAAGTTAAATTAAAAATATAAAGCTTTGTCTCTTCTTCTCGATTTGTTATCAGCTAGTATTTATTTTCATATTTTTTATGAAAAATTGCACGCTCATAAACATAATAAACTATGGTTATGTTTGGGATTGTTTATTTACATCTCATTTTGATTTGTCAAAAAGAGTTTTAATAAGTTAAAATTTTTAACTTCTAAAAAACTCATTTTTCTTTTTACATCTTTATCTCCATCCAAACATATTTTCACCTCCTTTCAACTTATCTTCTTTTTAAAATTTCAAAGAAGTTTTTAATAAGCAATCTTAAACACTCACTATGATAGTATTGGTATGGATATTCTTTGCGTTTTAATAAATATTTTTTAATTAAAAAATAATATTGAAAATGTTTTTAGGGGTCCTAATATAGAGACACCCACTAAGATAAATTGACACCCCTATACGCCGCGTATGGGTCCATATGCAGCGTATAGGGTCAAATACACTGAAAACAAGGAAAATTCAGGAGGTTGTTAGAGAGCTAAACTATGACACCCCAAACATATCGTATATCGGTCGTGGACATAAGAGATTCCTAGTTCATAAGGAATGTCTTGCCTCTAATGTCAACAACACGTTTTGGGTGTATTGGCTGTGGATGAGAGGAGAATCCATCATTAAGCGTGTTTAGGTGGAGCAATTCAGTGATGGGTGATCTTCCTGGGAAGTTTTTACTCGGGCAACCAAAAGCAAATTTATGAGATTCTCGTGGGCAAAACGGACAATATTGTTAACGCGAGGGGCCGGGTGTTACAGAATGGTATCAGAGTCACTCCTGTGTCGTTCGGGGTGTGGGACATACCTCACCAAGGATGGTGACTTCTCGGGCTCATCAAGGACGATGAGTCCAAACAGGGGGTGCTTGTGACACACTACACACATCACACATCTGCCGTGGACAGAAGAAATTATTGATTCATAAGGAATGTCCTGTCTCTAGTATCATCAGCACATTTTGAGCGTAAGAGGATAACTTCATTGTTAAGTGTGCTCAGGTGGGATCAATCCAGGAATGGGTGACTTTCCTGTGAAGTTTCCATCCGGGCAACAAAAAGCATATCTGTGAGATCCTCGTGGGCAAAACAGACAATATTGTTGATGCGAGGGATCGGATGTATTTTATACACCCTATACGACCCCTCTATACGATACATGTAGGGCAATACGACGCATATAACAAATTTCGACACTAACTACGTGGAAAAATTCAGGTGACCGTTAGAGGGGTTATCCGCCCCGTATAGAGCTATATGACCCCCAATGTGACGCGTATGGAGCTATACGACACGTATATAAATTTTGAGGTGTTGATTTAAAATATTAACGTGTCCAAATAACAAGACCCATTTTTAATCATTATCAAACTGAATTAATTGTCTACGTAATCATGAACATATACTAGTTTCTAAGTAACATTTTATTCAATGCTGTCTCGAGCTTTTAATGTTTTATACAAAACAAAAACAACATACCAGTAAATATGTAAAATTAGATCTAAATAAAAGAAGATAACGTTTAGATGAAAAACTGTTATTTATTATTTATGATGATGTTATTCTAGTGATCAAAATTTTAGAGTATCCTTTATGTAAGTTTGTGATCTCTTGGGTACTCTCACCATTGTAAAATTATGAATTCCTAGTTTAAACTTATATACATATCTTAAATCCTATATCTATATTTGAAGTATCCCGATGATTGGCTTTTAACGGTAAACACTGATATCATTTGATTAAGTGTAACCTTTTAGTATTTTTTATTTAAAATTTCTTTAACCATTACCTTAACTAATGGTTATTTATTTATTTATTTGTTTTATTTTTTGTGTTCAAGGTCAAGTAGATGTTGATCCAACTGTCTTTTAAACAATTAAGGCCCAATTGTTGTAGCAACTAGCAATTACGAGCAATCCCGCATTTGTTTATCACTTGTTTAATCATTAACTTATATATCAATCATAATATATTTTTAAATTTTAATTTAGTCAACAAACATGAAAGTTCATTTTAAATTTAAAAAATATTACTAAATTTCACTTGTTATTGACAATTATGCTATAAAATTTGATTGAAAATGAATATAAGATGATTTAAATTATATGATTACTTGAACATTAATATTAAAAGTAAATTATAAAATTAATGAAACAAAATATCTAAAATCAAAATCATGATATTTTCGTCACTTTATCTGAAAATTATGCGTTTTGTCAACACCTCAAAAGAGCGCGTGAAACACCTTTTCTTTTTATTTATTTATAATGTTGTAAATTGCAAAATGACCCTTCAACTATTCCACAAGGTTCATTTTTTCTTTATTAATGCATTTATCATCTCAACATGTGACAGGGGATGAGTGTCTAGTCTTGAGCAAGCGTAAAAATGTCAAAACGCTAGTGATGAATATTAATTTATTCATCACCCTCAAACATTGTCATTATCATCCACTGTCTTATGAAATAAAAGAATAATAAACAAATCATAAGTATAATAATTAATATCTATCAATTTTGTAATGATACGTTTTATAAAGTTATTAATATCACAGTTGTAAAAATATTTATTTAAAAGAAAATTTTAGCATATTGATGGTAGGGTGTTGAGTATTCATAAATATACATGTTAAAACACGTGCTTAAAAATTATGCTAGACACATAAACCAAACACGATTAGATATTCATTTGTTGAGAGAAACACAATAGTATCCTGAAACTTTTTTTTGTCATATTACTTCTATACAATTACAATTTTACAGCAAATACACAAACATGTATATAAAAATGATTTTTAAACTCTAGATGTTGGGTTTGATTTATCTTTTACTTTTTACACAAAACATCTGTGGGTTAAAATATTAACACAAATACACCATACAATTTTACATGATAAACATAATAATCTATTTCATTCTATTATGCTAAATTGTTATCAATTTAAAAAGTATGTTGTATTTATATTGGTGTGCATTCTTAAACTAAAAAAGTGCCTCGATTTTGTACTTACTCTTTTTGGTTTTAATAGCTGGCAAAACTTTTTTTTTTCATGATAATTCTTTATATACTTTTCTTAATATAATTTAAATAAGTTACAATGAACAGCGAACAATATGTATTCTTTCCATATTTGTTTTCACTAGTAAATAATTGCTAACGAGATAAACACCAAGCTTAAATCCATTTTTCTCTAACTTAATTAAACACTCTAAAACTTAAAGTAACATGCTTGATACTTCGTTATGTAGAAAATCCAATTGAAAACTCTCTGAAGTCCATATTTAAATGGATAAATACTATACAAAGAAACATTAACATCCATCCACTCTAAAATGTAAAAGGTAAACCAATAATTTTTCAATGGAAAAATACATTCGAAATTAAAAAATCTTAGAAAAAGAATATTTGAACAAAGAGTAATTAAACATACCTCGTATAAACCAAACAAATCATCTATGAGAGATATCATTCTTAAAAAAACCAAATGTGTGAGAGAACAAGGTACGTTAACAAAAAAGTTAAATCCACCATACACACACCACCATCAATTTAATCTTATTCCGTTTGCAAACCACCGTTTGAAAACATATATTAGAGTTGTTTGCAAGTCAAACGATCATACAAACATAAGATGAAATAGTCATTTGCTAGTTATATCAACTATTATAGATTCCTGCATTTTAAACACTAGTTTAAGTTTGTCTTCGAACCCCAATTTAAATTCGAAGGTAACATATTTAAGTTTTAAGAGGCCTAACAAAACTCCTTTAAATAACAAATAAATTTAAGGACTAAAAAAGAAAGAAAAAAAACGTCACATTTGGCGCGTATACCTCACTCATTTTCTCTCGTACAACAACCATCTCACCACATTATAATATCAATAATATCCACGTCATCGTTTCAATATAACCGGATAACGCATCGTCTTCCCCCATCCTCACACACTATACCACGTTCGTCTCCCCCAATTCCGCCGTACAACCGCCACCACCCGCCGTCACCACCACCACCACCACCGTCACCACCACCACCACCACCACCGTCACCACCCCCCATGGGTGCTAATTCATCACTACTATGCCCACAGAGCTCCGACGGATCCACCCATCCATCAAAGCTTCAGCTCGGTGACATACCGGAATCCTGCGTTGCTCTTGTGTTATCTTACTTAGATCCGCCGGAGATCTGCAAGTTAGCGAGATTGAATCGAGCATTCAGAGCTGCTTCATCTGCGGATTTCATATGGGAGGCGAAATTGCCCCCTAATTACCATCATCTCGTTGAAGAGTACCTGATGAAGAACCCTAGCAAATTGGGAAAAAACGAGATTTATTCGCGATTGACCAGGCCCGTTAGATTTGACGCCGGAAATAAGGTTCGATTTTATTATTGATCTGTTGGATTTGAATTGGAAAAGTCAAAATTGTAATTGTGAATGATTTGGTGAGTTTTGTTGCAGGAGTTTTGGTTGGATAAAAGGAGTGGTGGGGTATGTGTGTCGATTTCTTGTAAGGCGTTGAATATCACCGGAATCGATGATCGGAGATACTGGAATTTTATCCCCACCGATGAATCAAGGTGAATTTCTTTATAGATTGTATTTGCAGCATATATGATTATATGAACACACTTTACTGTATGTTTACTAGAATAAAATTCGATAAATTTAGGTGTAATTAACAGATCATGATAGTGGAATTGCAGAAAATGCAATTGTTTTAACTCACTGTTTTGAACAGATTTCACACAATTGCATATCTGCAACAAATTTGGTGGCTTGAGGTAGAAGGAGACCTTGACTTTAGTTTTCCAGCTGGAACATACTCCTTGTTGTTCAAGCTGCGGCTCGGGAGGTTTACGAAGAGACCTAACCGTCGGGTGTCTCACCACGAGGGTGTTCATGGCTGGGACATAAAACCGGTTAAGTTCCAGCTCAGCACGCCCGATGGTCAGAATGCTGTTTCAAAGTGTTTCTTGCAGAACAAAGGGGTATGGGAGTATCATCATGTGGGTGATTTTGTGGTTGATGATTCAAACATACCAACGAAGATAAAGTTTTCGTTGACGCAGATTGATTGCACGCACACGAAAGGTGGTCTTTCTGTGGACTCGGTTCTTATATGCCCTAGTAGCCTGGTTAAAGATTTTAAAACTTTGTTATAGCCATATATCATAATTGTGTGTTTTTAGTCACATTTTTTGTGTGGTTTTAGACCCTAGCGAAGACAGTAGTTCCTAGAGCGTGTATGCCACAGTGGTGTCTGTTTGGTGTTGTAAACATTGTAAGATACTCGAGTTTTGACAGTTAAAGTTTTGAGTATAAGATGTGTTCGTGATCAAGATATTCCCAATGTGGTTTGTTTTAGGTACATGTTTTTTTGTGATAATCATCGTATACATGTTATCTCCGAACAAACCAGACCAACCGCTGGTTTAGTAGATTCTCATAATCAAGAATACAGTTCCAGGAATTAGATTCTCATGCAGACTTTGTTACAACTAAGGGTGTCATGGTCTGGTTTGTTTGGTTTGATAGTACTGAATCGTTAACTGGTGTTTTGGGAATGGCGACCAAACCGGCTTAGATTAGATGGGTCGACAACCATCAGTTTAGAAGTTTAGTTTTGATGGTTTGAATTGGTTTTAAATTTGTATAGAAATTTTAGAATGGCAAATGTGATTTACGATTATAATTTATATACATAACTGCATACACTCTAAAAATAAAACAGAATATGTATGCACAACAAAGATTAAACAATTGATATGGTTTACATGACCGAATCAAAGTACTAATTTCTATATTGCCACTAGGATGTTAACCTGTCAAAACCAGTATAATTTAAAATTAACCAACGTGCTTTAAGTTGGATGACTCGCTCAATTCTCATGGTTATGAACATAAACAATAAACCCAACAAAAATCCCACTCATGAAACTATCGATCTACTTATAGACGGTTAACGTCTTATATTCACATTCAACACCGCACCCAAACAACCCCATCATTACGAATGCATAAATACGCAAATTCAAACATAACTGAGACATACACTGGATATTCATAAGGATGAAAGCAGAAGTGGCATACATTACTGCAATTGTAAACTGCAAATAAAAAATCATACACCAACAACATATGTAATTGCAATATATCTTAACAATTATTTTAACGACATCAAAAGCTAGGTTGTGTAGCAAAGGGCATCATCTGTTTCAAGATGTTTTTGACTTGGGTGCTGACGGAAGCAACTGCAAAAACCACATCAAAATTCATTGCACGGTTAAGATCTTATCCTTGCTATTTATAAAGGATTCATGAAGAGAAAATAATGACGGCAATAGAAATATTATTTTACATTAACATTCATGGGGCATGAACTTACCTGATAACAAGATATGAGTGATGTGGTGAATCCAAAGGCTCCTGTGACACGAGGAGTGATCTTTTTGGGAGCCAATTGAAGCAAACCGACAGCAACAACAATATCCATGGCAGATTTGATCAAGGCCAATGACCTCTCGTTTGATTTTTTAAGTTTAGCATGATATTGCTCATTCTGCAATTGAAAGAGTCAAGTGACCCGGATATATTATTGCCAAAAGTAATTTTAGAACTTGTTTACATATGGTTGATGATGTACACAAACCTTGTATTTATCAGTACCCTTGAGCTCCTTATCCAATTTCTTCATTGATTTTGAAAGCCTTCCAAGCTCTCCTAACTGAAGATCACAATTTTTTTAATCAACCATGAGAAAAGACGATAAAGGACATTGTGCGTACATTGAACAAAATTGTCGTCAACTATGTACCTCAACTAAAGTAGTGCATACTGAAGAGCCCATCCAACAGAAGAGGGATATCCTGCCAATTATTTCCGCACGCTCTTTGTTCTAACAAAACCAACAAGATCAATCATTTTATACCATTTTACATTTTATAGGTGTATTAATAAAATCCAAAAAGAAAAAGGATCCACACACACCTTGTAGATGCCTGATCTATGGAGCCATACGATTTGGTCAAGGAACAAGAAGGTCGACAACAACGCATTTTTTGACTGAAATAAAGCATTGTGATCAGAAAATTTTAAACTGAAAAACTAAAACTAAGTTATTAGTTATTGACTGAAGAAAGACATACCTTCCCCAGTAAAACAATTGGAAGGGGAGTTCCTGGGGCAGTTGGACTAATAAGAGCATGCAAATCATTGACAAACTGCAAATAAGATTTAAAAACAAAATCAGACTCAATGTATCTATGTTAAACTGTATGCAGCAAGTTCGATTATTTTGACAAAAACAATACCTTAAAAAGACGGAAAACTTTCCTAGCCAAGCTAGTTGATTTGTCGACATTTTGGGCAGTGCCCGGCTCACCATTACTCACAAACTTGGACCCATATTGTATTGCTCTGCATATCTTGTCCCTGGCTTCAGCTTTGTTCAAATACAGAACAGCTAGAGCAAGTTCGGTTCTCGCAACGTCTAGAGTACTCATTTTCTAATTTCTATTGTTCCTAAGAAGACAATTCATAAAGAAAATAATCAATCATACAATAATCATCATCCCTGCAGACTCACACACCTTTATTAAAACCTGACCATACATAATAACACCCAATTCGACAGCTTCCGATTACTGATTACGCATATTCAAGTGTAACTAAGATATTTCATCAACAGTCAAGAATAATTTAACAATATGTTATTTGATCAACCCTCTCTAGTTTCCACACAGCTTACTAATTAGCTAGAGATTCATACTTCCATCCAAAATCAAACACAAAGCACGATCAATCAAAGTCCAAATTCAACAAATTAAGGTCAACGATGATAAACCACTTCTTATTCAAACAAAATTTCAGTAAATCAACACTCAAACATCAACTAAACTTGCATAACACATCAAATTACCATATTAATTGAAATCGGAAAGTAGAACACGCAGATACACAATCACTAATCGAACCTATCAGTAATTAAATCAAACATAGCTCAAACAATACATCGATCACCTAGTACGAACATCAAATTGCAAGTTGAAGAGAGTATATGAATCTGTTTACTTACTTGTGTATGATTGATTAGATGGAATATGGGTGCAGATATTTTAGGGTTGTGATAATTTCACCGTTAAGAAGAACACACGGTGAGTGTGTGTATATGTGTGAGAGAGAAACCGATCGGATTGCGTATTGGCGAATGTGCCGAGCGTCTATCCTTGTAAATCACTAAATAAAAATCACTAAATAAAAATTAAAAAGATAAACTAATAATAATATTTTTTTATTTTTAATTTTTGTTAAACAAAAAAGATGTATGTATGTTTGGTCCTCTGTTTTCTAAATTACATATAGATAAAAGAGTATTTTTTTTTCTTTTTGGGTTCTTAAATTATGTTCGTCGAGTCTAGTTTTGTCTTCCTTCAAAAAATATGTTTTTAGTCGAAATCGAATCGCAATTAACTTTTGGGTTGGATCTTAGATGAATGGTTCGTGTTATTACTTGACCTTTTGTAGTTTATTGTTATATAGTGTGGTATGGTTTAAATTCTGTTTATTTTTATTAGAATCAAATGTTAAAATTTATGTTTTTAATATGAAAGAAATTATAACATATTACTAAGTGGTGTTTGATTATAATAATAAACGGCAGGTTGTATTAAAACTTATAGAAATAGTAAGCTTTGTGATTCTCGTAGGGTGTCTTTCAATCAAATATTAATACATATATAAGTTATTATACGTGTCCAAACTTAAAATATTATAGCTTCTTTGAAATAAAATTTTAAAAAGTTATATAAAAAGCTAAATATCTTTTGTAACAATAATGCGGTGTGGGCATTAAGTGTGTGCTTGTGGCGACATAGAGCCAAAACATGTGTTGTTAGAAAATAAAGCTAGCCAATCAAACCAAATGCCGTACTGTCTCAAACTCAATTATTGACTATTAAATTGGGCAAGTAAAATATAATTATTACTAATTACTAATGTAACGTTAAAAATAAATAGGTTTGTAAATGATAAAATGTCAAATAACAATCTTAACTTTTAATTTTTCCAATTGATGGTTAAAATAAAATTATAAGAAAAAAGATTGTTAAATGGTAGTGTTCGTAACTTTTAAATATGATGTAATTTTTTATAAAACATCATAAAAACGAGGGATTTTTATTGTTAAATCATGTACAACATCGTTATATATAAAATTTTTAAAAAGATACGCTTTCCAGATTATACGATTTAAACTCGTAATTAATTTCATCATTTTTAGATTAAACACGTATTTTTATTATAACTATTCCCTTGTAATCATATTACATTATTGAATCATGTATTAATATTTTATTTAACATTTCGTTCTAACTTTGATACTTTAATGAATTTGGTTAACCTCTAACGAGAACCAACAAACGTTAGATTAGAGTTATCATTGTAGACGTGTACATTTCAATGGGATATTGTACGCATAAATCTTTATTGTATTTTTCAACGCGCATAAAGTCACCGTATTTCTATCACACAACGCAAGAGAATCCTATTATTTTTAGTTGGATTTTTATTATTGACTCGTTTATTATTAATCAAAATAGGTGGTTGTAAATTTGTTGGGGGACCATCATGTTGACTTTTCTATTTATCTTTAGCTTGGAGCGTTCACGATGTTTTTTTGGATCCGTATGAAGTCAATTGAAAAGCACAACAAGCATACCTTTTTGGACGAAATTTCAATAAATCCTAGAAATACGATGGGTGTTGAAAGGATTGCTATCGATTGGAAGAGGGTCTTACAAATCTATACCTTCGGGATTAACATTGCACAGATCTATAGGGTTTGAGTTGAAATCATGAGTTGGTCGAACCAATTTAGGGTTAGAATTGAAATTAGGGGTAATTATTTAATTAATTATTATTTTTAATTAGTTAGCAGGTGATAGATTGATTAAAATGGGCGGGAAAAAAAGGAGAAGCAATGTGAAGATACCATGTGTCACATAGATGTAAAAGTTTATTAGTATAGATTATATCTTTATAGTAATAATAGCATTTAACTTTTAATAATGCAACATCTTATAATAAGAAATTTATGTACGTTTTCACAATGCAGCCTTTATAACAAAAGTTACAAATTTCAATACAATTTGCAACTTTTAAATTAAAAAAGTTGCAAATTCAATATCCTTTTGCAACTTTTCATGAAAAAGATTGCATTAGATATCCCAATGTAACTTTTATATTCAACAAAGTTATATTATAGTCAAATGCAACTCATATAAAAAATTTACAAATTAAAAGTTACATTAGCTTTATTTTCTAGTAGTGTCATAACTTTTTTTTTCGCTCACAAACATACACAATAAAATATATAAAAGTAACCAGGGATGCACTTTAGATTTCCTTAAAATTTTAAGGATGGAAAATGGGGATAGGAAAAGAGACGCATGACAATATGAGTGGAAGTAAAAATCTATATATTTACTTCTTATAATTTAAGTATATGAAATGAAATGTGAAATCCATTTGGAATGTTTATAGTATATGTTATGTAACCCAGGGTATTACGTGCTTTAAGTCTTGGGCTTGACGGTAGAAAATATACGATTCTCACGTGGATTTCAATGGTTCTGTGCCATACAATGTTATCCTTTTAAATAGGAAAAGTAAAATTGTATACAAAAACCAATTTATTAAGATTGCAAATGTGCTAGATGAAAAAGGTTAGAACTTGCATTATATTAGGTTTAAACAAAATAACCAGACACAACATAGACAAATAGTTGATTCAGTTAAACAAAATCTTGAGCTTAATTTGGGTAAGATAATACATTTGAAGTTTATCTTTACTCGTGTATGTATTAAATACATACATTATGCATAATATAGCATACTAAGTGTAAAGAGTAGTCATGTCTCACATAACCCGCGTTGACAGGTTATTTGTTTAAAGCGTCATGGTTTTTATTTTTATTTTATAATTTATAAAAGTTAAAGGTTGATTAGTGTAATGATAGAAATGCGAAAAAAATAAAATTAAAAGGTATATAATGACGCCAAATGTCCATTAAAAACCTAATTTGTTATGGTAGATACGCTTAATCATTACATCATGGTGGGTATTATAGAAGACTAGAAACGTTAAGATTTTTATAGAACCAGAATACCTCCTTGGCTAGAGTATTTGAAGACATCAAGGTGTTTCAATTTTTCGGGATCACTAATCAAGGCCGAACGATCAAATTAAATTAGAATATATGGATAATTGGGAGACGTTTCTTTTGGAAAGTTAGGCGATTCTTAATAAAGTTTTATTTTGTCATGTTATATATTATTATTTTATTTTCATCTATTGTTAGCCATGGTTTACAAATCAAACCGAACCGAACCGAACGGCTCGTTTACAACTAGCGGTGCTAAACAGGTCATGTTCTCGGGTCCAACACAACCTGAACCCGAAAATTGTGAAAAAAGTGTTGAACCATACACGATACGGAAATTTACGGGTTGACACGAACACAACCCGATAAACCCGAATTTTTATATTTTTTTCACATATTATTACTTTAAAATTATTATTTTACAGCAATTAATATAATACAATTATATTTTAGTGATGAATCTTATGCCAGTTACTTTTTAAGTTTTAAATTTTGAAATAAAACGTGTAAGAAACTTAATTTGTTTTTAATTTGTTTTGTTTTAAACATTATTTCAAAACAAACTGTTTTTAAAATTGTAGTTTTCAATTTTTTTACTATAACTCAAAGGTTTATAAAATTTTACTTTTTAAAGTAACCATTTTTAAATTATTTGGTATTTTTACAACTAGCGGTGCTAAACAGGTCATGTTCTCGGGTCCAACACAACCTGAACCCGAAAATTGTGAAAAAAGTGTTGAACCATACACGATACGGAAATTTACGGGTTGACACGAACACAACCCGATAAACCCGAATTTTTATATTTTTTTCACATATTATTACTTTAAAATTATTATTTTACAGCAATTAATATAATACAATTATATTTTAGTGATGAAATCTTATGCCAGTTACTTTTTAAGTTTTAAATTTTGAAATAAAACGTGTAAGAAACTTAATTTGTTTTTAATTTGTTTTGTTTTAAACATTATTTCAAAACAAACTGTTTTTAAAATTGTAGTTTTCAATTTTTTTACTATAACTCAAAGGTTTATAAAATTTTACTTTTTAAAGTAACCATTTTTAAATTATTTGGTATTTTTAATAAAAGTATGATGTTTCAGATTTTTTTTATTTTTATACCAAATTATTTATTTTAGAGAAAACACTAACAAAAATTACATTCTTAATTTATTATTAAACATATTTCAATATGAAAATAAATAAATAATATTATTAGTAATTAATATAATTATTTAGTAAAAGAGAAAAACAATTTCTTTTAAAGAAGATAAATGTGATGCTAACACGTATCACTATCACGTATATTTAATTTATTCATTACATCATGGTGGGTTTCATAAAAGACTAAAAAACCAGAATACCTCTTAGCTAGAGTACTCGAAAACATCAATGTGTTTCAATTTTCCTGTATCGGTCATCAAGTCCGAATGACGAAATTAAATAAGAACGTATATTTAATTTATTCATTACATCATGATATAACCCCCCACAACACAAGTCTAAGCTATGAATTATTGGTTAACCATGGTACCCACGTTCCAGATTTATTATTTCAATTGATATATAAAACATATTTTAAAATAATATATAGTTGAAATTACATTTGAAAAAAAAAACTATAAATATATAGCAAATTGTAACATCCGATTATTTATTCATTTATTTTGAAGCCGACTAAAGAAGAAAAGAAATAAAGTCCAAAGTCGAGCGATCAAACCCCCCACAACGAGTCAAACCGAAGCTCTACTCGTCGTGGTCTTTTGTGTGAGTTCTAAAACCCCACTTTTACTTGTTTTCTAACGATTTTGGGGCTGGAAAACATCTGAAATCGGGTTTTTGAGTGTGTGTATGTTGACCCGTTTGTGTATGTGTATGTGTATGTATGATGCGTTTGTGGCTTGATTGTGAACTTGTGTGTGCTTGAATGGTGTCGTGGTATGCATCCCTAAGGTTTAGGATGGTCGATTTGGGCTTAAAATGGGTTTAGATGAGTTTGGAGGCCGAAAACCCTCGGCTGCAGTCGGGATGAACTGCATTCTGCATCAGCTAGGGCTAGGCGACCGACTGGAGGCCGAATGGAGGCCATACGGCCGATTAGGGTGCGATTGGGGTCCATTTGCACGATTGAATGTCCATTCGCACGATTGAAAGGCCAGTCGCATGGAGGTCATGCGACTGAAGGTCCAGTCGCATAAGTGCTCTTCCGCATTAATCCCATTCGCTTGAGGTTCGTCCGCATTATCCATTCGCACGACCAAACGTTCATTCGCATGGGTATTCATCCGCATTACTTCATTCGCGTAGTGTTCAGTCGCATGGAGGCCACGCGACTAAAGGGTGTTCATACGCCCGAATAGGGCTGTTGCACCCGTGGGAAACGTAGTTTAACTTCTGACTTTCGGGAGAAAGGGCAGATGTAAGTTTTGACGTAAAGGTTTTCGTAAGAGCATGTAAGATGACGATTGAGGCCTTAGAGAGCATGTTGGGCATGACGATGATGGTGTTGCATGTTTAGGCTTGTTACGTATGTATGATGTTGCCCTGTATGATGATGATGATTGCGTGTGATATGTTCCTTATTATGATGTATGTTTATCTTTCCGGTGGCTTTACGTGTCATGTTAATAAACGAATGAAGTATTATGTAACGTAAAGTGAAAGATAATGAAAGAGGAACATAAAGTAAGAATGCATGCATTATCGAATGATGAACGAACAAAGGAAAGGCTTGCAAGCACATAAATGAGGTGAGCAACCCTGTTGTTGCAACAGACTCGGATGGTATGCAATCCTTGAGATTGCTATGAGGTGAGCACCCCTATTGTTGCAACAGACTCGGACAGGGCGTTATTGTGAAGTTGCCATGAGGTGAGCAACCCTATGGTTGCATGAGACTTAGATAGCATGCTATCGTTGAAATTGGCAATTGGGGTGAGCAACTCTATGGTTGCAACAGACTTGGATAGCGCGAAGTCGTTGGGATTGTTAATGAGGTGAGCGACCCTGTTGTCGCAACAGACTCGAAGGAACGAAAGTATAAATGAACGAAAGATTTTGTATGAAAGAACGAAGTATGAATGAACGTAAATGAATTATCGGAATAATGTACAGAACAGGATCTTGGTCATTCGACCTCAGTAATCGTGGCTGAGTGCCACGAAGAGGGTAAAGTCTGACCGGATCTAGATAGAGAAGTGAACGATAATGTAACACGTTGAATGAGCAAAGTTAATGAACGGAATGATGAAGATAATACTGATATTATCTGTATGTACGTATGATGTATGATCGTGAACGAATGTAAAGTAAAGTGTGTTTTATTTATAAAACTAGAACTCACTCAGCAACGCTGACTTTGATGCGTTTCCAGTTGGCAGGTAATGATTGTTGAGGATGGCACGAGCGACTACTCAGCTCTTTTGGGATGACATTCTTTTGATTAATGTTTTTGCACTAGACGTTCCCGCCGTCCCAGTTGCTCCCGTGATGCCTGCTAGGCCAGCTATTGCAAGGTACGCCCCTGTGGCGGGACCTTGGGTGCCCGGCTACCCAGAGGACCTTATCAAGAGAACGGCGTTGGACGAGTGTTGCTGAGGACAGCTAGAAAGAAAATGTTTTCGGCCACTCGCATCAGGTTTCGTATGCCAGCAGACGAGGCAAGCTTGTGGGGTGACCACTTTGACCTGCCCCCAAGTCCTTCTAGCTCATCTGAGGACAGCTAAATATCATTTTATAATTAATAAATTTATTATATCAATATTTTATTTATTCAACCTGTGTAATACACGGGTTTATTAAAGCTAGTTTATACATATAACAATCTTATATTAAGATTTGGTTTTAATTCATTTTATATTTTATTTAACTTATAAATATAGGTGAGTATGAAATTTATATTATGTGAATGTGTGTGTATAAATTATGTAATTACATAAAGGTTGCAGGATAAAATGTTTATTTAAAATGTTAGTATATTTTATATAAGTTGTCATATGTAAAGTATTTTAGATGTTTTGAGTTATATAACATGAAAACATAGTTAGATACGAGGCGCACGTCAGACACCATCTCATAGGATGCAACACTCGAGTTATGTTTTGAAATTTGATTTGTCGAATTGTTTTTCAAAATGCTATTTGATTAAGCATTTTTTTATTAAATACGAGTTAAATAAGTTCAAATTTGATTCGAATTTGAACTTTTTTAATATGAATGAATTCAATATGATTATTTAGTAAAAGAGAAAAAATTTCTTTTAAAAAAACAAATGTGATGCTAACACGTATCACGCATATTTTATTTACTCATTACATCATGGTGGGTTTTATAGAAGACTAAAAACCCTTAAGATTTTTATGAAACCAGAATACCTCTTAGCTAGAGTACTCGAAGACATCAAGGTGTTCCAATTTTCTTTTATCAGTCATCAAGTTCGAATGACGAAATTAAATAAGAACATGATGTTTTTGTTTTGTCATGTTATATGTTATTGTTTATTTTCATCCATATAAAACCGAACTGAACGAACCATTTACAACCAAACCAAAAAGAGTATTGACTTTTTGAGTAAGTTTTGAGCGAACGACAAACAATAAAGACAATCTACATATTGATAGTCACACGGTTTAGAGTGCCACACAATTTAATTTTAAATAGATGATGAAAAAATTATTCTATCAAGTTTTTATACGTTAATATACAATCACATTTCCTGTCATAATCTTCTTTAGGACCATCACAATACCAAACAGGGAGCAAAAGGACTAACATCTCAATTTTAAATTCATGGTACGTAGCCACATGTTTGATACCGAATAACTACGAGCCTGAAACACCATACGTGCTTTATACATACAACTAGATGGCTCAACATCGACTTCAACCCTAAGTCCATACCAGAGGGTCCAACTAGGGTTACGACATTGACTCCCCACTTGTCATTTTGCGGCTTAGGCATTATCCTAATGGCTATGATTCTGAACTAAATACATATGATAATCGTAAGTCGTGCTTTGGTATAACTTAAGTTTAAATGAATACTTGTTTTTTTCAATGGCTAATTGGATCACTAACTATCCATTAACTCACTCGATAATTTTCATTACTCGCATCTCTAAATGAAAGCTCGTATATCAATCTGTGATCATCAGTTATTAGCCCGATACCACCTTTAGAAGAATACCCATCATATATGAGAAAAACAATTGGCCATATGAAACCCCTTTTTATTTTTATCACATGTGATACTTTAACTTAAAACATACCTCTGTTTTGATGAGTTATGAAGATACCTCATATTAACAACCTAATATTATATGTTATGTGATAGAGTTTAGGCTTAAGTTATAATCTAATATTATTCTATGTGATGCTGACTAGACAATGGATATAACCACCGATCAAATAGTCCGACCATATTTTGGTTCGGGGAATCATGGGCTCTAACGAATTACTTATTTTATTTTTTTAAATATAAAATAATAATATAAAGTTATTAGTTGTAATCAAGTAAAAAATTTATTAAAAACAAAATAAATATAAAAACCCATAAAAAAATAATCCAACTAATCTTTCATTTCCGATTCCTTCCGAATACAATCAGTTTCCTTTTCCATTTAAAATTTTGTCCGATGTTGGGATAATCAAATTGACTAAACGTAAAGTTTATAAAAGACTTATTGTCCATGAGATTAAAACTTTGATGAAATGAACCATCCCAATAACCTGACGTTTTTTAGTGAGATTTTTAAAAAATTAAAAAGAGAAATAAGATTAAATAAATTACAATGTGATGATTTTTTTATAAAGTACGTATAGCAATTATAGGGTAAATTATAACATGTTGATTTTCTTTACATTAAATAGATCCCAACGACTCTTTCTCTCTACCCAAGGAGCCAATGACTCTTTCCCTACGCTACAACACACCCACACTCCACCGATCATGTCCCCAATCGTGCCATCCGGTTACGGTTACGACAAGGGTGGAAACCACCTAGCTCGTGCTCATGATATAACCCCCCCACAACACAAGTCTAAGCTATGAATTATTGGTTAACCATGGTACCCACGTTCCAGATTTATTATTTCAATGGATATATAAAACATATTTTAAAATAATATATAGTTGAAATTACATTTGAAAAAAAACTATAAATATATAGCAAATTGTAACATCCGATTATTTATTCATTTATTTTGAAGCCGACTAAAAAAGAAAAGAAATAAAGTCCAAAGTCGAGGGATCAAACTCGCCAACGAAAGAAAGTCGGGTGAGTGGGAGTATATAAGGGAAATGGCAGCCCTTACCCTCTCCCCCACACTCACAAATCAGCTAAAGAAAGAGGAGAAGAGAGAAAGAAGAGAAAAAGAGGAAAAGTGTTGGTTCGGGTTGGTTCGAGTAGCCAAAGTTGTTGAGAAACGAGTCAAACCGAAGCTCTACTCGTCGTGGTCGTTTGTGTGAGTTCTAGAACCCCACTTTTACTTGTTTTCTAACGATTTTGTGGCTGGAAAACATCTGAAATCGCGTTTTTGAGTGTGTGTATGTTGACCCGTTTGTGTATGTGTATGTGTATGTATGATGCGTTTGTGGCTTGATTGTGAACTTGTGTGTGCTTGAATGGTGTCGTGGTATGCATCCCTAAGGTTTAGGATGGTCGATTTGGGCTTAAAATGGGTTTAGATGAGTTTGGAGGCCGAAAACCCTCGGCTGCAGTCGGGATGAACTGCATTCTGCATCAGCTAGGGCTAGGCGACCGACTGGAGGCCGAATGGAGGCCATACGGCCGATTAGGGTGCGATTGGGGTCCATTCGCACGATTGGGGTCCATTTGCACGATTGAATGTCCATTCGCACGATTGAAAGGCCAGTCGCATGGAGGTCATGCGACTGAAGGTCCAGTCGCATAAGTGCTCTTCCGCATTAATCCCATTCGCTTGAGGTTCGTCCGCATTGTCCATTCGCACGACCAAACGTTCATTCGCATGGGTATTCATCCGCATTAGTTCATTCGCGTAGTGTTCAGTCGCATGGAGGCCACGCGACTGAAGGGTGTTCATACGCCCGAATAGGGCTGTTGCACCCGTGGGAAGCGTAGTTTAACTTCTGACTTTCGGGAGAAAGGGCAGATGTAAGTTTTGACGTAAAGGTTTTCGTAAGAGCATGTAAGATGACGATTGAGGCCTTAGAGAGCATGTTGGGCATGACGATGATGGTGTTGCATGTTTAGGCTTGTTACGTATGTATGATGTTGCCCTGTATGATGATGATGATTGCGTGTGATATGTTCCTTATTATGATGTATGTTTATCTTTCCGGTGGCTTTACGTGTCATGTTAATAAACGAATGAAGTATTATGTAACGTAAAGTGAAAGATAATGAAAGAGGAACATAAAGTAAGAATGCATGCATTATCGAATGATGAACGAACAAAGGAAAGGCTTGCAAGCACATAAATGAGGTGAGCAACCCTGTTGTTGCAACAGACTCGGATGGTATGCAATCCTTGAGATTGCTATGAGGTGAGCACCCCTATTGTTGCAACAGACTCGGACAGGGCGTTATTGTGAAGTTGCCATGAGGTGAGCAACCCTATGGTTGCATGAGACTTAGATAGCATGCTATCGTTGAAATTGGCAATTGGGGTGAGCAACTCTATGGTTGCAACAGACTTGGATAGCGCGAAGTCGTTGGGATTGTTAATGAGGTGAGCGACCCTGTTGTCGCAACAGACTCGAAGGAACGAAAGTATAAATGAACGAAAGATTTTGTATGAAAGAACGAAGTATGAATGAACGTAAATGAATTATCGGAATAATGTACAGAACAGGATCTTGGTCATTCGACCTCAGTAATCGTGGCTGAGTGCCACGAAGAGGGTAAAGTCTGACCGGATCTAGATAGAGAAGTGAATGATAATGTAACACGTTGAATGAGCAAAGTTAATGAACGGAATGAGGAAGATAATACTGATATTATCTGTATGTACGTATGATTTATGATCGTGAACGAATGTAAAGTAAAGTATGTTTTATTTATAAAACTAGAACTCACTCAGCAACGCTGACTTTGATGCGTTTCCAGTTGGCAGGTAATGATTGTTGAGGATGGCACGAGCGACTACTCAGCTCTTTTGGGATGACATTCTTTTGATTAATGTTTTTGCATTGTAATGCGAACAAGCTATTTTGTAATGAATGTTGTATTAATTTGCAAAAGCATTTACATGGAAATGAAAGATTGTTTTAGTTTTCCGCTGCGATTTTATGAAATACAAATGTAATTATACGTTTTATATGCAATGAGAACCCAGCTGTAAGCGTCCCGGGAACAGGGCCTTACCCAAATATATCACCTTTTTGATTATTTTTTTTGTTTTAAACATTATTTCAAAACAAACTGTTTTTAAAATTGTAATTTTCAATTTTTTTTACTGTAACTCAGGTTTATAAAATTTTACTTTTTAAAGTAACCATTTTTAAATTATTTGGTATTTTTAATAAAACTATGATGTTTTAGAATTTTTTGTTTTTATAAAAATTTATATATCTTAGAGAAAACACTAACAAAAATTTCATTTTTATTTTACTATTAAACTGATTTCAATATGAAAAAAAATAAAATAATATTATTTGTAACTAATATAATTATTTAGTAAAAGAGAAACAATTTCTTTTAAAAAAATAAATGTGATGCTAACACGTATCACGTATATTTAATTTATTCATTAAATCATGATGGGTTTTATAGAAGACTAAAAACCTTAAGATTAATATGAAACCAGAATACCTCTTAGCTAGAGTACTCGAAGACATCAAGGTGTTCCAATTTTCTTGTATTAGTAATCAAGTCCAAATGTCGAAATTAAATAAGAACATATGAATAAAGGGGTGGGGGCATTTCTTTTTGTAAGGTAGGTGATACTTAATGATGTTTTTGTTTTGTCATGTTATATGTTATTGTTTATTTTCATCCATATAGTATTGTTAGCTAGGGTTTACGAAGAAAACCGAACTGAACGACTCATTTACAACCAAACCAGAAAGAGTACTGACTTTTTGAGCAAGTTTTGAGCGAACGACGAACAATAAAGACAACCTACATATTGATAGTCACACGGTTTAGAGTGACACACAATTTAATTTTAAATTGAGAAATGATGAAAAAATTATTCTATCAAGTTTTTATACGTTAATATACAATCACATTTCCTAACATAATATTCTTTAGGAAAGATTATTGAATTGAAAGATTATTTTCAATATAAAAATTTATATTGAATTGATTCTCTAGTACGTAAATATAAGTCGTATCAACGAAACGGAACGATACGAAACGTGCATCAAAAGTTAAAAGTCAATGTAAAAAAGTAAAATGATTACGTATCTTGACGATGCGATTTGCGGATCTCAAAGGCCGGGATTCTGGTCCCACAAATACACACCCCGCGAATCGTAGACCTCAACATTCCCCCCAAAATCTCTTCTTCCTCACTTCTCTCTCACACACACAGAAACACAAACACAAACACACAGCAGAAGTTATAGTCTTCTCTTCGGTGATTTGATCGTCGTTCATTTACACGTTTGCGTCGGTAATAATCAAGTGGTGCGATACTGCGATTGATTAGAACACTCACGTTGCTGATTCCATCTGTGAGTCGATCAGGTTAGTCATTTTCGACTAATTATTAGGGCTTTTTTTGGGTTTAACATTGATCAATTGTTGTGTTTTTTGTTGTTGTTTGATGTCGATCGGGAAAGGAGAAGACGTGAACGAGGCGAAGAAGTAGCCATATGAGGATCGATTAGGCGATTACTCAAACAACACATTGACGTTGCAAATGAGGTTAGTCATTTTCGACCATTTGTAAGGGTTTTTTTCGATTATTCGGTTTAACATTCATCCATTGTGGTGTTTTGTTGTTGTTTGATGTCGATCGGGAGAGGAGAAGACGTGAAGGAGGCGAAGAAGTTGCCATGAGAGGATCGATTACTCAAACAACACATTGACGTTGCAAATGAGGTTAGTCATTTTCGACCAATTGTTAGGATTTTTTTTCGATCATTCGGTTTAACATTTATCCATTGTGGTGTTTGTTTCTTGTTGTTTGATGTCGATTGGGAGAGGAGAAGACGTGAAGGAGGCTAACAAGTTGCTATTGATTGCCGAACAACAACATTAACGTTGCAAATTAAACGAGGTTAGTCATGTTCGTTTTCATCAGTTTTTATTTTGTTTGTTTGTTTGTTTATATTTAGTGAAGTTTTAACAAATCTATCGTTCCGATCCGTTTTTCGAACGCTGTTGAACTTTGCGTGCGGTTTAAGCAAGAACGCCGTTGCAGATTCCACAGAGCCTTCGTCTCTTGGCCATGGGAGGATTTGATTGAACGTTATTATGAGGTTAGTCCTTTTCGGAAGGTAAGTAATTAAAGATCGTGTACACCGCTACATATAAATTTGTTAAATAACAATATTATTGGGACACACATGCTATATTACTATGATGCTATCTACATAACTTTCAGTTACCTACCACTTTTGTTATGTGCTCATGGTTGGAGGACTGGATAACGAGGATTTTCAGGATAATTATGGCAAAAAGAGTATTACAGTAGTGTGTTATTGTATTAGTAGGCGTTATTACTTAGGCCGTGAATATTCTTTTAGGATTGGGAACTCATTAGCAGCTCTCTTTGAAGGAGCTTGGCCTGCAGATTGCAGAATGTGTGTGAGTAACCAAATTGCTCTGCATTAAGGTTTTCTTTCTTTTAAATAAAATTATATTATAATGTGATTGTTTTCTTATACATGTTATTTTATGGTTGTCCACTTTGGTTGAGCTATGAGAGAACTTTAGGATTGATAATTATTCAAGAACTTTCGAGACTCGCTTGCCACTGTGTTCCTGGGAGGTAAAGTTAATTATTTTCCTAAACTTGTAGTGGTTGTGTATATTCAAGTGTTACTTAATTATGTTAATGTTTGTTGTGCTAATTATTTTCTCTTCTACTGATCACGCCCGACCCTACCCAATCGTTTGTTAAGTCTGTGGCTCTGTGCACATGGAAGGAAGGTGACTGGGATATTGAGCTGCAAGAGTACAGTTCATTTTCTCTTGTTTAGTGATTTGTTTGGTTTGCATTATTGAACAGAAAATATAGATAGCATAATTTCAACATAATAAAAACTTGGATGTTAGTTTAATTTAGTTTTAGAAAAGATGTGTAATATTAATTTGCTTTTTTATGCCAACCAACTAGCTTGATTTTTAACAGCATTTGAGATGATTTCCTTATATTGTTAATGTAAAGATGCTTTTTCAAACCGTATTTTCAATGATGATCATTGTCCCATACTTTCAATAAATAAATTATCCTTTTTTTGTTTGGATCTCTGACTAGTATTATCTTCATCCTTTGTAGGCTGTTACAAATGGTAATTGATAGAGTGATATTAAATTTCTATCTGTTACATCCTCCTGCCATATTTTCAATGATGATCATTGTCCCATACCATTTGCAAAGGTGGTACTTGTTTAACTTGATGTGTTCTTTCTTGAGTTTCTGTCACATATTTTATGTTAATTCTCTCTTAAAAATCAGCTAGCTGTTTGGACAAAACACAACACGATTGCCCTACAACAGCATACTAAATCTGGTGACTGTGATTTGGAGGTTCCTGTTGCTCTCTCCCCGAGGTAACATTTATCATTAGGTGATTCTCTAAGATAAGTGTTGTTTTGAATCATATGATTTGCCAAGTCTAATTAATTCTTGCATTGTAACCTCTTATTTGCTAAACCTCCCATCCTTGTACAATCCGGGAAGAATGAAAGCTAAATGCTCTTTGCTTTATCCAGAGACTTGTGGAGTTGAAGGTAATATACCCTTATTTGAAACTTCAGCCCCAATGCTAAATATTACTTGGTTATTGCTTATTTCTTCTTTTTTGCTTTGTATAGAAAGGCGAATTAAGTACTATAGTACATATTGAGTTCGCGAAGGTAGAATATACCCGTGTGAGAGAAGTAACAACTTCCATCATTGAGAGTTTCTATAGAGTAGATTATGGTAGGGGGATGTTGCGCTTCTTGGAAATTGAGCTTGCAAAGGTATGATTTACTCGGCCCTCTAATTCATTGTGTTTAAATGTGCATGTGAATATTAAATTGGCAAAGTTTAATTGTTTCATGTTCTTGTATGAATACCTACTTTCTTGTCTTGTTTTTCAAAGTTGTTTGGTAATTGAGATATTAAACACCAACTTACATTAGGTGTAGCTCATTACATGTGTTGTGTCATTGATTTTAGATTATAGTTTTGAATCCTGCTTTAGTTTGTTAATATTTGTTGACATGTTTACAGTGTCTTATGTTATGTTAAGGTTATGGCCTTTTTCCCCAAATGTTCTTAATTAGTTTAAGTAAATTCTTTGAGTAATTGAATCTGACTTTCACAGGATTTACTCTATAAAGTTAAATACTAGTGTAATCCTATATATTACACTAATTGATTTGTTAAAAGTCGTTAGAATTCTTAGCTCATGTATATGTTTTGAGGCATGTTTGGGTCTGTCTTACTTTCCTAGTTTTGTTATATATGATTTTGGTTGTTGTTTAGTACTTGGGTGATTCAACGAGTAAGAACATTTAAGCTTCTTTTGGGGAAGAAAGCATCATATGGTTGCAAACCAAGTCACAATTATCTTTCTCATCAGGAATATGAAAGAGCATACCTACAAAGTGAAGCCACTGTGAAATTAGATTATTATAAATCTTTGTACCATGTGCATAGTAGACCATACCTTAAAAATTGATACTTTTATTCACTCTATGACCATGTTAATTAGAATGGAAAATTTCAAATGGGCCGGTAGTGGAAAACATACTAAACGGAGTGATTTTTGGTTTTACATAAAACATGCACAACATGATTGCTTTGTTCTGTTTTAAAGTTCATTCTAGCTAGAGCCTTTTTTCATCTTCTAACAGCACAGGGCAAAACATTTGCTTTCGTTTTACTTATATTAGGGTACTTAACAAATGAACCTAAGAAAGAATCAAGTGGCATGCCACCTAGAGTTTGCGTGCTAATTAAGCAAAGCAGGTACTTGTTTATATTGATATGTTCTCTCTTGAGTTTTTGTCACATGTTTTCACATTCATCTGAGTGTTTTATTTGTAAAATTATTGTTTATGAGATTGATATTTATTTTCAGGTTTGTCTGGTTCGATGGGAGCTCGGTATTCGTACAAATGTCTCTCTTTTATTATATCCATATGAAATTTCCCTTTTCATTTTCTATTTTCTACACATGTAGTAAGCGAAGGCGAATCACGAGAGCGGTGTAAAGCTCGTTTGGAGATAGATTAGAGGACAGTCGATGCATGTCTTTTTAGTTCTTTTAATTAATTCTCATATGATCTTAGACAAATGTTGTGGCATGGATCTCATTGCCATGAGTGAACAAGCACACAGGTGTGTAATCTTTAAACTAGTGACACGATTTAGGAAACCGTTCAACATTTGCTTAATTTTTACTTAAGTCTTATAAAGTACTTTTATACGCTTCTTAGAGATTGCCAGAAGGTAATGGGAAGCGATGCAACTTGCCTGTATTACATTCAACGTTACAATATTTGTAGTTTTCCTGTAGCATATTATTGTTATTAGAATTGTCAATGTGTAATTTGTTAATATTAGATTTCTGATTTTCAGATTCTTGGAGTTGGGTCTAACAGTTGCTAATTCGTTGATTGGAGTTCTTATGAAAGCCAATCCACGGGTCCAGCAAGACAAACCACAAGAATGTGGGGCAACCATCGAACAAAAGTACATCCATGAAAAGGTTGTCGATCTTGTCAAGGTTTGTCACTACCACGCTCATGCTTTCTGTTTATAAATTTCTAACCAACTTAAGTACTAAACCATAGGCCCCACTATTGCCAGTTAGGATGGTTAACGGTTCGGTTCGGCTGTTATGAATAAAATTTTGGGTTGAAGGTCTAATTATGGTTTCGAGGAATGATAAATAAAACTGGTGGGATTAGATGGGCTAACAAGAGATTTTAACTGTTCAACCTGTTTTATTTTCTCAAAATTAGTAGTTTTTCTTAAAGTATTTAAAATGATAAAGGTTTATGAACATAATGCATATATCATATTTCAACTAATGAAAAAACAAAAAAAAGGTTGTACCAACGGGTTTCATTTTCATGACCAGTTCCAAGTTCCAACAAATGATAGAGTTCCAACTGCTTTTTGAAATATTGAGCTCGCAAGGTATCGTGTACTCGACTTTCTAGTTCAAGTCTTACTATTGTCTATAAGGTTATGGTCTTTTCAATTTATTTTATACGTTACCATTAGATAAGAGAAGTAATGGCTTCAATTATGGCGAGTTTCTAGAGAGGAAGACGACTACAAGGATACAACTTCTTGGAATATTGAGCTAGCAAAGGTACGATTATTTTCCCTATTTGATTTTATAAGCTCAATATATGTGTCGTGTCACTGATTTGACATTGTTTTCTTGATGCTTGCTTTAGTTTGTTAATATTTGTTGACATGTTTATATTGTTCATGTTAAATTAGGGTTATGGCCTTTTCCCTCAATTTGCCTTGTTTGTTACTTGAGTTTCTTTGATTAATTGAATGCGACTTTGATAGGTTTACTTTTTAGTTGCTCAATACTAGTGTAATATTATAGATCTTCTAATTGAATTATAAAGCCCTTGGAATGTTAGATGTTGTTTATGTGTTGAAAGCATATTTGGGTTCGTCTTACATTTGCATAATTGTTTATGTGAATAACTGTGAACATAATTTGTTTCTTAGTAAATTATTTGGATTCAAAAAGGTGAAAAAAACCCATTCGGTTATCAAGATTAGTTAGTTATTACCTTATTGATGTTGGTTTGATTTATAACTTGAAATGCTTATTTGCATACTCGTCCATGTGTCTACTTTGTTTGTGGTTTGGTTAATACTCTATTGATTTGACATTGTTTCTTGATACTTGCTTTAGGTCGTTAATATTTGTTGACATGCTTATATTGTTCATGTTACATTAGTGTTATGGTCTTTTCCCTCAATTTGCTATGTTTGTTACTTGAGTTTCTTTGATTAATTGAATGCGACTTTGATAGGGTTTACTTTTTAGTTGCTCAATTCTAGTGTAATATTATAGATCTTCTAATTGAATTATAAAGCCCTTGAAATGTTAGATGTTGTTTATGTGTTGCAAGCATCTTTGGGTTCATCTTACATTTGCATAATTGTTTGTGAATAACTGTGAACATAATTTGTTTCTTAGTTAATTATCTGGATTCTAAAAGGTGAAAAAACCCATTCGGCTATCAAGATTAGTTAGTTATTACCTTATTGATGTTGGTTTGATTTATAACTTGAAGTGCTTATTTGCATACCTTGTCCATGTGTCTACTTTGTATGTGGTTTGGTTAATACTCTATTGATTTGACATTGTTTATTTCATACTTGCTTTAGTTCGTTAATATTTGTTGACATGATTATATTGTTCATGTTACAATAGAACTCATCAGTTGTATGCTTATGCTTTATGAACCTCATGTTTGATGGGCCTTAGGCTATATGGGCTTCATTTTTTGCTAGTCTCTAGCTTTAGAACAATAGAACTCATGATTTGGCCTTAAGAATCTCGGGTTTACATTTTAGTTGTTTAGGATAAACATAGACGATCAAACACATGCGCCGGAGCAAAAAACGAACCTCTAGATGGACAAAATATGAGTTTGATAGTGTTAGTGTTTGTCAACCTCTTCTAATGTGTCATATCATATGAAAATCATCAATTTAAACAAGTCAAAATAACAATTTCTAAAGCTTTGATCTTTATTCAAAGAATAAAAAAGAACTTATTGATTTAATCTATTAAAGGGTGGGTAAGATTACAACTTATAGGATGCTGATGCTTTTAGCCAACCTGTTTTTAAAGTGTTCATATTTTCTATTAAAACACCACAAGATGAGAAAATAGAACTACCTTTAGTATCATTGACTGAACCTATTGTATGCATCATCTCATATAGTCATACGCGTGCAATTATCATATATATATTAAAGAGCAACTACTTTAATATATATTGATTATATTTTCTATTAAAACATCACAAGATGAGAAAATAGAACTACCTTTAGTATGATTGACTGAACCTATTGTATGCATCATCTCATATAGTCATATGCGTGCAATTATCATGATATATATTAAAGAGCAACTACTTTAATATATATTGATTACTTAACCGATTATATATCCTTTTAATATAATAATGCTTTATTTATTTTTGCTATCGTCGATTGAAAGTGCTTTGTTGCGTGTTTTTTTTAGCAATGGTTATTCAGTAATTTATAACACATTTACAACATATTATTTGTTAAATAAATTAAACTATATCTTTAATATTTACCAAATTGGATGAACTGTGCTTGCCTTCTATGGACTCATGTTTTAAGTGCTGCCACATGTTGGGGTGAACAAGAATCATTTTTTTTTTCAATCGGAACCATCAAAACCGCTTAACCAAACCGTTTGGAACTGGTACTATTAGTATAGATGCTATAATGAGTATACGGTTTCTGGTTTGATTCCGGTTTAGTTTTGCTTCCGAACTCGGATATGTATTTAAAAACTGACAGCCCACTAAAAGTTTGAATTCTAATAAAATACTAATTTATTTATGGAGCAAAATTACTAATCGTTAACATTAAAGACTTCTGATTGTATCTTCTACATAAACTCTGAACACTATCCACTTCCAAACTTTCATAAATCAAAACAAACAAATGTGATGAAATACACTATGTGATCATTAGGTTATTATGGTTTGTGTATCCAAATTGTTATTTGATTTAAATAGTGATTTTGTGCTTTGTGTCGTAGGCTTTGCGGTTGAAAGTATACAATTGTCTTGTGGATTTCAATTGTTTCGTGCCATACAAAGTAAGTCTTGTGAATATGAAAAGTTCAAATTCAGACCAAAATTAATTTATTAAGATTGCAAAAGATGCTAGAAGAAACCGGTTGAACTTGCGTTATATCAGATTTTAAACAAAATTACCACCCACACCACAATTAATTACACAAATAATAGGATTGCTAAGTTAAAACAAGATCTAGAGCTTAATGTTAGTGTAATAACCGGTTGATTTTGTTTAGGTTAGATATTCGGGTCCGTGTAAAAAACACACTCTTGTTCTATACTGGTTTTATAGAATGAATACTAATATTGTAAGGTATATAATATGTTGGAGTTTATGTTTGACAAAAAATGAATCAATCATCTTGGTGCTATAGAAAAGACGCCAACTTTGTATTATAATAATAGGATTGTTAAGTTAAAACAAGTCTAATTAATTCTTGCGTTTTAATCTCTTATTTGCTAAACCTCCCATCCTTGTACGAGCCGTGAAGACTAAAAGCTAAATGTTCGTTGCTATATCCAGTAGACTTGTGGAGTTGAAGGTAATAGACCCTTGTTTGAAACTTCAGCCCTATTGCTAAATATTACTTGGTTATTGCTTATTCCTTCTTTTTTCTTTGTATAGAAACGCGAATTAAGTATTATAGTACATATTGAGCTCGCGAAGGTACGATTTACCCGTGTGAGAGAAGTAACAACTTCCATTATGGAGAGTTTCTGTAGAGAAGATTATGATTTCTGATTTTCAGATTCTTGGGTCTAACAGTTGCTAGTTCGTTAATTGGAGTTCTTATGAAAGCCAATCCATGGACCCAGCAAGACAAACCACAACAATGTGGAGCAACCATCCAACAAAAGTACATCCATGAAAAGGTTTTTGATCTTGTCAAGGTTTGTCACTACCACCCTCGTGCTTTCTGTTATTAATTTTCTAACCAGCTTAAGTACTAAACCACAGGGCCCACCATTGTCAGTTAGGATGGTTAACAGTTTTTCATTGCTTAGTAATTGTGTATATTCAATGTTTACTTTACCTGTGAGTCTACTCGGTCATTCTTTACTTTTGCATCATTTCTCATATAGTAAACTCAATATGGAGTGCTTTTGCTTGTTATACAAGAAATGCATGTCGATGGTTGAGAGGAATTGCTTGGTTGGCTCCCTTATTTTTATCTTTTCACAGGAAATCTCTGAAGATGGTGGCTGGCGTGATCTGTTCCCAGTGTACACTGATGTTGGAAGGTCACTTTATATCGTCTCTGGTAACTAACTTTTTGTTGTTTGTGTCTACTTTTCACAGGAACCTAAAGATGGTCACTAGCATGATCTTGTGGCAGGTCACCTACAACTCTCATGTGTTTGCCAAGCAGAGAATCAGCAATGCAGGTAATTGTTTAACTTGACATGTTCTCTCTCGAGATTTCGTAGCATATCTTGGTTGATTCTCTCCTGAAAGTCAACTACCTACTCCTTGTTGCCATTTGTCCAACTTTTGAAACTCTCATGTATCACTATCTTTCTAAGTGGATCAGGGGACACCATGATTTGCCTTTAAAACTTAGTCTGTGGTGCAATCTCATTCTATGGGAGTTTGGTATTCATACACCATTTATCAAGCGTTTTACGGAATCACATGATTGATTAATCAAATTTGTTCTTGTATTCTAATATTGTATTTGAATTTAGTTTCAGACACAAGTCTGTTCTTCTTTATTTCTTGAAGCCTTGAAGAGTTGAAGGTGATCCATCCTAATTTGAAACTTCTGCCTTAATTGTGATTTTCTAAATATTTGCTTATTTTTTTCCTATTTTTGCAATATATCGCTTATGTAATTGCTTAAGGAAAAAAAATGCACAAAGAAAGGTGAATAATGTATACAGAACCAAAAGACCATATTCACGCAGCTGTCAGGATATATTCTTCCTAGGCCGGCGTATTTGCACCATGTTGTAGATTTGTAGTCCCAACATTGTTCACACAGGTGTACATATATTCTTCATGATGATAATCGGAGCCTTTTGTTTCTGATATTAGTTTTGGTATGTTTTTTGTAGGCGAGGAAACTTATGTGACCCCTGTTGCTTTGCTTATTAATGGGGATTTTTCATGCTTGACAAATGAGGTTGTTAGCACTCCCGTATCCCTATTTTTCTAAGTGGATCAGGTAACACCACGATTTTCCCTTAAAACTTAAATAGTGGCACAATATTGTTCAAAGGGAGTTTAGTAATCCTACTCTATATGTCAAGGTGCTATACTCAATCACATCATTTAAATATTTGTATTAGTCAATTATGTGCTTGCATTTATCTTATTTAAACCTGGTTTCAATCAAAGTTGAATTGCTAAACTCGCACCATTGTAGGAGGCGTGAAGAGTTAAAGCTAAATGTCTTCACTATTTCTAGAAGCCGTGAAGACACGCAGGTAATCAGCCTACTCTGAATCTTATGCTTTAATTGTTCTTTGCTAAATACTTGCTTGATATATGCCTTATTTCTTGGTTTTTTCTATATGTTGATTGTGTAATTGCTTAAGATAGAAAAACACACAAAGAAAGACTAATATGCATCCCGAACCAAAAGACCGTTTTTCAACAAGACCCTGCCCGATTCATAAACATTAGACATATATCCTGAAAGGCGTTGTAGGCTAAACTTTAGCATGAAATTTGATGATTACATAATTAGACCTAAATTTGAAGGCTATAAAACCCAACTCATGAGATCCATTAGCATGAAATAGACCTGAAAGCCCAATAGAGCACGTAGTCTAAAGCCCAATAGACCTAATAAACCAGGTAGTGAGTAAAGTGTACATTGTGAAGTGTTAAGAAGCCTAGAAGCTTAAGGCCTAAGTCTTAAGTTCTAAGGTGTGAAGCCATATTGTGAAAAAAGGGTACATTTTATATCTTATAAATGAGTCCTAACTCCTAATGTAGGCTATATTCAAAAAGCCTATCACTTTACGGGAGTGAAATTCTTGAGTTTATGGGCCTTTGAGTATTATGAGTCTAACGTTTATGAACCTTAGTCGTAGGTTTTAGGTGAAGTATTTTGGGCTGTACTTGTTACTTGTTAGGTTGTCCTTAAGGCCTTTTAGGCTTTATGCCTCATGATTTATGGGTACGAGCCTTTATTAGCATCCGGCTATATAGCCAATATAATATTGGTATTAAGTGTTCGGCTTTAGGCTTCAAGCCATATGCTTTATGGGCCCAGTGCATCATATGTATCAAGCTTTATGGGCCTCAAGTGTAAGGATTTTAACTTTAGTTTGCGGTCTTCTTTAGGATTTAGGGCTAAGGATTTGGGCCTCGTGTGTTGGGCTTCAAGCTTTGCGTCATGGTTCAAACTTTAGGCTTTGAGTTTAAGTTCTATGTTTATAAAGGCTTTATTTTTTTGCTATTCTCAACTCATAGAGATGTACATTTTGGGTATTGGGCCGGACCCGGAACCGGGTACGGGCCGGCCGGGTTTTGTGGTACTCGGGTATTGGTGAACCCGGGTCGGGTTGCTGGACTGTAAAACCCTACCGGATCGGGTCCAGAACCGGGTACAACCGGTGGTTTTTTTTTTTACTATTACTATTAATATTAATATTATTATTACTTTTATTATTATTAGTATGATTATTATTATTACTATTATGATTGCTATTACTATTATTATTATTATTACAATTATTATTATTATTATTATTATAACAACATAAAAAAACATCGATAACTTATTAATTTATTATTTATTTATAAAATAACTTAAAAAATACATTAACGAATCAATAAAAAATAATATTAAATTTTTATTTAACTAATCAACTATTTTCTTCGAGTGGCTTCATCAAATGCTAATTTTTCGTCGGATATACCAGAAGATACTCCTTCTTCAACCTCTTCATCGTGTACTTTACATTCGATTGTAATTTCGTCTTCAAGATTTGTTTTGTCTTGTATACGTTCCATCGCGTCTAAGTGGTCTTTTAAACAAATGCACATCTCCACCGCTTCTGGAGTTAATCTTGTTCTTCGTACTGATATTACCCTGCCACTAAGAGAAAACGCAGACTCCGAAGCTACCGTAGAAGCTTGGACGCTTAGTAAATCACGGGCCATAGCGGAAAGAATTGAAAATTGGGATTCCTTTCCTTTCCACTAAGCCAAAGTATCAAATGCATGATAATCTTGTGTACTCATAGTTGAAATAACATTCAACATAGTCGTAACGGTGTCTTTAAACGAGGTACTAGCACTTGAGGTTGATTCTCTTGGCGTAGTTATATTTACGTTAGGCCCATATTTATTTAAATAAAAATTATAAATAATTTTCAAACTTTTATGAAAAACTTTTTTGCCTCGGTTGAAAAATTAGGGTTTCAACTATGAGTACTCAAGATTATCATGTATTTGATATTTTGGCTTGGTGGAAAGGAAAAGAATCCCAATTTCCAATTCTTTCCGCTATGGCCCGTGATTTACTAAACGTCCAAGCTTCTACGGTAGCTTCGAGTCTGCGTTTTCTCTTAGTGGCAGGGTATTATCATTACGGAGAACAAGATTAACTCCGGAAGCGGTGGAGATGTGCATTTGTTTAAAAGACCACTTAGACGCGATGGATCGTATACAAGACAAAACAAATCTTGAAGACGAAATTGCAATCCAATGTAAAGTACACGATGAAGAGGTAGAAGAAGGAGTATCTTTTGGTATATCCGACGAAGATTAGCATTTGATGAAGCATCTCGAAGAAAATAGTCGATTAGTTATTGATTCGTTAATGTATTTTTTAAGTTATTTTAATAAATAATTAATGAGTTATAGATGTTTTTTTAATGTTTGTTATAATGATAATAATAGTAATAGCAATCATAATAATATTAATAGCAATTAAAAAATTAATGAGTTATAGATGTTTTTTTAATGTTGTTATAATATAATAGCAATCATAATACTAATAATATTAATAGCAATAAAAAAAATTAATGAGTTATAGATGTTTTTTTAATGTTGTTATAATAATTGTAATAATAATAGTAATAGCAATCATAATAAATAATAATACTACTAATAATATTAATAGCAATTAAAACAAAAAAAAAACCCGGTTGTACCCGGTTTTGGACCCGACCTGGTCCGGACCCGACCCTAACCGGGTAGGCCGGTAGGGTTTTAAGTTTGCCCAACCCGACCCTAACCCGGACCCGGTTTCACCCGTACCCGGTTCCAAAAAAAACCGGCCAGACCGAACCCGGTTCCGGGTCTGGCCCAAAACCCGATTTGGGCATCTCTAAGGTTATGTGTTACATTCACCACCCAGGTTTAGAGTAAGGAGCTGTTTGATCACTGCTAACTGAGTAAAATCTGACTGAGTTAGAAGCTGATCCTGTAAGAAATTCTGACTGGGTTTGTATCTGATTAAAACTTGTTTGATTTATTATCTGACCGACTCTGCTGAATGAGAAAAATAACCACTGTGTACACTTTTGTTAAATTTCACTGCTAGTTGAGTGTGAAATGATAAATATACTCTTTAATAATAATAATATTATATATATATATATATATATATAATATATATATATATATATATATATATATATTCACAAACATCTTCTCCATTGCTGCCAACATCTCCGCCACCGCCCTTCCGCCATCGCCACTGCCTCTTAATACCTTCCTCTGAAACCTCTCTCAACCTCATTCATCAACGTCTCCATCTCCACCTTTCTCTCAGATCTGTACACGTCTACTCGAGGTCGCGGTGGCGCAAGGGTGGTCGCATTTTGTAATCATAGTCAAGTTTCGATAACAAACAAAAGAAATATTTGGGTTTATAACGTTGATACGGTTTGAGAGCAAATGGTACATTTTATAATTCAAGAAAGTTTGCCATTCAAATATTTTGACAACGAACGTATTTCAACGAACTCTCTCACTACGTTATATCAATATAAGTCGTATTACTTTTCGAAAATATTGTTTAAAAATGTGAAAAAAGCTAAAAATGAATTAATATCTTATTTTAAAAATTTACAAATCTTTGTTAACTTTACTAGTGATGTTTGTTTGACATCTCGGTTTATCGGACTCGTACATTTGTGTCACTGCCCATAAGATTGAACCCGATTTGTGGTAAATGATGAAACGTACAATTGCGTTTGAATAACGCGTCAAAACATTTTATCTTATTGATAAAGTTATTCAAATATATAAATTAAAAAAAAATATTTTCTATATCTTTTGATAACGTGTTAAATAACACTTTTGCGATAACTAATGTGTGAGGATGTGTTTTTTCATAGTCATTGTGTTATGCACATTTTTAGCAATAACAAAAAATATACTAAATATTGTAATTTTCTAATAACGCAAATACCAAATGTTTAGGCCCGAATTAAGTCGTAATAACACGATGAAATTACATTTGTAACATGTTTGAAAAGACTATTAAACAAAAAGAAAGTTTAATAGTTTTTCATAATAGTTTGGTAAGTCGTGTAAATATAAATTTTTACCATCAATCGGGTTGGATCAGTATTGAAAAAGTAACAGAACTGTTTCAAAATTTTAAAAACGTAACAACGTGTTTTTCTGGGGTTTAATATCCAACGAGTCAGTATTTTATCAAAATTTTAAAAATGTCATGTACGGATAGACATTATTCGGATATGATATCCCATTAGAAAAAAAACTTATAAAGTATTTTAAATAAATGTCTTTAGTTATTATATGTGCCGCTGTTTTTAAACTATTTTTTAAATTCTTTGTGGGTTGAAACTTTACTTGATAAGTTACTTTTAATTTGGATTTCAAAGTTGGTAATTCAATGTATAGTAAAATTTTAAAAACTACTTTTAATAAACAATTAAAAAAAATGTATGGTGTTACTTATTTATTAAAATACAAAGAAACATCATAAATCAATGAGCCTTCAAGGCATGCGTCATATGTCAAAATTTTGAATGATCCAATTTTTTATTTATATAATACTTTAATGGATGAATTAATAAACGTAAATATGGTAAAACTTCGAGTAGTAAACTCGTGAGTTATAGTCTTACAAACTTTTTATCCATCATGATTTCATAAGATTATAAATTTTTTGATTTGTTGGTTTGGTGGAAATAAGGAAGATTAATTTACTATCCTATCCACCATGGCCTAAGATTTACTAACCATCACATCATTCACGGTAGTTTCGGAATCTGTTTTTTCTGTTAGAAGCAGAGTTATATATTAATAAGACGAACTTGACTCACTTCACAAAAGGTTAAAATGTCAATTTGTTTGAAAGATTATTTGTATGTCACGGAAAGAGTAAAAACGCTCATTTGAAGAAGAATTGAAATACGAAACATAATTATTCGGGGACGAAATAGAGAGCGGATCAACACGCGGAATGAATATATGTTATTTAAATTTACAAAATTAAGTCGAATGATGCTTGAGTAAATAAATTACTTCTTAAATTTTGAATTCCTCAATCATAACGGTTAGACTGTTGAGAATAGTCGATCGTAATTCAAAAAACAAGATGCACTCAAATTGTATAATTACGAAAATGCCCACGTCACTACAACATTATCGCTACAACATTGCCATGTGGGATTTACAAGTGTGTCTTAACTTGTAAAATGTATGTTTATATAATGACATAGGAAACACAAAATCACGTGGGTTGTTTTCAGAGACAAATAATCTCTCTATATCTTTGATGTTTAAATTTTTTAAACTAAACTAACTGGATTTAAGAATTCGAAATTTTAGTAATCAATACTATATTTTGCATCACTACACTTTTAATGATCCCTCCTGCTTTTATTTTTGTTGTTTTTTACTTTATTTACTGTTTTGATTTATTATATTTTTCTTTTTTATTTTTCTCATTATTAAATAAATCATTTTTGCTTTATTATTTTGTTTTGTTTATTCCATATATTTCTCTTCTTTTTTATATTTATATATGTTTTCTCATTTTTTACTCATATTATTTAAAATAAAATAGAACGGTGTGCCTGATGATATTTAGATTCTCATTGTAAAACGTTAAGCTCTTACTAGTAAAAATACCTGTGCGATGCAGTGGTGCCTTACGTGACGTGATAAAGTATAGATTGCAATTATTACTACTCGTTTTTTAACCAAATTTTAGACTGCAATAAAACATATATTATTTTTCCTAACTCGTTTCAAATATAATATACGTTAAAAATAGACCAACTAAAAGCGTATATTAAAATTAGCACAAAAGCGATTTAAATTAATATTTTATCTAGTTTGTGTCCAAACAAAATTTACGTAAAAAACATAGATGAACTCGAACGTATGAAATTAGTTTTCATCTGTAAATTTTTATAACGGATAAACGGCGGGCTTTAGAAACTTGGGGGTTGAAGTGATATTGGCCAGTGACAAAATGCCACCGACCTGTAAAATTAAACGTTTAGTAATATATTTTTCTTGATAGAATTACACATATTTTAAACGCATGAGGAACAATGTAAATTCTTTACCTATATGTAGCTGTACGTGTGGATGCTTGCATCATCAGATGAGTTACCCAGAAACACAAATGAAAGATCAATTATCGTATGTGAAAACTCAACAAACATTCCTATCTTTTTGTAATTTTTATGTTTGATTTTATTTCTAAAACCACCGATTCCAATAATCAATAGAATGCATCTAAAAATTCATAGCATTTCTTTATATTTTAAATCAATATCATAGATGGAATACCAAAGTATTAATGTTCATACATGTAACCCTATTAAATGTTATCTTCAGAACACCACATATAATACGCTCAAAATTACCCTTAATTTTTGTTTCTTAGGTAAATGTTTTGTGATGAAAGTCTTTCTTCTTTTGGTTTAGGTCATGTCACTGTTTGTCAGGTATCTTCATGCTTTTTAACATACTTATAATCACATATAATCACGTACTTACAAAGATATATTTTACTATTTTTTTATTTTAAACCCGCATTCGTATTTCTTAACGTTATTTTCTACAAAGACATTCTCCCAACTTCATGCTTTTTTTATGCGATAACATCCAATAGTTGTAAAACAATTGCACCTTCGATATAATCTAAATATATTTTAAAAATAATAACAAACATATTCATGATTACTTTTTAATTATGTGAAATATAAATTTATTTGACGATCACATATATTCTATATTATATATTATTTAACAATTTGTAGATTGATATAGACGATGCTAAACACATTTTTAGGGCGACCTAAAAGTAATCTCAACATATATATTTTTAACTTCAGAAAAAAAAGGTTAAACAGTTTAGATAGACATTTTGTAAATATTATAAGTATAAATCACTGTTTAAATGGAATCTAAACTAAATTTTCATCATCACGTAGCTTTAATGATATTTTCTGGGGTTGATTCTGTCTATTATAATAATAATTATGTAATCATAAAATGAATGATGCCAAACTATGTGGTCCTCGAACCCACAACATGATATGATGATGCCAGCTAACCAAAACCCATTGAACTTACTAAAGTTTGTATTAAAATATATTTAGTAAATCATTTCCAAAATAAATTTCTTTTGCAAACTAGAATGCTTTGACCAAACTATCAGTACAAGATGTTTAAAATAATCTTACTACTTTAAATGGTGGTTGAACGTTTAAATTTAATAAAGGACAAAGATTTACACATAAAAGTATCGTTAGAGTATGTGTGTTTTAATGTTTCTTTCGATTTAAAAAACAATGCTCGGAAACATTTGATATGTGGGAATAATTTAGAATTTTACCTGACAGAAAGAATGTAAACAAATTTTGGGAATTAAATGATATTGATTTAAATTATTAACTTCTTTGATACTAAATGTGTCAACAAAAAAAAATCCAACAGCATCACTAAGGTGGTTTGACCAAAAGAAACCAAAGTGTATTTTAATTCCTCATCAACTTTGTAAAACATACATTTATACAATTTTCACAAGAATCATTTATACAATTTTCTCATATCTAAATTATTACACATTACTAATAAAAAGTAAAATTCAAATTCAAATCAAATTGTACAAATTGCTAGGGATTACTATTATCAACTAATAGTCGTAGATTAAATGATTAAAATACAATTTCAAAAAATAATAAAACATCACAAGTTTTAAGCATCCGACCCGAGAGAAAAAAGAAACAATTATTTATTTTTGTAGAAGTTTATGATAACATCCCAAGTTAATTCATTCATACATTTGACTACTTATGTTTCATACAAGATCATGAAACAATACAACCTACTTTTTCCCAAACAAAATTTTCAACCTCCCCCTTTCCAACTTCTCTAGTAACTTACCAGAACCAGGTATCTCCGACTCAGTGAGTTTCTTGAGATACCCGATCGCACCATAGGAAACCATCAGTTTCCTACACCGCTTGCTTGATGATAGCAGGCTCAAACAAGAAATCGTGTATTTTTTAGCTGTGTTTTGTGGGTTAGGATCAAGCAACTGAACTAGGTTCGGCACACTCTTATCATCCTTTCTTACCACCCGACGGTTATGTTGAACGGTCATTAGGCTCGCAATGGCTTGAGCCGCCACCTCTCGAACCCCATTCGACTGAGCTTCAAGTAATTTGACTAATAACGGGATACACCACTCTCACCCACGAGCCTTTTCACTTCTATCGTGCTGCATATACGACATATTGCTGACGTGGCGGCCTTTTGGGCCCCGAGTGAACCAGATTTTAGAACATGAACCAGTCTTGGGAGTAGCCCGAGTGATATCAAAGACTCCACCGAGACCAAGCCGACCAAATTCCGTAATGCTGCAACTGCAGGCTCTTGAGGTAACGGGCCATCGAGGTAAGCCAATAGACTGCGCGCCCCACCTTCAGTTATTACAGCCCTTTTAAGATCATCGTTGCTCGAGGTGAGATTCTGCAAGCACTCGGCTGCGTATTCTTTTGAACCCAACAAAATCCCGCTATCGAGTACACTGATCATGATCTTTACAATCCCTTCTTCGGCTAGCGTCTGGCGGAGCTCGGGAATGATGGATAAATTTTTCAAAGTACAAGTGGCTGAAGCTTGAGAAACGGAATCACCGGTGCGACAGATGTCGATCAGTGGCGGCACGCCACCGTGGCCCGCTATGGACCTGGCGGTTTCTTCGGACATGGACAGTCGTTGAAGGGTGATGGCTGCTTTTTCTCTACCAACCGAGCTCCCGGATTCAAGCAACCTTATCAAAGGCGGAAGAACACCTTCGGATACAAGCCAACTTTCACAACCACCGGATTCTGCTAACGAACATATTAAGGTTACGGTTTTCTCCCGGATTCTCGGAGAGGTAGCAGTGAGTAGCTGCACCAAAGCCCCGATGTTACTGCGTCCCACGATGGACAAAACCGTCTTTTCATCTTCTTTCATCACATCAACAAGGGTGTCAAGAGCCTTATGCTTAGCTTCCAAATGACCAATTTGCAGCCTTGCAAGTAGTTCCCGAATATCACTGCTTCGATGGCTCGAGCCTTCAGGATCTGATGACATGGTGACCTCACCAAGAACCCCGGTTTTGATCAAAAGCCCGCAATCTCTTAAGTTTAACTCTATTTTCCCTGATAGCGAATCAAGATCGCTCTGCATTTGAAGCTTCCCATCATACTTTCCCTTTGAACATGTTTCTGCCAACTTGATTGATTCATTTAAAGTTTTTGAAATTGCTTCTAGTTGCTCGTTGCATAACGTGTTCTTTGAGAAGCATGGGTGACTTGATAGATCTGATAAACGAGTCGGGATTTGCTCTAATCTGCTTATGATCATCTTCCATCTTCCCGGGAACTCTTTAACCTCTCGTGCCTTCTCTAGCGCCACCGGAACAAGATCTTTGGCATACGAAAGCCATTCTTCAGCTAAGCGGAAGTCAGCCATTGACTTATTCTTGTTTTGACCAAACTCTTTGGCTAATTGGAACTCACACAAGTCTAATCTGCAGATTATTTAGACAAGAAACCAACATTTTAAGGTTTTTAAACTAAAGAAATGATCAACGAATGAATGATATATAACACTTCTACAGACCAAAGAACTTGAATTTGACTTATTGGAAGTCAAGTTTGAAGCTTTAAAATTAAAGAGACCAACATGTTCGACTTTAAATGAACTATAAGTCGATAAAAACTGAAGCTTTAAGACTAAAAAGATGTACAGGTTGATTTATTAGGTATATATAGATAAAAGAACTCGATCCTGACTCCTTTTTCCAGTAAAATCTGAATCGTTTTGGTTAAAGAAACCAACATATTCAAGTTCATCAATACAAAGTGGGAAAAATCGAACCTTTTCCATGCATAAATGTGAAAATTTGCATCATTAATCTTCAATTTAGAAATAAATGATAAATAATGTGACCAGGTTAAGGAATATAAGGAAACCAAAATCATATTTGATTCTTGAAGCTTTGAGAAACCATCTTCTACAAGTTAAGTTATTTAAAATGAAACAGAAAACCAACAACTTTTTTTCTTAAATTAAAGAAAAGTTGGCATCAGACAACTTGATTTACAATAATAAAATAAATTATTAAAATAAATAAAGATAAAGGGCCCTAGATCTAAACATTTAAGAATCTTGAAATGATCATATACGGGAGACAAATTAAGTTATTACAAAGGAAATTCATACCCACATGTATAGATGGTCAATAAGTGCTTGTGAAGTAGTAACACATAGGAGTTATATATGTATAGATACAAAAATATATATTGTAATTCTTTTTTATTTATTTTCATTTAATTGTAATATAGAGATGATGAAAGTGAAAGGAAGATCATTGAAAGGCAAGAAACAGCCGCCCATTTAAGGCTATCATCCAGAAAGTTATCACTTTTGATTATGAAAATGACATTTTCATGTATGCCTTTTTTCCTTATGTGAAATGAAATTTAAAAGGGTGTAAATACTCGAAAAAATTAGAAATGTATTTTTTAATTCTGAGTTTCAAAATGCAAAAAAAATCCTTAATTTTGAGTCTTATAGTACTCATTTTTTTCAAACTTTTACTTAACAAAAGTCTTGTTTATGAACGGAAAAAGCAAGAGATAAACAGGTTAAATTTTTATGTTAAAATTAAAGTATTTAGAGCTTAAAATATGATAATTACATATAAATCGACAATCGAATTGCAAAATATAAATAGATATCAATACACATCCGGATACCTTCAGAGTAAATTATTTAAAAGTAAAGAAATTTAAGTGAAACTTTGCTTTGAAGTGAGGACTTAAAACAGGTCTTCATCTACCTTCACTACAATACAAGTATTTTACAACATTGAAATGTCACCAAACTATCAATATATTTTTCACCAAATTAAAAGTTCATTCTTTTTTATATTTTATGGGTCCCAAATCATAATTCATTTATACCCATAATAATGATAATTAAACTTGAATACAATTAATACAAGAACAATTCCATACCTGAATGTGACTGGTTTCCAGCAATCATTTCAATTGCTCAAAATCCATTCATAGCTATTGATTCTGCAAATAACAAACACCAATTATTACAGATTTACACTGCAATCATGTACCGAAATCTTTACACGAACCAGTAGCTAAAGTAAAGTTAAGATTAAAAGAGTTATATCAGAAAATTGGCAAAAGTAAGATGTGAGTTGCTGATTCTTGTAAAAAAAATACTTAAAGCACACATCTTTATAAAACATTATGTAAAAAAGATAACTTTCCCCATGAAGGAAGCACAATCTAGGATTCAACTAGTAATTTCAAAGATAAAAATAATAATACTCCCCAAAGATTAAGGTTAGCCCTTTAGAACCACAGAGTAATGCACAAGTATTTAATGCACAATTTGAACAGATGATTAGGTATTGCTTTGAGTTTGAACTTGTTGCTTTGTACTGAAGCAATACCAATTTTAAGCTTCGAAAAACACAGTTTTTCTACTTAACATAATACACTAAAAGAGTAAACAATATAATTCTAACAAATTTTAGACATACCGACCAGTGATTTATTCTTTCAAAACCTAAATTTTGAAAGATTTCTTAGAGATTTGACAAATCATTACACTGGATCTGAACTTAACAACACTATTTCAAAAAATACGAAAGCACATATAAGGATTGAACGATGAACCTAAACAAATTTGAGAAATACCATCAAAGATTTGACCATAAAAACCCCAAATTAAAGCACAAGCACCGTCAAATCTTAGAAAAATGTTGACTTTTGAGAGATAGTGAAATACCCACCATATATATGGTCGTCCAACTCAAGAAAAAAACAATTTTCCCCAAATCAGAAAGCTTATTACCACTGCCGACCAAAGATTTGATCCTAAAACACCATTTTCGAAGAGATACAGATAAATCTGAATGAAATTTGAAATATATTCACCAAAAATTGATCTTGAAAACAATAAATTTCATCATTAAATGCTTAATAAATGTGATTTTCAACGGTCTATTGAATCATTCAAAAAGGGTATTGAACAAGATCAAAATCAGTGAAGAATCTAGAGAAGATTGAAGCTAAAATTAAGTTAAATTTACAAAAAAATGAGACATTTACCAGCCTCGTATGAAGATGATCAATCTTGAAACTCTCAATGAACTGAAGCAAGAGAATGATGATCGAATTCAAAAAAATTTTAAAAAAAAACGCTTCTTTCTTCTGCAGTTCTGCTTCGAATACCTCTCTAATGTCAGAAGCAAGTCGCAAGCTCCAACATTCACTTTATGAATCAATTGTGCAGATTAATAAGAGTAAAAAACCAAGTTTACATGAGTGTATAAGTATTATTGCCTGGTGTACATGTTGTTGATGCATGATTTCTCTGGGTTTTATAGTTGTAGGTGTGGAGGAAGTAATTTCTTGAAATATAAAATACGTGGAAGACAGCAAACATCCTTCTAGTTTTGTAGAGTGTCACTACTAGTCCTTACTGATTTATGATTTGCTTTACTCACCCTCAACTTGCATTTTAAGAAGATATATTATTGTGGTCGATATGACAATATCCATTCAATTGGATGAATAAGTTCAATCTTGTTGATGAGGTGGATTTAACTAAAGCGAACCAGCCAAATTACAATTTGATTGTTCATTGTTTCCAAAAATTTATATTATAAGTATATGATTTCTTCGTATGAATTAAAAAAAACAGTGATGATTTATTATAAGTATATGATTAAAAAAACATATAGAGATTGAACTATCTCATATATAAAATGAATACAGTGATGACTTCATAAAGAGTGGATATCGTTTTCCTCCCGGTTTACATATTTTTTTTATTTCCATCCATTTGCCTTTTGTTTTTTTTTTGTTTTTTGCATATGGCTCTCTAATGTGTTAACAGTTGTTATTTTCATACAAAACCGTTACTTTGTTAATTAAAATGCTAAATATCTATTATTAAAAGGTGATTATGTAGGTTTGCATATAAAACAAATTCCTAATTATGTTTAAGTGTTTCTAGTACAATTTCAATCATCTTAAATTAAAAATGTAATATTTTTGAATGAAAATTACATCATTTTAAAACATTAGGGAGTCAGATGCAAAATATATAATTTTTTTAATAAAATTAGCAAATATAACTAAACTACAATGAGAAAAATTGATAATTGAATAATTGTGAAATAATAAAGTTTTAGTGAAGTTAGTCAAATCTTTTTCTAACTATAAACACCGGTGAAGTTTCAATATTGTTTTATTGTAATAGTACTTTGAATTAACTTTTGTGAGAATTTCATATATCTTTTTAAACTTATAAAATTACATATTCTCTTAAAATAGAAGTTTTTATTTTTAATCCATAATATATAATGATCCTTCAAACATGATTTGTAGAAATATATAGTTTCACAAAGTGAATTGCTCCTATGCTTTTAAATTGAATGTCTTAGTAAAACAAGTATAAAACTGGTTACTTTACGTGACTTCTTTATTTTACATTTTATTTTTATATTTAAAATAAATAATAACAAGAACTAACCAAGTTTCATACTTGTTTGACTCATATCACTTTACTTTACTATTATGTAGTTAGAAAAATACATTTAGAACAGTAACTCAGTTGCTTTTAAACAACATATAAAAACTACCTATATGATTTCAAAGATTAGTAATCGTATATTTTGTTATAGACTAATATATAAACTATAAAATCACTATAACCAAATTTACAAGATTTTTTAGAAAATAAAAGGGTGAAATTTAAAGACTAGTGGTTAAAGGAGAGTTTTACAATTAACAGGTTATGTTTTTAACATTGACCAAATTAAAATCCGTTAAAAATCCAAACATAAGTGTTAAAAGTGTTAAGAGTAAACGTTTAGAATATTAAAAATAAGGTTAGTTAACATTGTTTAGAAAATAGATGAAAAATGGAAAAATAAACATTATTGAGAATAAGATATAGCCTTTTTAACTAATCATATTATTTTTATAATATTCATGATCTGTAATCCATATACAGCAATTATTTCATCAAGATTACAAGTTCTATTCTTTATAATTGTAATAATAATAAATTACACAATGTTACCTAAAAGGTTTATCGGGTATTTCTGAAAAGTTTAAGGGGTATAAAGTAGTTGGTAATTACTTGTGTTTTGATAAAATGATCGTACGGTGAATAACGAGGGACAAATAGGAGATCAGACCGTTGGGAGTTGGTTTTGTTGAATCGTGAAATTGGAGACTTTTCAAAAATCAAAATTTATCTCACATTACTTCTAACACTATGAGACTATAGTGATGAGCGGGGACCACTTAAAAAGGATAATAAGTTAATAACTGGAATTTTTCTAATAATTGATTTTAGGAAATTTTGAAATGTTTTGGTAAGTTTTGTGTTTATTTTAAAGTTTGTAACATGTATCTTCTATTATCTTGCAACACCTTTAGAAATCAGAATTTGTAAAGAGAGAATGTTATGAACCGTAATCTTGAGGGGCTTTACATATAGTTAACAATTAATATAAACCATTTCGATCAAACTTGATCTTTTATAGAATTTAGAGTAACTTACACTTTTTGTTATCTAAGTATAGTCAAATTTGCACATTTCGTTTTTTAGCTTCCAAATAATTATAAATTACATCATTTAATTAAACACGCTTGCACTTTTTTATTCTTCTTGTTAACAACCACTAAATTTTTCAGTTAATGTTTATAAATTTATTACTTGTCCTTCGTATTAAAAGAAAATCAAAACTAAAAACTACTTAAAATTCAAATTTTGAAAATAATTTACTATTTTGTTCTTCATACTATCTTTCCATATCTCACCATAGATCGTTGCACCCAACTCATATGTGTAGCGGTTTTATCGCACCCTCACCACCTTCGCATCAGCCAAAACTCCGTATTCTTTCCAAACGCCCTTCTCTTCTTTTATGTTTAACATTGTGCAACAAAATACACCGCACTCTTCATAGGCGAAGCTTCTTGAGGTCGGGCACTTTTTTTCGTCAGTAGTGTAAATTTTCAGCTTGATAGTGTAAACTTTCGCTCCGGTAGTAAAATATATAATAAATATAGAGTTTGCCGCTTTTAAAATAATTTACTTTCGTCATCGCCCCTTCGTTGTTGTGCACTCTTCATTGTTGTGCAACACAACCACTAGGATGACAGTGTAGCCACAAACCACCCGTGCAAAATCATCACCGCTGCTATATGCAAAGAAACCATGAGTATTTTTAAAAAATTGTATAATTTAAAGACAAAAAGTGAAAAATGCTTATTTGACTTGAATAATATGGTTAATGGTAATGCCGTTTTTTATAAGAGCAGTTCCTTCACAATCTTAAATTCCTAATAATTGGGTTGCCAATCAATGTCAGAAACAACTCTTGGCAAAAGTGGTTTCAGTAACTCCGTTACCATCCCCTTTGTTCTATTTACCACCATTACCATCCTCGTCTGCTCTATATATCACCGTTTCTTGCTTAAATAAAACAAGAAACTACTCCTGCAAAAAGCAGTTTCTCACCCATTATAGCTAATAAAGAAACCGCTCATGTTAGAAGCTACTTCTCCCTCAACCAAATAAAAACAAAAAACTACTCTTGTTAGGTGCAATTTCTTTTGCTCAAACATATAAATCTAGAAACTATTCTTGCGAGGAGCAATTCTCACTAAAACACAATGATAAAAGCTATTGTGAAAAAAGTTGATATAGATGCATAATAATATGCGTATATATTAGGTGAACTTTAAAATATTAAGTAATTTTTTTAAATATCACTAACATTAATTTTTTTAAGAGTTGACACCATTCAATACTCTTCACTTGACACCATTTATCATTCGTATATTTGTTATAACTAGTTGGAAATGCCCGCGCGTTGCGGCGATACGGTTGTTGCATGATTTTTTGGGAATTTGATTTTAGTCAGTATCGGCTCGGTGCGTTATAACGTAAATTAAAAAATCAAAATATAATTATTGGAAAAATTGAATATAAGAAAGGGGAAGATGAATTAGTGCTCAATCACAATATATAAACGACATTGAAAGTAAATGACGATTTTGTTTGACCACGTATATATGTTTTAGCATTTGTATTATAAACAATCATATATTATATTTTAGTGTAAGGGCATAAATAAAATAAAATAATTAATTTTTTGAAATTTAAACATTACTTTTCATATGGGTGTCCTAATCCATATGTAAAATTATCATTTTATCATTCTTTCACTTTTATTATAAAAGATATAGATAAATATTAAAATTATTAAACTTATAATAATATGCCTCTGAAAAATATTAGTATTATAGTTATTACAAATATGAAGATTTATATAAGTTATATACTAAAATATTTAAATAAAATAATATATTAATTAAAATATTATTTAGTTATAAAATTTAACTAGTAAATATAAATTTAAATGTCAATTTATAGTATCATAAATAAAATAAAATTTAATGAAGTGAATTAAATAATATCATATTATTAAATAATATATTAATAATGTTTATTAAGTACATGAAAAAGACAATGGCAAAAATATCAAGTTTTATAAAATTTAATAGATAAATTTACCATATTACCCCTAAAGTGTCTTAAAATTTTAATCAAATCCTTATTCTACCTCTTTTAAATGTGATGCATTCATTTGTACATGTTGCTTTAAAACTTGTATTTTTGACAAAATTACATCTCTATTAGAAATGTATTATATAGTTGTATAGATAATAATTTTATTGCACTTTGTGTTTATGCAATAATATCATTCCTGTTAGGATCGGGTTTTTTTTTAGCTTTAATGGGTGAGAAACTGCTCTTTGCGGGAGCAGTTTCTTGTATTATTAAAACAAGAAACAATGATAAACAGAACAGACGGAGATGATAAAGGTGGTAAACAAAACAAACAGAGATGATAATGGCGATAAACAAAGCAAACGAAGATGGTAACGGAGTTACTAAAACCGCTCCTGTTAAAAACTGTTTTTGACATTGACTGACAACCCAATTATTGAGAGTTTAAGGTTGTGAAAAAACAACTTTTCATAAGAACGATATTACCATTAATCATATAATTCTAGTCAAATAATTATTTTTTTTACTTTTTTTCTCTGGACTACACCATTTTAAAAAAACAATTCAAGAAACCATTGCATATGATCTTAACTCTTATACTCGTGGATTTGAATTCTAGACCGAAAGGAAGTAAATCGAGTTAACATCAGTCGTCTATCAACTTCTTGTTTCTTTTAAGATATATTATCAAAATCAAATTAAAAGAGGGTCTCACATGAATAAAAGGGGTGGGCTATGAGGATTCCTTTATTATTTTTTTGTCTTGTTCCACTGGTTTTGAAATCTTTAACTTGTGGTCGGGTAATTTTCGTTATATTAATTGTCTCGACTATTTCTATTAAATATATTTCATCATCACCAGCCTTTCAAGATATGTATAAACTATTATCAAAACTAGTTTTGTAAAAAAAGTAATCTAAATATTTTAAAATTTTATTTAAAAATAAACAAAACTTATTTTATATTGTCTTCTACCTACAAATAAGAGTATGCTACTAGAAGTGAAATTCACATAAAATAGAATAATATATTTTGTATTTAACGTTTATTAAGTTAAATAGTAAATACACAGCAGTATAATAAATCTATAATACATTTTGAGTCGTCGGAAAATCTATAGTAAATCTATAGTATAATAAATCTATAGAATAATATATTTTGTATTTAACGTTTATTAAGTTAAATAGTAAATATACAACAGTATAATAAATCTATAGTACATTTTGAGTCGTCAGAAAATCTGTAGTAAATCTATAGTATAATAAATCTATAGAATAATATATTTTGTATTTAACGTTTATTAAGTTAAATAGTAAATACACAGCAGTATAATAAATCTATAGTACATTTTGAGTCGTCGGAAAATGCAATCTATAATATAAACTCGTATTAAGTCTCACACGTTATGATAGAATGTGTAAAACTGTACCAAGTATCACCAATATCACATCACCGTTAGCGGCCATCAACACCGGAAAAGTTCGTATTAAAAAAGAAAAAAAACGAAAAGGAATAAAACCAAATGAAAACTAGACGTAAAAACGTTAAAGCACACACGTGAAACGTAATATATTAAAAACAATAGTTAAGTCGATTTAGGACCCTCACATTGCGACGCAGATGTTAAACGGGGAAAAAATAAGAGTATCAACGTTAAACCGCACACGTACGTTACAACATGTAACTCTCAAAATAAAGACTAAAATGTAAATCGGGTTTTTTAAAAGTGGGAAATTATAAGGGATCAAAGTGTACGGTGAAAATTTATAAGGGTTAAATTGTAAAAAATGTAAAATTATTGATTTGAAGTAAAAATTAAAAGATATGTAAATCTTTTTATGCAAATGATACAACTATTGCAACAATAAATTGAAAATTAGTAATATTTAAATTAAAAAAACTAAAGTGAAAACAAAACAATGGATAGCTAAATCGATCATTAAGCCTATGATTCCATTATATGTACTTTACCTCGGATTATGAGTAATTTTAAGATTTTAGCTCGACATATTTATTATCTGACTAGTTCTTATGCCTAAATAAAAAAATCTAACACTTGTTTGTTGTAATATGTAATATTTTTACAATATAATATTATTTACCTATAATGTATAATCATGCTAGAAATTCGTGGATTACATAAATTTAAAAAGAAAAATAATAGTTAGTATTAAAACTTTTTCCTGATAAAAAGATATTTTATATCAACCTGATATTGATATGGTGTGTTTTATCACAACTAAATGTAAACCATGTGAAAAATATGGTGTAGTTTTATCCCAGTGTCATTAACATCTTACTTATTAAATCAAAATTTTTTTGATTAAATATCAGACATTTAAAAAATGCATCTCAATGATTAATCTCTATAGTTTAAAATTTATAAAAAGTACAAGATATCTTAAACTAATTATGTTTTTAAAGATAAAAATTTACCCAAAAAAAACCCTATGTTCTCAAAAACCATCAATCCACGCCTCGAAACCCCGTCAAGGTTATTGTATACGATTCATTCATCCGATATATGTTTTCTATTCTAATACGTTATTATGATATTATTTAAAAATAAACATCTTGATAACAAATTATTTCTTATCTGTAAAATATAAGAGTTTAATTCAAATAATACAAATAGATATAAGTGAGCAATAGTGAATAACGATCATATTTACGATTGGAAAGATGTACACTCGGTCACTCACATTCAATTAGCTTGAAAGTGGATGACTTTCACATAGTGCATAATGATCATATTTACAATTAGAAGAGGTCCCAATTAAAAGTTAACATCCTTTGTCCTTTTTGCGATGTCTACCCTTAAACTCGTGATCATATTTTAACCTTTTGCTCAGCCAATTCTGTTATCTGGGCTGAAATAAGCTATTGGTTAAAGATTGCCTCAATTCCAAAATAGAAAAAAAGATGATAACCAAACCCCAAAACAAGCAAACAAAATGAAAACACAAACCTTAATAGCGATGATCATCAAGGTATCGATAACGAAAGAAAGAAAGTGAGAACCCGGAGAAAGACAACGCCAACGAACATAATCGAAACACGCATCAAAAAGACGTGTCCAGATACAAAAAACACACAAGAAAAACCCAACCCACAAACCTCGAATCCACACCCAAAACAAACTGTATAAAAACACACAAAAAAACTACAATACAAAAAAAAACTATCACCGACCAAATGTTTTAATAGTAATAATAATAGTAATTATGGAAGTAAATTAAAAATTAACGGTTAAAAAACTAGTTATTCATATGGCGTGGGTGACAATTTGTATATGTATGCGAGTTTTTATGGGCTTTGGATGTCGGGTGTGACAACCCGAGTTTTCAGGTTAATCTTACCCCTTAATCTAATCTATCTCCATTATATCTTGATTAATCATTGTTTAACCAAATTATTATACCATTCAATAATAATAATTATTATTATATATATCAAATTAAACAATTACTAACATACAAAATACAAACCAAAATTATTAGCATGTAATGTCAATTAGACCAAGTGGAAGGGGCAATTGTGCCAAATTGCAAAAGTAGTTATGCAGCCAAATAAATCAAGTAAACAGTCCCGTAACCGACCCCATATCACCATCCCCATTTTCGTAACCCTAAAACCCAAGAACAATCGAAGGCAGCCTCATCAAGCAACGCACTCATCTTCGGCGAGTTCCACCATTCGTGTACCTCCGAACGCGACTTTGTACTCTCGACAGCCTCCTACCCATCGACAACCCCACCCTTGGCGTACCTCCAAAGCGTTCCGTGCAAGTTTTGTTGCTTTTCGTAAGCAATTCGGTATGTTCTTTCTCGTATTGCATAACGGTGCGTTACGGTTTGGTTCTGGCTACCCTTACAAGTTAACGGGTTTCGATTTGGATTCCGGGTGGTTGCTTTTGTGTGGGTGTGTAGGTATGCGATTTGTATGTGTTCTAGGGGGTGTGTGTGTATGTGTGTGGCAGCATGTTTCCGCCATGAATCTGCATGTCTATGTATGTGTTATGTGTGGGTTCTTTAGTATATGGTTATGAGTTGTGTGATTTTGTCATGTATATGCATTGTACGTGTGACCTGCATGTGTGGGGGTTTTGTAATGCATATGCATATGCATACATGGTGTTGTAGGTATAAGATGCCATTTGGAGGTAGATGTATGATTTTAGTATGCATGCTACATGGATGTACATCACTGGGTTTTGGCATAGGTTCATTGCATTTATGTGTGTTTTGTATGTGACACCCCGTGTTTTCTGGTTAACACCAACCACTTCCGTTATCTAATCTCTCAATTAATTTAAAATTAATCAAATTATTATTTTTAATGACTCTAAATTAGTTAACTCCAAACTAACTAAAGTTAACCAATTCGAAATGCCACTTACATTAATTAGAAGGACCATTTGTGACAGTTTTATAAAAGTGTTTGAGGCTATAAACCTCACCCACGGTTCCCCTTCATTCACCCGATTTCACAAACCCTAAAACCGCAGAGGACCTGCTGCCGTCATCCCCCTTCAACCTTCGATCGACCACAACTCGACAAGTCACTCACCGCCGGCAATCCTCCTCTCAACAACCATCATACATCTGGCAAACGTTGTCGCTCCGGTAGCCTACAACATCATCGAAGCTGTTTCGCAGCGTGTTCGGTTAGATTTCTCATTCTTTTCTTTGTTGTTAAGCTACGTTTTCGCGTTCGGGGTACCATGCTCGGTTGGGTCAAGCGGGTGGCCTTAATGAATCAACCGGGCGGCGTCGGGCTCGGTTGGGAGGCCACCGCCAGTTCCGTCAACTATAGCATGTGTGCGTGTATGTATATATTGATCACGTACGTGCGTGTGGCCCGACAATGCACGTATGGGTGTGGTTGTGCGATGTGTGAAGTTTGTATGAATATGTACGTATGCATGCGATTGTATGTATGTAGGTGATGAATGTGGTTGTGTTTTAATATATGTACGTATGCATGCGATTGTGTGTATGTAGGTGGTGCATGTGGTTGTGCGCATATATATATGTATACATTTTCTGCAGTTTGTATGATGATGTATGCGTGAGTGTGTGGCAGTGTGTGTTCATGGTGTGTGCGTGTGTGTTTCCTTGTGTTGTGTGTCTATATAAGCATGGGTTCTGCGTACATATATGTATAGATGTGAGTGTATGTTTCTATGATATTTGTGTGTGTACGTGTGCTTCTTTTATATATATATATATATATATATATATATATATATATATATATATATTCCTGTGATATATATATTTATAGGTGTATGCATCCTTTGTTTATATATTTATAGGTGTGTGTGCATTCCTTTGTTTGTTTGTTTATGTTTCAGTAGGGTATGTAGGTATGGCATTTTATATGCTTATGTATGTGCATGATGTTTGACAAAGAGTTTGGGTGTGCATAGTGTGGTTGGGTGTGGACCAGTATGTTTGGTGCAATTCATATGCATGGTGTATGCAATTTTTATGTTGGTAAGTATTGTTGCATGTAAAATATATATATATGGTCTGTGTTGTGTGTAATTCATGTATATTATATATGTACATAAATTTTATATTATGTAGTGTGTTAAGTGTGTATCATATACATGTGTAGAGTGTATGAAAACTTTCATAAGGGTATGTTAGTGGTGTCATTAAACGCGGTGTCCTGCGAGTCATATATTAGGATATGTAAGAGGTCAATTTGAAAAGTTTTTGTAACTAATATCATATATAAGGTATGTTATGGTGTGAGTTTGGGGTATAATTATGTGTAATTGTGAGCAGGGAAATCTCAATAACCGACACAGTAACCGAGCCGTGAAACGCGAAACCATACGATTTCATTATTAAGTATTTAATATTGATTGCATGTATTAAATAAAATCCAGGTTAAGAGGAGATTCTAAACGTTTGTGCTTTCGCTTATTAATTGCTGTGCATTTAAGGTGAGTTCTCAGCCCCGTTTTACCTATTTTCGTTGGGGTGAAAGAAACGTGCGTTCCAAACGTATTTTCACCTGATGAGTATTACTTTAATATCACTTGCTTACTAGTGTGACACCATGCTAAGTCCTCACTTTCGAACCGTTAATATATGTACTCTAGCGAGGTGATTCTGAGTAGATCTACTGGGTTTGACAAACCCCACCCGGGCTAGTCGCGCTAGCACAACGTTCGTCAAACGGGTGTTTAATTGACCTATTTCTGTTGCTGTGACTGGTGTTCATAGCCGAGGCATTCTTTACGTTGTCAGCATCGGTTGCGAACTTCATACACTTAGTAACTTGTTGAGTAGACTAGCTATCTACTGATATTATTTTGATTACTGCATCAGTTTATTGTTATGTTCAGTTTATCAAAACCTGTGGACTCACCAACCTTGTGTTGACACTTTAGCATGTTTCTTTCAGGTTCACAAGATGCGCACACATAGGAGCATTTCATTCATGCATATTCATCCACGTGATTTATTTAACGTTTTTCAGTGAATTTTATTTATTTGGTTTGCGTGTGTTGCGCCATTTAAACAACTAATATTTGCTATGCTTCCGCGACTTCTATTATGTTTACGTTTAAAACTAGTCTTTGATGAATTCAAGTTTTATAAGTAAATTATGTTTTATAATTAACGTGTCGTTTGGTGTAACTAGTGGCTGAGATCCTGGAAGTCACACGCCTAACGGTAATATCCCGTTTGTGGAATTTGAGGGTGTGACATTGTAGAGTATTCATGTAAGTGTTTCTGTTGGAGTGTGATTTCATGATATGAATGGTATTAATATACCATTGTATGTGTATTTTATAATGGTTGATATTGTGTGTGAAGTACATGTCGTGGGGTACGTTAATGTTACGAAATAAATGTACTTTTCTTTTCATGGGTTACGTATGGGTGTATACATATATAATGTGTGATTTTCGTTTGTGTTGTTCTACGTTTGTGATATGTGGGTTATGTGTTTAAATCGTTCGGGTTTTTTTATAACAAAAACTCTCAAAATTTAAAGTGTAGAAACAATGTATTTTTATACATAGTAATCGAGTTTTTATACGTTGGAAGTGAATGAGTCTTCGAGTGTAATTGCTTATGAATGGGGGGATATCGATAACGTACATCGTAACCGAGCCGTGAAACGCAAAACCGTACATTCATTATATTTATAATTAATAACTAAAATTGATATTATCTATTAATTGGAAATTCAGGTTGTTCGGAAACTTAATTACTTATTATCTGCATTACCTTGTTGTTGTGCATTTGAGGTGAGTTCTCAGCCCCACTTTACCTACTTTCTTTAGGGTGAAAGAAACGTGTGTTCTAAACGTATTTACACCTGATCAGTATTACTTTAATATCACTTGTTTACTAGTGTGACACCATACTTAAGTCCTCACTTTCGAACCGTTAATATATGTACTTAGCGAGGTAATTCTGAGTAGATCTACTGGGTTTGACAAACCCCACCCGGGCTAGTCGCGCTAGCACAACGTTCGTCAAACGGGTGTTTAATTGACCTAATTTATGTTGCTGTGACCGGTGTTCATAGCCGAGGCATTTCTTTACGTTGTCAGCGTCGGTTGCGAAGTTCATACACTTAGTAACTTGTTGAGTAGACTAGCTATCTACTGATATTATTTTTGATTACTGCATTAGTTACTGTTATGTTCTATTTATTAAAACCTGTGAACTCACCAACCTTGTGTTGATACTTTAGCATGTTTCTTTCAGGTTTTTAAGCTGCGCACGAATAGGAGCATCGTGCATTGCATTCGTCATCGTAGATTCAAATGAACAATCTATATTTTTCTATAAATTATATTAATTGGGTTGGCACGTGTTTGCGCCGTTTAAATTATGGTTTATACGCTTCCGCACGTATTTTCATATTTCGTATTTAATTCTAATTTTACGAAACTTTATTTAATTTATAAATTTTGTATTGTAATTGTTGCGTCGTTTGGTGTAACTAATGGCTAAGATCCTGGTATGTCAAAGCTATGCACTTTACATGAACATAACTTTTGATCAAAATGTTCAAAATCAGCCCCTGTAAATTTAATAAACTTTTAATCAAAATGTTCAACAATAAGCTATCACCTAACATTCAATCTGCTTTCACTTTAATCACAAACAAGCTAATCAAAAAGGCAATTAAACACAATATCGTATTTAAGTTTTTTTTTTACATTGTCAAATACAACATGTAAAATAAACCAAGCTAAAACAAGAGGATGCATGACATATTATTTAATGTCCATGATATTCCCATAGTTTGTAGACATCATTAGTTTCACTAAACTTTGGAGGAACCAAAACTGATGAAGAAACCTTAAACCTTTTACTCCTAAAACCACCTTCGCTTGTGTCGGGGCTACTTATCCACCCTCCGACCATTTGGTCCCCAAAATAACTACCTTCGCCGATATCTGAGCCATCTGAATCCAAACCATGTTGTCTAGTCGAAAATCCTGTCCACTCGTTGCTACAATCGGACACACTCGAGCTATCCCACGACGAATTATATGCTGTAGCGACATCATGGTCCAATACAGTTTGTGGTGGCACGATGACACTAGGTTGTACAGTTTTCTCTATGTCACTAGCAACGTTGTTATGGTTTTGGTATTGGTAATTGCACTTAAAGTTGAATATACTGGCGAAAGTGAAATGATCACTCACTCTACTTTTTGGTGAGGACTTATTTTCATTGGTTCGTGTGATGATGCTTTGTAAGTTCTTGCTTAGCCTCGCTTTTAGCGAAGAAAAGCTAAGGGCGCGTCTAGAATCTGAATCAGACAGTGAACCGGTGCATGAACTTACCATATGTGCAAAGTTGGTTCTTGTGTGCTCGCCTCTCAAGGCTCGAGCCGCCTCGTCGTAGGCTTGAGCCGCTTCTTCAGGAGTGTCATAAGTACCGAGCCATAACCGCACCTTTTGGGATGAATCTTTGATCTCTGCCACCCACCTCCCCGATGGCCTTTGTCGGACCCCAACAAACTTTCTCATGGTGGTTTTCATTGCTTTCACGGTGGTTGTGGTGGTGACCGCCGCCACGGTGGCAGCGGTAGCTGCAGTTTCTGTAATTTCGGATGCTTTCATGATCATTATAAAGTTTTAGAACTAAAAAAGACGATTTGGAATGAAGGAAAGTAGTTTCGTGGTTGCATGTGTTGTAGAACTATATATTGATGCTCCAGTGGTGTTTGTAATAATATATATATATATATTATACTATTCCTCCATTATTTGCCTTTTTTTGTTTTATTATAATTTAATATTTTATAACCTCTTGCACGAGAACCTTTTGGCTTGGCTCTTAACAACTAGGTATATACCCGAATAAAATATTCATTTATTTTCGTAAATGAATAAATATGTGATAATTATATCTTGATTGTAATAACTAATTGATCATCTAAAGTATTTGTAATACTGACCAAAAAATATTTTTAATCAATATTTTGCAAATATTACTAGAAAACAAAAGTTGTATGTAACTACGAGTCCGTAAGCATCAAGATCATTTAAATAATAAGGTTAAATTACTTGCATACTCTACACGTTTGTCTTTGATAAGGTTTCAATATAAAACTACTTGAATAGATAAACATCGTTTTTGGTTTTATCATGTTTATATAAATGACCAAGACCTTTTTATATTAACGTCAACACGCGAAGTTCAAGTCTAACCCACACACACATACACACACATATATATATATATATATATATATATATGGGAGGGATCCCTTAAAACCATATTATAAATAAAAACTATGAAAACCAATATGTGTTACAAACTATAAAACTAAGAGTTACGTATATGTAAAGGTTATGTATATATAAATACGTGTTACCAAGTGCACAACTAAGAGTTACGTAATTATACTTCATACAAGTTACGTATATGTAAGTCTTCCGTCAATCATGGACGTTCCTTGGAGTCTATATTAAAAAATATGTAAAAAATTAAATTAATATAAATTATGTGATTGGATAATGTTGCTTTTTTATTTTTAATTATAAACATGTTTTCATTTGATTCCTCTTATATATATATACATATATATACATATATATATATATATGTATATATATATGTATATATATGTATATATATATATATATGTATATATGTATATATATATATGTATGTATATATGTATATATATGTATGTGAATATATGTATATATGTGTATATATATATATATGTATATATATATATCAATTTAACAACTAACACACCAAAGTAAGTATTCTAGTGTTATGTTAGCCTAGAACCGTTATGTGAAACACATGAACACAAAGTATTTAAATACAACCCATCTTCATCGGTGGTAGACCTATAATTTTTATAAGGTTATAAAATTATTAGTAAATTGGTAAATTGTGAGTACAGTAAAAACCTAGACAGTTAAGGCTTTGTTCGGCTTCTCTGCATCTTTATTTAACACTCGGTTTTAAACTTTGTATAAATTATTATTGGTAAATTGAATTTTGTAAATTGTTTTGATAAGTTAAGACATAAAGGAGTTATAAACTTAATAGTTAATTGTTTAGTTTAGACTTAAATGATCCAAAATGGTTTTATAATGGAATTATCATTCAAACCTAATTGATTTAAATTTGTCAATTATTTTATGAAGACAAGTTTTAAAATTATTAGGCTGGTCTTAAAATTTCTCTGGGTGGAGGTTAGTTTCAAAATTTCATTGGAACCAGCCGAGATTTGTTCGTATATATTGCAATAGATAAAAACTTTCATGGGACGCTCGCGACTCCACCCGAAACACTAGGTCCGCCCAACTCAATTAATAACACCAACTTTTACATACTAACCTCGACTTCACAACTCAACCATTCTAACCCTATAATCAAACCTTATAATCAAGATTAACGATTTCATTAAATGCATAATATTCAACCACTAAAATAATTTTTATGCCCATTCAGTACATGCACACCATACACGGCCATCATACACGCATAGCTATAGGTGCACAATGGTTAATGAAAACACACCATCGATGCATACGACACCATTTTATGCACACCGTAATAATAATATTATATAAAACAATAATGTATTTTAATCATGTCTGAAAATATCAAGGTTGGCTATATTTGTGAAGACGTAACGTAACTATTAAAATAATTTTATAATAAAAGTTTAAAAAATTATCAGTTAAAGTTATTCGAGATATGTTGCTGGTTTCTATTATTTTTATGAAGCGAAGAATTATTCTGACTGAAATGAAACAAATATGTTAAAAAATTATGCAAAAATATCCTTACGACAAATGAAACAAGTTTCTTATTTCAATTTGTTTATATATATTTTTTGAATGCCTCGAACTGTTTATATGTAAGGTCATTTTCAAAATATAAGCTTTTGCTTAGCATCATTCACTCCACTATTACTGTAACAATTTTGACATGATGGCACATTATTTAGCACGTTAAAATTTATAAGCTCACTAAAATATTTATTGAATGTCTAACATAAAAGATAAAATTTGATTACCGACTATTAATATTTTAAAATGTTTTTTTAGATCATTAAATTTTACATCTAGAATTTGTATTAACAAGTTAGTCGAGTAATTATATATACTATACAAAAACCATCTGGATGAACAGTAAATTACACAAGCTTTTGGTTGGTCATACATGTGGCAATGATTTATTGAGCCATGTTTTGTTTTAATCCAAGTAATTTTTTATGTTTACACAATATGAAATTACCAATAAAATAATTAGTTTAAACCATATTCGTTAGTGGGGCCAGAAGAATTAAAAATTAATATGTATTGATCTAAAAAACAAATTTACTATATATTAAAAAAAATTAATTTCTTACATTGTTAGTATTATATGCATACCAGTAAAAATCAAATTTGTCTATGTTTTAATATAATTTTTATTCAGACTCGTGACGAGTCAAATTTAAAACGTTATCATGCTTATTTTAATTTACATTTTGAGTGAGTCTACGTTTTGACGTAAATTTTGTACGGAGTCATGTCAAATATATTACGTGTTCACTCAGCGTTATAAATTCTAATTACTTTACATTTTGACGTAAACTTAGTTTGAAAACAAGTAGGGTCGATTGTAGTCTATACTTGATCGCAATACGTATGACGCCGCCGCAACGCGCGACGGGTAAAATACTAGTTGATATAATAAACTACATTTTCTTTTGCTTTTCATATAAAGTTAAAATTTATTTGAAACAACCTCCAAGGAGAGTTTGAGACGCTACACGAACGCATTACTTTTTTAATACAAAAACAGTTCTAAATACATATATGATAAAATTATAATAAATATTTGTAAGTGATGCTTGTTAGATCTAGCTAGTGGGAGAGGTAAAACGAGTGTCAAAACTTTGTACAACTATTTATGTATCATATTTAAAATTAGGAATGGATATTTAAACAAAATTGTAAGTCTAACACCTTAAAATTTTATATGTATCATATAGTCCCATACGCGTATAACTCTTCTGAGACCCCTTGAATTTTTCTTCATAGTCAATGTCGAATTTATTGTACACGTCGTATAGTTCTATATGTGTCGTGCAGGGGGTCGTATAGGGCAGGTGTACAGCCCTCTGACTCTTGTTTTTAATGTTTTCAACACTATACAACGTGTATGGTGTCATACGAGACGTACAAAAGTGTTTTTATATTAGGACAATTACCACATAAGCAAATACTGAAGTTCCCACGGCTTGAGAGGAGCAAGCCAATTAGCCAAGCCGAGCAAGCCAAATTTTTAAAGGAAAAGATAGAATCAGAAGGAAGCCAACAAACAACAGGCGGTCTTTGTTTGTCGGCTTATAAGTGCTTCGATGGAATTGAAACGTTGAGTCGCAATTTAAAATCCGGCTTTTAAACCTTTCTTTGTTTCTTTTTTTTTTGTTTTTTTTGTTTTTTGTATTGGTTTTTTTACTTCAATCTTCCAATATTCCCATCCAGTAATTTTAACACCAGTAGTTAATTAATTTAAACCTTTTATAATTTACTTTTTTAACTACTTTGTATCTATATCTGATAGTATTTGAATCTTAAGGTCTTAAAGTGTTTAAAAAATTGAAAATCAAATCGTATCCATAACCAGAAAAACAAACTAAATTGTGACTTTAGTTTCGGTTAGGTTAATGGTTACACAAAATAATAATTATTTATTTGGTTAGGTTATCTAAATAATAAATGGTTTAATTGAATAAGCAACGGTTAAAAGTTAGGCCCAAAACATTTTCATAACCGAAAAAATTGTTAACCAAACCATTAAATACCTCTAGTTGCTATAACGATATCTCTTTAGAAACAATGGAGCTCTTAAAATACCCAAATGAATCACTATGAAGCCTACAACTACGTTGCCTTGTTCGCGAGATGATTAAAAGACGTCGAACACAAAAATATATAAACATTTATCATATAAAAGTAGTTATATCATATGTATTAGTTCTAAAACGGAATGACAATTTGGTAAGTAACAAAGGCGTTGCAAGGCTGGTTTCATTTGAATACGGCATTAGATTCCTTGGCCTTTCATTCCTCTAGTGGCGGAAGTGTTAGTTTTTGTTTGCTAACGTTTGTTTTTAATAGCAAGAGGTATGTATGAAAATGACATGTTACACGTTACAAATATTGAGATAGACTGCCCATGTTGCTATAATCATTTAATCACTGGCCCTTTATTTTATACTTAATTGATGCTCCAATCAATCAATCAATTCTTTTTATTAATTAAACAGGATATCTAATGTTGTTCTTATTAGTGCACTTGACCTCCTAAATTGTAGTACCTAGATCAGGGTCGCTCAACTATTTTGAGGGTCCATGATAGAACGAATTGGACACCCGACTTAGTTGTTAGCTGCTTCTTCTTGTTTATTTGTTATAGAAAGGAATGCCTGTTACGAGTAGGGCGCAGAAAGCCTTTCAATCCTAACTCAGAGTCCTTTTTTAAATGTAATCGTTATAAAGAGCGATAGTTTCAAAGATTCTTGTGAGTGAAAATAAGAAATGGAATATGTAACACCCGGCCCTTTACACCAACAATATTGTCTACTTTATCCACGAGAAGTTCACGGGTTTGCTTTTGATTTCTCGGGTGAACTTCCCAGGGAAGTCACATATCCTTAGATTGCTTCCACCTGAGCACGCTTAACTATGAAGTTCTCCTCTTATCCACAGTTAATATTCCTAAAACACGTTGTTGATATTAAAGACAAGACATTCCTTATGAACCAGAAACATCTTCTGTCCACGGCCGATATGTGATATGTGTAAGGTGTCACAAGCACCCCCTGTTTGGACTCATCGTGCTCGATGAACCCAGAAGTCGCCATACTCGGATAGGTATGTCCCCGCATATTGAACGACACAGGAGTGACTTTGATACCATTTTATAACACTCGGCCCCTTACATAAAAAATATTGTCCGTTTGCTCACGTTCTAGCTCACAGATTTGTTTTTGGTTTCCCGGATGAAAACTTCTCAGGGAGGTCACCCATCCATAGATTGCTTCCACTGAGTATGCTTAACTATGAAGTTTTCCTCTTATCCATAGCCAATACGCCTAAAACGCATTGTTGATATCAAAGGCACAACATTACTTATGAACCAAAAATTTTACTGTCCACGAACGATGTGGGATATGTGTAAGATGTCATAGATTCCGTTAAGTAAGATTGTACTATGTATAATTAAAGAATAGGCTCAAAAGTTCCTTTTTTTCTTTTTTGGTTGAAGATGAGATTCCGTTAATATTGTATATTTTAATACACAACGTGAAAATTTTAGATTTAACTATGTATATAATTTCTTTTACCAAAGAAAGTAGGGCTTCAATAATTTGGAGGCCTTAGGCACAAGCCTAAAAACCTAACACATAAAACCACCTATACCATAGATTAGATTAGTTGAAATAAACGTTAAAAAATTATATTAAGACATCCAATTAAAAAGTTGTTGTTCTATCGTTAATCATGATAATTACAATATTACTTATAATTAAGGATTAATGCACTTGCACAAGACGTAAAATGCGTTGATAAATCTACGCAAGTGCAAACAAAACGATTTGTATTTACTGCTTGGGCGAACCCACTATTTGCCCATTGAAACAAAAAAATGCTTAGTAAATCAAAGAGTAACTCAAGAACCAATTAACACAGACCCGGATGTGAGATTTAGGGGCCCGAGACGAGCTAAAAATATGAGCTCCAAACAGAAAAAAAATAAGAAAATAATTATCAAGGCAAATCATATTTAAGTAAAATGGACTAATTTAAATTGAGCAATGAGTCAAATTTATCGATGAGTTTTTTTAATAAATATTATATATCATATATATAGTTTTTTTAATAGGCATCTCAGAATACTAGACCTTGTCTGTTGCCCTTTTTTAAATCACCCTGAACCAACCATCAACTGGATAATAGTTAACAAATCCTGTAACGTTTTATATTGTACAACCAACATGTAACATTACACAGTAGATAAAAGGCAATACATTAGCTTATGAATTATGATGGCATTGTGTTTGAAGTTGATCACGAGGGTTATAGATTTTGGTTGATATCCAACATCAAAAACGTAGTTAAATCGTTAATAGTTGTAGTTTAGACGTGTTTATAAAAGGAAACTTGTGAAAAATTCAATATTTTATTAAAAAGATCATGGGAGTTATATACAAAAACCTTCAGTTGAGCTTAAAGTCAAAACTCTGTTGTATCATCCTTGGATCTTTTTAAAGTTAAAGTTGAGTTTTGTGTTCTTCCTTTTGTGACATTAACTTTAAATAATTGGCTTATTTTATATTCCTATCAACAAGTGGCGTACAACAAAACAAATTCTTTTGTTTCGTAGTTATGCCATCAAAAGTCGACCATTTAATTAATTTATTGTATAATTAACAAGATTATCACAAAGGAAAATTCCAATATTAATTTTTGTTTATATTAATATATAGAATCCCAACACGTTAAACTTTCACCACTTCTATTTGTTTGATCATTGATGCTTGCCGATGTGGGAACAGATCATTTTTTCAAAAAAAAATATTGTTCTTTAGCTACTTACCAACTATTCGTGGAAAGTTGTTTAATAAACTCTTTTGTTTGATAATAAGAAGTTTTTATTGGTACAAGATAAACGATACTAAAGATGCTTTTCAGAGGCAATCGTTATGGAAAGAAAGAGTAAATGGTTGTTTGACACTTTTTTAATCCGTCTTTAATGGTTCGGATGTTTGAATGGTTCGGATGTCTGAATGGTTCAACACTTAACGATTTAGACTGTTTGTTTCACGAGCAAATGTCTGAATGATTTAAACATTTACCTTTGAATGTTAAGCATTATACTAATGTTGAATGATTAAGAGGTCGAATGCTGAATGGTTAATAAGTAGAATGTTGAATGGATAAGACCACTTATCTGAATTGGTCAAACATTTGTCTTTGAATAATTAAACAACATACTAGCCTATTAATAGTTCAAACCTTTTAATGGTTCAACATTTAATGCTTCAAACATCTTATTGGTTCAACACTTAATAATTTAAATATCTTATTAGTTTAACACTTAATCATTTAGAGATTATCAAACAACTTTTAACTAAAAGATACCAGGCTATGGCCCTGTAGAGATTATAAAAATTATGACGGTCTTCAACAAAGGCGGCTAAATTTTACTCGAGGAGCATAGAGAATTCTAGATTCAATGCTCTTTGTATAAAAATATAACTATTTTTCTTATCTCGCAAGATATAACATGAATATCCAAGAAAAAAAATCCTTACAATGGAATACCTTTATTCTCTTGTTTGTCTTGTCCTACTATTTATTATCAAATTATTAAGAATCATTATAACACTAGTTAAATCATAATAAATTCACACAAAGAACAAAAGCAGTGTTTGTATGTTAAACGAAGTTTCCATTGAGATAACAGTGTTAATCTAACAAATAACCAAATCAATAACAAAAAGTTCACCATCATGTGGTACTCGAATGGAATGAAGCACAACTCTGAGCTCAATTCCCCTTTACAGATATATATATATATATATATATATATATATATATATATATATATATATATATATATTAGTAAATAATCCTGTTAAATTGAATAATACACCCATTTGTATCACTAATGTAAGCAACTAAAAAGACCATCCGCGTAATCTAATCGTAAATCATCACAAACTTCACTTTATTCCTCCTAAGAAATCAAATCAATAGAATATCTAGAAAATCTAGGGTTGCTGATCATAAGATCTAGCATTGTTTATGTATGTGTGCTCTAATTTTAACAAATAATATTTTATTATTACTGCTCCATCAAATTCATTGAATCTAATCGAATATCCTCCAACGTAAACACCAAATCAAGCATGTTATGAATGAGTTTAAACAATCACAAACTATTACTCTAACAACATAACACATGCTTTAAATAGTTTATAATTTTTCCGGGTGCCTAAATAAGGATTTGTTATCTAAAACAACGGCTCGAGCCAACATTCACCGCCTATATAGCTTAACCAAGAACCGCCACACGGCACCATCGGCACCTCGCAGCTTGCTCCAACCACCACCAAGCTAAGGTCCACACAAGCATGTCAGTGTACCATGTATGTGATATGTCAGAATTAGAGATGGACAAATCTGGTTTTGGGCCATACCCGAAACCGAGTTCAAAACGGGTGGGGCCCAATCGGTTTTTTTTTGTAGCCGGGTATTGGTGAACCCGGATACGAACCCGGGTCGGGTTCACTTACTTGAAAACCCTACCTGCCATAACCGGGTAGGATCGGGTCGGGTTCGGTTCGGGTCGGCCGGATTCACTAAAAAACTCAAAAACTAAACCCGGTTCCAACCCTACAGGTTTAAACAGGTCCAACTCGGATATGCCTCCCATCAGGTACTACCCATATCCGAGTCCGGGTCGGGTCCAAACACTGGTTTTTATGCCCACCTCTAGTCCGAAGTAATTTGACATTCTGACCAAGCCTTCACATTATGGGCTCCCTTGTTTCTTCTAGGCCCATTCATGTTTAGCCCATTTTAAAAACTTTTTCAGCCCAAATCTTTTAAGCAACTTTTTGTTATTAAATTTTGTATATATTATAATTTCAAGAAATATTTAATTCATCCTTTCTGAGAACAGTAAATATAAATGTTTGTGATTTAATTTAATATAAAAGTTTAAATCCTATTTTAAGGATTTTTTTTGAAACCATAATAAAAGTTATAAATTAAAAGTTAAATCAAGTTTTCTCAAAATTGATATGGAGAAATAAAAGGATTATAAAATAAATCAAAGTTTGAAAGTAAATAAATATCTACTGTCTGAAACAAAATTTAAACGTACAATGGTTGAGATTTATTAATAATCGATAATTAATACGTTTGTTTCCTGTTTTTTTAGATCACTACATGGTATTTTACAAACATTAATGCAAGTGCAATAACAAATATTAAGTTATACGACTTTTTGATCCGGAGCTGTCACTGCATTAATAAGACGTTATATAATTCCTTTTTTTATAATTTTAATATTCTACATATTGCCATAAACTTTGCAAACAAGTTTAGCATCGTCTTAGTGCATTACCATGTTTGCAAACAAGTTTAAATTATTTTGTTATAATACTTTTATTTATTGATAAAATAATTATTATCATATTATAGATTTTGAACATACTAGTTATTGACACTATATTATAGGGTTCATTTTTTCTATTCGCTCAGGGCCTAAAATTATTCGAAAACTTTTGGGACCGACCCTGAATGAGAAAGACACCATTTCAAAATATTTCAAATACGACGGAAATCAACAATAAAAAACAAGTGTTTAGCAATATTGCAATAAGTTCACACCAACTCACTTCTTCTCTTGTTAGTTATGATATTAAATTCAGATATGAGATGCTTTTAAAAGTGGAGTTCACTTTAATAAAGAACATATACGAAACCTATGAGTTTAAGAAACTTAAACTTTGGATTTAATTGCAAAACAAAGACAAAGGATACACCTTTCACAATCTTAATGGGTGAGCATGGTGGCACCATGGTGGAGCCATCATTTATCTACCCTCACATGGAAGAGTTCTTACATTGTATTTAACATATTTTAAGCAAAAATGTGTGAGTGTAGGGTCCAAATCTAATAACTAGTTTTTTAACATGTACAAAATATAGAAGTAAGTACACGTCTAATTACTTAGGCAAATTAGTACGTGTACATGTACAAGAAGAACAAAAAAGAAAGTTAAAAAAATACATGTCTTGTAACTCGTGAGATTACGAGCATCTTCTATTGTGAGAGGCATGGACACCCTCTCTCTTCCTTCTTTATTTCCACATCAGCCAAGACAAGCTTCGACACACGTCCCTCCCTCTCTCTCTCCCTCTCTGTGACAATGTGTAGCCATAGACGTTTGCTTCTCTCTCTACATGTTCTTGCATTCACAAGCCACTTAGCATCCATGGGGTGGAAACTCTTCATTGCTGAAAAGATGGTAGATTTCGACGTTTGGTTTTTATATTCCATTGAATTAAGAAGTTGTTGCTATTAGAGGGACTAGACCCATGACTCATGAAGATATCATTTTCCTTTTCTTTCCGAAAAAGAATTACAAAAACATACAAGAAAAAAAAAACACACATATTACAACAGAATCCAAAGTAATACTAACAAAAGTGATACAATAGTAATAACATATCGAAATTTTAGATAACGGTTAAACATTATCTCTATTAAAATTTTAAGATGGTTAATACGACGACAACAAGTTTTGCTTTCAAAAACAATATGTTAATGGGTAGAATTAATATCTTTTGAAGAAAAATATTACACGTTTAAATCATATCTCCATCATATTAATTTGAACAAATATAATTCTCCGAAATCAATTGATTAAAGTAGGTTCCAATCAATTCTTGGGTCCCATTTTTGTGGAATCCCAAATGGCCAAGTCGCAAGGTAAAATTGTCGGGTTAGGAATCTAAATTTAAAATAATTAATCTGCTTTTTTTTCCCTTTGATTGCAAGTTTAGAACTTGGTTTATTTAAATTTTGAACAATTTTAACCTCATTCAAAACAAAATTAATTTACTTTTCATTCATATGGGTTGATCTAAGTCTTCATGATTTGTCATAGATAAGTTAAATATTATATTATAAAACGAAAGCTTATATGGATATTGATTCACGGTCCAAACTCAATACTTAAGCATTCAATAGGATAAAATTGAAGTTTATCTTTTTCAAACTCATAAACTCGACTCATGAACCATATTTAGATGATTCTTTATCTATGGTACGATTCTTGATAGGATCTAACTTTCTTCAAAATATTAAAAAATATAAGAAAAATTGTCGGGACAAGATGTTCAAGTGCATAATAGCATCGTTATAACAGACATCCTATAGAAAATCAAACGTAAGGACTAAATTGAATAAAAATCTGAACTCGTGGGACTTCAACATACTGGGGAACAACCTTGGAGGCATCAAGATAAAGTATAGAATGAGAGAATCAAGAATCACCAAAAAGTCTCCACCTTTGCCTCATCAACAATCATTTATATATAACAATCATTTATATATAATACATTTCTTTTATGTTTAGTTAAATAATGCAACCGTTGAATATAATAACAAATATTATAATTGACATCTTATCAACAACAATTATAATAACAATAACATAAAGAAATACAATTTGAAACAAGTAAAATCATAACATACACATAACAGAAATTTATAAACTAATCTGCTATCTTTTTTTAGATTAAAAGGGAAATAGGAGACCTAGAAATAATGAAAGCTGCCATAGATTCACTTTTCAGGTCATTCATTTGTGGGTATCTTTTTAGAACTGATTCACTCATGAGAGTATTCTATCTTTTTCTCATATTTCTAAATAATATAAACCTTTTTGCTACATATATCTATATTCTAGGGTTTTGCACTTTTGCTTTGATCCAATAATTCTAAAATTGGTTTAAAAATCCAGCAACACTGTCAAAGAGTGGGTCCCATAGGTGGACCCACAAGAGATGCAAGTTCAATGGAGCAAGCCAAGAAGAAAATGAGAAGAAGAATGATCTCAAATTTCTTCTCTTCTCATCTACACCTCCATCAATCACTGCCCTCACACTCTTTAACTTTGAGTCCATCCAAAGAGAAGTGGATTCTATATTTTAGGCAGTGTTTTACCTCCGTTATTCTCTGTAAATTTCATCGTTTTTGATTGAATATTGATCTGGGATTTGCTCAAATTTCAATCTTTTTGGTGTTTGTGGTTGAATCTGTCAGAAAAAGAAGTCTTTTTGCTGTTGGGTTTCTTGAATTCTTGCATAAAAACCTCAGGATTCGTCAGTATGTTATCTTTGGTTGCAATTCTTGATTCCTTGCTTTTGTTGCAAGTTAATCATGTTGATAATGTTGTTTTGATTAGAAATTGATGCTCTTTTAAGTACTAATTGTTAATCTTGGGATCTTAATCTTGATTTGTGTTCTTAGTGGTCATACCCTTGTTGTTTAATCAACTCTGTAAACAGGATTCTGGGTATTGATTGGTTTTTCTTTTGGATCTTCAAAAATCTTTAATGGAAGTTGATTCAACAATTAAGGTCTCAATCTTGAATCTCATTTTGTAATTAGGGTTCTGCAATTAGGGGTTTGTATACCTTTTCCCTTCTTTTGTGGGTAATTTCTTACATTATCCCCCAAAACTGGAGGTGGTTTGAGTCATTAGATGTTGATAAAACCATGAATTTGATTACTACAGTTATAGGCTTTGCAATGAGCGCCACTTTCATTGTATTTGTCTGTGCTAGACTCTTTTGTGGGCGATTTCGTCAGTATGAATCACGCCAGTTGTTTGAGATTGACACAAGGATTGACCTTGAAAGGGTATGTTTTCTATCCTTAAAACATCTGTGCTTTACATTTCTTGATGTGTTACATAAACTGTTGAACATATGCTTCCAGATAATCTTGGACATTTGAAGCAATGAAGGTTGTTTGATATTTACTTGAATTAGAGTCTGATATTTTTAACATCTAGGATTAAGAACTAACTAATTTCTTGCTTTAAATTGCTTCACTAATTGTTTTGAAATTGATTTCATTTTCCAATAGCTTGTACAATGATCATTTAGACCTTTTGGAGTTTTGGTTTATGGTTATGCAGATAGCAATATAGATAAGAGCAAGATATTGAAACCTCCATAAACACCCTTATTGTGGTTGGTATAGTTGCACAAACTAATGGATACCTTTACAGTCGTATCGTATGCAAGTTATATGCTTTGACTTTTTTAAATAGAATTTGGTACTTGTATCGTCTTTGTAAAGTCAATAATCTTTCTGCTGATACTTCCTTTGTCTTATAGAATTACCTCATTCCACTCAAGAGTCAATACATAGTTTGCCCTGTTAGTAATATGACAAAGTTGCTGAATGTGGTGGACAAAAGTAGATACCTTGGACAAATAAGTTATTCAAGATTTCAAGCTTTAAAATTACAAGGAAAGAAAATGTTGTAGCTTTCAATTATCATCAAGACATCCAAATATGAAAATTTTTGTAATTTTTATAAATAAGGACTTTGTTAAATATATGTTTAGATGATTTTAATCGTTATGCACCTAATGATCTTGTTCCAAGTTAATTTTACCATTATGATCAAAACATATGCAAAAAGAAAATTAAAATTAAAACCTTCAATGTCCTCATCCAAATTAAATCCTTGGTTTGAATCTCTAAATGTGTTTCTGTGTTATAAAAATTTTATTCTAACCATTTGGAAACACAATGACAGCAAGAGCACCGGGTCGTAGGCCTTGAACCAGCTATGGTTGCAGCTATTCCCACTATGAAATTTGACCGTGAAGCCTTCAGTTCCATGGAGGATGCCCAGTAAGTTTTGTCCTACCACACCCCATCCACTGCATGATGCATACCCTGAATTCTTTTTACTCAACTGTTCAAAAAATCTGTTTTGAATTGTAATAAAGGTGTTAAGAATTATGCCAAAAAGTGACATTTTACAGGTAGCTGACCTTTCTTTTTAAAAAATTCACAGGTGTACAATATGTTTAGGTGAATACCAAGAGAAAGAGGTGCTTAGAATTATGCCAAAATGTGGGCACAGTTTTCATCTTTCTTGTATAGATTTGTGGCTAAGAAAGCAATCGACTTGCCCCGTGTGTCGTCTATCTGTCATTGCCACAGACAGCCCTGAGATTTCAAGGGAGATCTCGATGGAGCGGTCCCGCCAGTGGCTGCTACCGCACCCAGGTCAAGGAAGTAGTCAAAGTCAAAGTCAAAGTCAAAGAGGGGATTCAGCCATGGGAGATGTAGCAGCAGGAACAATGGCACAAAGATGACAGATTATGAAGTAAGTTGAAAGATTTAGGGTTGTTTGTCAGTTATCATCATTCTTGATTGCATGGGATTGGTGTGTATATGGTTGCTTTTTGTTCTTTCTGTTTTTGCTGTATCTATATATATGTCTAATTTGACACAATGAGTACTGCTATTAAAATCATGAACATTATTATTACCAGGCTCAAATTTCTATTAGTTTGTATATAAATTAAAGGGGTAACTTTGTAAAATAGTAACCAACTTTTTAAAGTGTTTCAATTAAATAACTCAAGTTTTAAAAGTGTTCCAATTAGATAACTCATTTTTATATTTTATACAAATAAAAGTCATAACATATTTTTTAGCATGTTATACTTTTGGATTCAGTTAGAAAATATTTTTTCTCTATTTTGATGCTGATATAGAACGTTGACGTAATTTTAGGCACTTTTTTTTTTTTTTTTCATAATTAACATGCTTTTTTATTTTTTAATATAATTTTATATATTGAAAATTCTAACTCCAATGTCTTTTCCATCGTTACTTTCTTGTCATAATAAAATTTGGTAATGACTCGATTTGATCGTTTGGAGGTCAAATTTGAGAAAAATATACATGAGTGACTAAATTATAACACTTTTGAAACTTGGTTACTATTCTGTGACATTTTCTCTAAATATACAAATCCATTAGGTACAGTTATCTTAAAAGCGTTATTTTTATTCAGTATATGATGTTTTACATGTATGATGTTTTACAAAATTGCTTTAAAAAATTTCTAATTTTGATGTCTATTTCATATTGCCGTAATGGTTGAACTAGAGCAAGTTAATTGTGTTTATTTTACATGATGAAAATGATTGATAGGACTATTAATAGTTTAAACAAATACACAGTATCTAACTCATTATAGACTGGTATAACTTTATTTGTCTTACCTTTTTGTAAGTGTATCACATGCTTTAATCTTCTTAGTTCTTATACATGAGTCATGAGTTATTTAGCCATATTGAATCACTCTATCTTCTTACAATAAAATAAAAACACACAACACTTATGAAAGTAACTTTCCAAAATTTTACATTTGAATGAAAAACTAAACCTTATTGATAGCACATTAGCAATGCTATAGCGGGATTTTACTAATATTTTTGTTTGTTTGTTAATTGACAAAAGAAAATAAGTAGTAATAATAAATATACACTTGTAAAGTAATAATTGGAGAGATTTTTTCAAGACAAAACAATGTATATTAGGCTTAACAGTATCAAAATATAACATTTTACTATTGTTTACCTTACCTCTTTAAACTTGTTGATTAAAAGATCAATGGTTGTCATCTATAATACAGTAAAAGAATAAATTTGCTAATAATCCTTAATAATAACATTTAATCCCTTAAAGAGTAGTTATGTGCTATAATATCTAGCCTCCTTTTTCAAACAAAATAATATTCATACTTGATTCTGTAACATAGTTTGATGCTTTAAAGTTTAATATTTGACAAAATAACCAAGAATAGAACCGGGCCGATGATTACTGAATCCAGATAATGAAGCACTTGGGCCCAATGGGAGAGCAGACTGCAGAGGAGGCCGGAGGGGAAAACGTGGAGCGGGCCGGGGATGCTATCACTGGGCCGAAATGTGGGCCGCTGTCCAAAACATGTCTGTCACACCCCAATATATTAGCCCAGAATGATCAACACTCCACTCGTGGGTCAAACTCAAAGGAGTAATAAAATTTATATGGTTCAAAGGGGTAATGAAATATAAAAAATGATGTTGTTCTGGAGAACTCTTGTTAGCTTGTCACATGAACCTCTAAACGTAAAATGTTAAACCCTAATGAAAATATGAGAGAGTGAATTTTTACATGATTGACTATGATAAATAATGAGACATTTCGTAAAATGGTTAAAATATGATTATACATTTCCCCTTTTTTTTCAAAATTTTAAATAATATATATATCAAAATTTTACTAATTTAAGGTGTGTGAAGACATCATTAAAATTATTTTTATTAATTACACGTGTTTTTTAAACAAATTCAAATATTTTAATATAACAAAGTTAGATAGAAAAAGCTTTTACACATACTTGAACTCACTCAATATCCCAAACGTCTGACGATAAAAGAAAAAAAGCTTCCGGGAAAGTTGTATCCATCCAGGATAGTATATTTGTGCCGGTTAGATATCTTGGCATGTTTGCGTTATAGAAACCTAATTATGTAAAAAGAAAAACAAAGAATTTTGGTTTTCATTAAATTAACTTATAAAAATAACATATGTATCATACTCATTTACTCTTGTGCTCTTGTGGGCGTGCAAAACTCGACATCTAAAGCTAATTCTTAAACTTGTTTATTTAATGAATTCTGACATAAGCTCGATCTCATTTTAACTCAGTTTCACTTGAGGTTCTAACGAGTCGAAGAAAATTACCTCGTAATCTGGCTGGCGTCAACCGTCAAAGGTTCAAGAAAACAAATACGGACCCTGTGCCAATGACGGACCCTGTGCCAATGACTTAACCTAACCATCACCATCAATCACACCAGTGGTCGACAATGGAGCCAGAGACACAACTCACCAACCTCGTCACAGCTCTAGAGAACGCGACCGCAATGGCAAAGCAGCTGCCGTCAACAACCACCACCACCGCCACCGCCACCGCCACCACCACCGACGCCGCAAACATCTACGCCGCCCTCCACGCCGCCCACCGCCACCTCTCCCTCTTCCTCCAAACCACCCAATCACCACCACAACCTTCAACCGATGTCATCAATGACGATGATGGTGATGAACCTATGCGGATTGCTGATGAGGATCATCAGTTGATTGATGGAGCGAAGGAGGATGGTTCGAAGATGATCGCGATTGAATCGATGGAGGAGCGAATGAAGGATTTCTCGATTCAGAACAAAAAGAGGCTGAAACGATCGTTGTCGTCGACGTCGTTGGCCGGAGGAGAGCGGATGCGGTGGTTGGATTACGAAATTGAATCAACTAGGGCTCAATTTGAATACGATCCTCATGTTAACAGATTAAGGGCTTTAGATCTCATATATCAGTTCCATTGTTGAATTCCATACGTTTTACATGTACATCGAGTCTCAATTTACATTTATCACATCCATTGTTGATTGCTGCAAGAGCTCTGATGAGTGATAATGGAGCATGTACATGTTCGAAAGCACGATGTACAACAGTGGGTCTTTGAAGACAACTTACAGGTGTGTGTTACTGTTACTATCACTTTCTAGGTTTACGTACAACAAGAATGGTTGTTACACAAGTTGAACACATGATGATAAGGGTGTAGATGATGTTGGTTCTTGTGTAGATCCGCTGATTTTGTATACATATTAATTAGTACGTCGGAGATTAGTTACGCCTTATAGCCATTAGTTACGCGAACCATTGAGCTCATGTATGATGTATCCAACTTTATTGTATCGAAACCGACTTATAGGCATTGCGCGCAAGATGATAATTTGGGTAAAAAGATTTGGAGAACGAAAATGAAGATCTTTTGAATGGCAAGAACATTTTGTACACTAGAACAACATAGATGATCAATGCTTGAATCTTTGAAGTACAGGTTAAGATTAGTATCAAAATTCAAGAGAATGTGATTGCTTGAAATTTGACCAAATGATTCTTTATGTAGAGTTGAAATGGTTTTAAATAACAATCATAATCATAATCTTTCATGAAATGACATGATAACTTATGGTTATAACCTCAAAAAGATCACAAGACAATTACATCAACAGAGAAGTATATCAATAAAAGCAAGTTAGTAGCAAAATTCAGTTTGATACCGAAGACAAGTTAATTCAGTTTGCTACCGAAGACAAGTTAAGTACCGAAATTCAGTTTGTTGCCGAATACAAGCTGCTACCAAACTTCAGTCTGCTGCCAAATAACAAAGTTGCTACTGAACTTCATTTGTAAAAAAACGGCTTTTCTACCGATGATCTGTTAATAGCGACCATCAAAATTGAATAGCGCCAAGTTGACCTAGCGGTCAACCGCCCCTTAGACACCACCCGAGGGCACTATCGGTGTTGTTCAGTGAGCTTTGCCCCCATGCTCCCATTGAACAATTAAGTCTCTCTAAACCATAAATTATAATAATCTTAACTAAACACATTTTACGCTTCTTAATTTATTATATCAACGTATATTCTAACTTTTAATTTGATCTTAAATGAATCTCAATCACCCAGAACGACTTGATGACATTAAAATCACCGATTGTATTAATTTTAAAAACGTGACAGGGGCATAATAAAAGTACAAAATCATGAATCAGATGGAGAATATTTGACAGATGTTTAAGCTTGGATGGATAAAGTGGTAAATTGGACAAAACTTTAACTTTGACTACACATAGAAAAGTCAAATATATCAAACATTTGACCTTCTGCCATGCCAAAACCCCGACATAATTTCATGCATTTATTCTACTATAACTTGCATAATTCATTTCATACCCCCAAAATTAATAATATGAAATGTTGGAAGCGTAATATGGCATATAGCTACTATTTACATGTTTGACTCTCTTAAGTCAAGATAGACTACACATACCTTCATTTAAGTCAACTCATAATTATCAAAGACTAAATCATCAAAGACAGACATTGCAGTTGCATCAAGAATGCTGTCATCTCCAACCTCCCCTAGTTGACAAAACTCAGGTGGAAGAGGTGTTGAGGTAAAATCACTAAAAATATCAGAATTCGCGTTGGCGGTATTTCCTGATAGCGGCTGCTGAGGAGAAAAGCTGGGCAGTTCAGCCCAGTCAGTCCACTGCGGTCCTGCAGATTGTGGTGGCGTCATGACAGCCAACGGCTGCGGCTGCTGCTGCTGCTGCTGTTGCTGCTGACAAGTAAAGCTAAGCGGCTCATCCCAATCAAACAATGGTGAGTCTACAGATGATGGCGGCTGAGTCGCCTCGTTGTTCCAATCAAGCCCTATTGGTGCTGCAGAAGGTTGCGGTTGAGTCATGATGGCTGGCATGGGTTCATCAACGGCTAGAAGAGCAGATAAAGAAGACAGCTGACTGCTGAAGCTAGGCTCACCACCGGCTTCCGGTGGTGCAACCAATGATTCCTGGGGAGTAAGGCTGGCCAATACTGGTGGGCAATGGGTAGAATCATCATTTTTTATTTCTGGAAAAGAGATTTGTTGCTGAACCGATGATGCTAAATGATTGTTTTGTCCAAACACGACTGATTTCCCATCACGAGCAAATCTAAGTCCAGCAAAACTTGTGTTTGGGTGCACCCTACTGTCTTCAGTACTTCTTAAAAGAATGTTTTTTGTTTCATCACCATATATACTAAAATTATGTTCAGGTTTCAACTGGATTGTTTTTAAAAGTGATAAACGTTGAGGTATTATTGATCTTGATTTGTAATAATTAAAACTAGAGTGCATTATAGTATTGTTTCTTGATCTCATTTGAAAAGGATTCCAATGGGATTGTTGGAAATTTCTTCGGGATGTGTTGAAACCGAAATTATCTGTAAAATCATAAGAAGAACTTCTAAATCCTTCCTGAGCTCGTTTCATACACAATCGGTGCTTCTGCAAAATTTAAACTACTTAAAATACTGTTCTGATGAACATACAAAAATATAGAAATATATAAACAAAAAAACAGAAATGCACACAATCTATACAATTACAGTACTATGCAATAACTTATTATTATGTGGTTTTAATTCTTCAAATCAGACCCTGGGCTCATCAAGATTAGGAGCTTAATTGTTAAGAAACTACATTTCCAACATGATAATCACTCGATCAATTACTTCAAAATCTTGGTTTTTAATGACTATAAATGCGTATATTTGAAGATTGTATAATTGGTAAACATGATCCTGGTAATTAATCAAATATTAATTTGTTCACTAAATGTAATCAAGATGAAGCATGCTTAATTATATTCCATTTCCTCCTTTTGCTTCCAAATAAACCCAATGAGCTAGGGATCTTTTTAGGATTCATAGAGGTAGGTTCACCTTCATCTCACCCTCCCCGGACCCCTATTTCAGGAGTGGAATTTTTACTGGTATTTTTGTTTATCCTAAATAAAACCTAAAACCACACCAAGCGATAAAATAATTGTAATAAAGCACATTTAAAACTGAATTCTAGAAGATGAAAACAACAAACCTGTAAATGACTAGCAACATTTGCTCTTGTCAATCCAGGGACATTCATGAGTTCAACTATCTTCTTTGGAAAAGCCTCTGACTCCCAAATACAAGGAAACAAATATAATCAAATTTAGAGACATATTAAAAATAAATAAATGCTAAAAGAATGTTATTAATATTTGTCTTGTATTCCTATTGAGGAGTAAGTTTTTCACCATCATTTGATCATATCCCTTTATTTTCTATGACCAGCAGGCAAAAACCATGAATCCCTTTATTTTCTATTAATATTTGTCTTGAATTACAACTAAACAAGGATTTTCTTTTTTGAGAAAAAGAATCAAGATCAAGAATTATCTTACTCTCATCCCCCAACTGTGCAATGGCTGCCAAGAACTTGTGATGCATTTCTTTAGTCCAAACAACTCGTGGTTTCTTTTCTATATTTCCCTGTTGCTCGTTGTCGTCCACCATCCTTCGACTCCCTGCATTTTCTTTGTGTAATAATTTCTCAGATGATAGTTCTCTTTTATTCTTTTCCCGTGCCAATGCAGTTGCCCAAAGATTGTTCATTTCATTCACACTCAAAGATTTCATAAAATATACAGTTACACCTTTCCCACCAACTGTAGAAACATTCACGTCATCAACATCTGGGGACATCACTGTATCATATCAAATAAGCAAATTATTCACTTCTCTAACTGCAATTACTGTTTTTATGTAAAGAAAACGCAAAAGAACACAAGACTACCAGAATTGATGGATATTGGACCAAAAGTTTGCAACTTCATATCACACAAAACAAGAATAACTGATATGTTTGGTGTATGAACAGAAAAGAAAAGGATGAAACTTACAAATGATTTGCAGTTTGATTTTTTTCTCTATGTGCTCGATAATCCCGTGTCTCTTTGCATATGTTCTGTGGACGTTTGTTAAAATTAATTCTGTCACATCTTTCTTTTCCCATATCATATTCACTGCATCCATTTCCTTTTCATAACTAAAAGCTGTAAGAAAAGAGAATAAAAGGAGTGCGTTATTAAAGAAAATCAGATGTTTAAACAACAAAGTTCATAGTTTGCATACTCTGTTAGAAATTACAATATGTTATGAACGAGTTGAAACATATAGTCTAGACAAAGAAGCTCACTAGAAACTAACAAATAATTCATCTAAATTCTTTTTCGTACCTTCATAGCGACAGTGGTTAAGCATATTAGCAACAATATTTTGACAAACATGATCATCATTCACAAGCAATATGCATATGCCTTTGGCTTGCATAGGTTGAGTGTGTATTCCAGGCTGATTTCTTCTGCTCATTTTTTTGACGATGAGGGTAAGGAGAATGTAGAACAAAAACTATCTTGATTTGGAGCTACAGATTATAGAGGGCATACTTGGTGAAAGATTAAAATGATGTGTGTTGAAATTTATTTCCTTAAGTTCATATATATATATATACACACACACACAAGCATATGACTAGGAAATAAGGTGGTTCTTCATGCATTAGAGGTGTGTGCAACATTTATATCAATGATGATTAGGATAGAGAAAAAGACTAGCAATTAACCATGTGAATACCAGTGCATTTTTACAAAATTGCTTGATTTGTTTAATTTACTGAAATCTCCTTCAGTAGAAACAAATATGGAACTCGTGCACCAAAATTCAATCTAGACAAGTAAAATCATGGAGAACCCGAAGGGTCCTAATGTGACTATTTATTATGTTATATCAATTTATTATCTTATAGTTCAATCTCAAAATTTTCATGTTTATCACTTGGTGTTCACGGCATGTTTGCATGTTTATGTAATTGTGTGTTGTCTATTCTTTAAATATTATTTTTCCTATTTATAATGGGAGAATAATAATTTTAAGTTGTTTTAAAACAAGTTGTTTGGGTTCATGATTATTTTGTAAAAATATTATATTTTTAAGTGAAATCTCTATGACAATTAAGGGCGATAGTGTTAATCCATCGCTTTGTATGTATGTCTTTAATAGATATTTTATTTGAGGTCACCCGCTATTTCAAGTAAATAACTTTAGTATGGCCCATTTGGAGCAACGTGTATGTATTCGTTTTGATTATATCATGCCTTTTCAATCATTTGACAAACATCGTACCATGAACTCCCTCAAACATCACCCAACAACACTTGCACCTACAGGTGTACAAACCAGTTTGTGGGCTCAAAACGGTTTGGGGGCCCAAATCGGTTTGGTCAAACTCGGTCAAAACTGGTTTGGCCCCAAACCGGTTTGGATTCAAACCGGTTTCAATTTCATAAAACCCAAACCTATCAAACCAGTTTGGGTCGGTTTGGAACCGGTTCGGGCCCTGACCGGTTTTTTTTTTTTTAAAATTGGATTTTTGTTATATTCAAACAAAAATTTTAAACTTTTAATTAAAACATAAACATTTAAAACATTTATAACATTTTATATAATTTAAACAATTTATAACATTTATATAATTTAAACAATTTATATAATTTATAACATATATAAAACAATTTATATTATTTAAACAATTTATAACATTTATAAACATTTAAAACATTTAAACAATTTAAACATTTAAACAATTTAAACATTTAAACAATGCCGCTTATTCCTCGCCACCAGAACCGGAACTGTTACGAAGGTAGTCATCGTATGCCGCTTCATCATCAGTCATTCCTGGTGTCAATCCGCTCTCTACCTCGTCCTCGTATAATTCTGCTTCGTATTCCAGTTCTCCTTCAAGTGAACGTTTGTCTTGTACTCTTTCCGCGGCATCCAAATAATCTTTCAACCAAATTGACATTTCAACCGCTTGTGGAGTGAGTCGAGTTCGTCTTATTGATATAACCCTGCCACTAACATAAAAAGCAGATTCCGAAGCTACCGTAGAAGCTTGGATGGTTAGTAAATCTCGGGCCATGGTGGATAGGATGGGAAATTGATCTTCCTTACCTTTTCACCAAGCCAACAAGTCAAAATTTTTAAATTCATGTGGAGTCATGGTCGATAAAAAGTTTGTAAGACCATACCTCCTGAGTTCACTACTCGGAGTGTTACCACGTTGACGTTTATTACATTCATCCCTTAAAGTATTATATAAATCAAACATTGGATCATTCAAACATTCGGTATTTGCCGCATGCCTTAAAGCATCATGGATTTGTGATGTTTCCCCGTATTTTAATAAATAAACATCATACATTTGTTGTAATTGTTTGTTGAAAGTAGCTTTTAAAGTTTTACTATACATTGGTTTACCAACTTCTAAATCCAAATTAAAAGTAATTTTATCAAGTAAAGTTTCAACCCCCGATAAATTTAAACAAGGGTTTAAAGCAGCGGCACATGTAATAACGGGAGGCATTTCTTCAAAATACTTTTTAAGTTTTTTTTTCATTGGGGGTATCATATCAGAATAAGGTCTACCCCTACACGACAATTCATTTAATTTTGAAGTCATTAAATAAATTTGGTGAAGTATCAACGGACTCGTTGGGTAATAAACTCCAGAAAGACATGTAGTTGCATTTTTAAAAACTTGAAGCATTTTTGTTACTTCTTCGATGATGGCCCAACCCGATGGATGGTAAGAATTTGCCTTTCCCCGACTTACCAAACTATTATGAAAGGCTATTAAACTTTCTTTTTGTTCAATAGCCTTTTCAAACATGTTACATGTGGAATTCCATCGTGTTGGTACGTCTCAATTCAGACCTAAACATTTAGTATTTGCGTCTTTACAAAACATGCGATATTTAGTATATCTTTGGTTATTACTAAAAATATCACGTAACATTCTTTTAAAACAATCTTTAACTGTTTCAATCGTTTTTAAACCGTCTTGAACGGCTAAGTTTATGATGTGCGCAACACATCGACTATGAAAAAACACACCCTCACATATTGGTTTATGTTTTAATTTCAAATGATCTATCGCAAGAGTGTTGTTTGACGCATTATCAAAAGATATAGAAAATATTTGTTTTCTAATTTATACGTTTGAATAACTTTATCAATAAGATAAAAAATGTTTTGGCCGGTGTGAGGATAATCAAACAATTCAAACGCAATCGTACGTTTAATCATTTGCCACGAATCGGGTTCAACCCAATGGGCGGTGACACAAATGTACGAGTCCGATGAACCGTGAGGTGTCGACCAAACATCACTAGTTAAGTTAACACCGGTTTGTAAATTTTCAAAATAAGATATTAATTCATTTTTAGTTTTTTTCCACATTTTTAAACAATCTCTTCGAAGAGTATCACGACTTACATTGGTGTAACGTTGTGGAGAGTTCGTTGAATGAGTTGAGTCAAACGTTCGTTGTCGAAATGTTTGAATGGCAAGCTTTCTTGAATTACAAATTGCACCATTTGCTCCCAAACCGCATCAACGTTATAAGCCCAAATATTTCCTTCGTTTGTCATCGAAGCTTGACCTTGGGAAGGTTCACCTTTTAACGGTTTACAATATTTATTTGCAATATGGTTTTTCAACGTTGTGTTTGCATCTTTTGTAACATCCTGTATTTTTACGTTAATTAAAAGATAACGTCGCTATTTCTTGTAAGGACCTTTACTGTCGTTTATGAAACTCATGGGTGCTTTATGTGCTTGCAATTAACTTTTAATGTGTGAATTTATAGTTTCATTAAATTAAACTTAATGTTTAATGATGAAAAGATACAAATAATGAAATGAATATTTATAAAAAAATTAGTAACGATAATAATGCTAATAATAATAATAATATCATTAATAATAATAATAACTATAATACTAGTATTATTACTAATGATAATAACTAAAATAATAACACTTCGTATTTCCGTTAATTAAAAGTTAATTTTGTTAATTCTTATATGGTTCATTTATGCCATTTATGAAAACTTTGAGGGCTTGTTGAGTTAATTCGGGAGTTAATGAACTATTTTGCTTAATAATAATAATAATATTAATAATAATAAATAAATGACAAATTATTAAAAAGTTAACAATTAGTTTAATGATAAGCTTGAGGTTAGTAAAGAGGGCTTATTTTGTCAATTTGGAAACTTAACATATAACTTTTAAGCATAAAATGACCACTATTAAACTACAAGGGGGTTTAATGTCAAAGTTAGAAACTTTAAATATTAAGGTTTGTACGTATTATGCCAATTGATAAAACTTCAGGGACCAAAACTGCAAAAATTACAAAATTTTTTTTCCTTCTTTTCTTTTTTCCCGATTTCCCGGCCGGCCGCGGCCTCCGGCGAGACCTAAAACCGCTTCAAGCGGCCGATTTTTAATCCAAAAATCACCCCGAACCTCGCTAAAGCATGATTCGAACCTAAAGACGACAATTAATAGCATTTAAACGTCGGTTAACAAGTTCAATCGAAGTAGTAACCGAAACCTTAAAACCCCGTAATCATTCGAGCCTTAATCACCAATAATAAGTCAATTAATTCAACTCTAACGAACGTTTATCTAAGTCTAATCGATTGCAAGTGCCAAGTGCCAATTACACCTGAAACCCACAAATTCACCTTGTTCGATTACCATCTTCGTCGCGACCTGCAACTCAACCTAATATCATCTTCCGAGCTTCAATTGACGAAATTCGCAAAGGGCTTTGCATCGAGGTCATCACGCGAAGCTTCCCACAAGTTTAGTTTGATTATCGTCGAGGTTTGCCTATCCATCAAGACTTCCACATCCACAACGTTTCTTCGGGTGTTCAAACACCAATTCAATAACAATTCGGGTAATTAAAACTATCTTTATACTCGATTTCACATGGGCAATCAAAGCCCTATGATTGATTTCATTAACAATATCAATTCGAGGTTCAATTGGAATCAAATCGATTCTAGGGTTCTTATGAAATTGGGGGTTTTGTTTATATGGGTTTTAATGTTTTAAAACCAAGACCTACCGCGGCTGGATGCCTTGGTTCGCTGGTTAAACGCTCTCATCACCACTTAGAGGTCCCGGGTTCGAACCCGGGCACCCTCAAACATTTTTTTAAGGCTTTTCAGCCCTTAAATAAATTATAGAAAATTTTTAATAAATATAAAAAGGGTTTTGTAAACTTTAAATTTTTTTCAAAGACATCAGATTATTTTCTATAATTTTTCTAAATTTAACTAATTAATTCTCTTTTTAATAAAGAATTTTAACAAAGGATGTTCTTGGATAATTTCTATTAAAATGGATTTTGAATAATAATTAATAAATTATTATTGGTCCAAATGTTACCATTAAGTTATTGTCGTTAAAATCATGATTATTTCAAATATTTATTCAAGTTTATAATTAAACTTCACTAGCTATTATCGATGATTTAATGTTATTTTTCTTTATAATAATTTACACAAATGGTATATTCCTTTGTTACATTATTTAGACTACTACAAAGATCACCACACTCCACTTGAAATTTTAGCTCTCGTTAAATCAATAATTCAATTATTAAACTTAAATCTGGTAATTACATATGTTTAGGTGCCTTGTGACGTTCATCTTGGAACGACGTTTTCTATTCTTAAATAATCTCCATTATATACATATTATCACGTGAGTTTTCTTGTCCCTTTTTCATATTTTTTTTACACTAACTTGGGGTGAAACATGATAGCGTATACATGATACACTTATACACATTTGAAACTTGTAAATCACGTGCAATTCAACTTATTATTTTGTCATGGTTATTTGTATGTTGTAAGTGATTATATGAGATACATAGTTTGTATACAATCATTAACTATTGCTAGCCTGGCGACGTCTTAGATCTTTGGGCCTGACAAGCCTATTTGGTGCTAAAGTCGATGTATTGCCGACTCCTAGGAGCCGTATGCTTGTGCACTAGGGAACCAAATACACTTAGCCAATCTTTTATACTTGTAATCAAGTCGAGGTTTGGTTGTAACGATATGTGTTCTATAACCTTACTAGCTTATAACCTATGACATGAATTGCTACTTGTAACTTTCTTTTTCATATTATGTATGAAAACCTTGGAAACTCACCAACTATTTTTAGTTGACTCTTATTTTTATCATGTTTCAGGTCAACCTCAAGCTTAAAGTGATCTTTTTGAAGCATGATATAACCTAGGATTTGGACCTAGTAAATGGAATAAAAAAAAAGTTTACCTTATGTTTTGTTGCATTTGAACTTATTTCTTGTATTAGACTTATGATTGTAATTTCCATTTCAAGACTTATGATAATAATATTTACAATTTAATATAGCGTTATGTGGCTGTGAACAATCTTAACCCTCACATCTCGACGTTTCCGCCGTCAAGGTTGGGGTGTGACAGTTTAATAATGAAAAGATACAAATAATGAAATGAATATTTATAAAAAAATTAGTAACGATAATAATGCTAATAATAATAATATAATATCATTAATAATAATAACTATAATACTAGTATTATTACTAATGATAATAACTAAAATAATAACACTAATAATATTAGTCTTAAAAATGTTTAAATACATAATGTGATTAAGTTTGAGGGGTTAAATTGTCACTTTGAAATTCTAAAAAAGAAGTTTTAGCATAAAATGATAAAACTACAAAGCACAGGGACCAAACTTGTAAAGCTCAAAAGAAACCAACCCCCCACCCTCTCTCGCCTCGTTTTTCCGGCCACCGGCCGGCCAAGCCCGGCGCGACGCCGGTGAGCCTCGAAACCTCACGAAAACACCCGACTTTCTTACCCAAATCGTTCCAAATCCTTTCGCATACACGTTTCGAACTTTAATGGCCACCTTAAACTCGTTTAAACACCGATTATTAACATCAAACAAACACATAACCGAAACCTTAAAATTGTATATCCGTTTGAGCATTTACACCTAATAATAATCTAATTAAAGCAATCTGAACGATCATTTGTCAATCATTGATCGAATACAGTAGTCAATTTCGTTTGAAACGCACACACACATCCCACATTCAATCATCGTTTCTACCACGACTTGCAACTGTACTGTTCTTTAACTTTCGGTCGATCTTAACTAAAATTGACAGAGGGCTTTCATTCTTGACGATCCTTTTAGTCATCACACGAGTGTAATTTGTCTAACATCAACGAATTCATATCAAATGTACTCAAGCCTCGGTCGCGGCTCATCTGTACCCGTTCTCCTCTTCAAAGCATCAAATCCGGTAATCAAACACACTAATCTACTCAAAATTCAATGGGGAATCAAAGCCCCATGCTTATTGCTGTAAACGTTATCGATTTAGCTTTCAACTGGATCAAATGGGACTAGGGTTCTTGGAGAAATTGGGGATCTTTTAAAGCTTGTGTTTTAAGCATTTGAAACTATGTTTAAACACGACCACGGCCTTTGGTTTACCGGTAAGACACTTGACTTATACAAAGGAGGTCCCCGGTTCGAACCCGAGGAGCCTCACTTATTTTTTTAGGTCTTTTGGCCTCCAAAATTATTATTAAAAAAAGAAATTCTCTAAAACTTTGTTTAGCATAAAATCACATAATTATTTTCTGTAATTTATTTTTAGAAAAATAATAATAAAAATATATAGATAATATAAACAAAACACCTTTGTATTTTATTTATTTATTTATTTATTTATGTAGTTGTTTATTATTTTAAAGTTAATGTTATGGTTAGTTTCTTCTTATAAAAAAATTTAGATCTTAAATACACGTTGCCTTTAAGTTATTGTTTAAATCATACTTATTTCATAAAACTTATTTAAACTTTATAGATTTTATAAATTATTATAAATGTGATTCTTATTTTATGTTATTCTAAAATATATAATATATTGATCCCAAGGAAACATAACTGGTTCTATTTGTTAAAATATAATTACTTGACAAAGCACAAAATTTACTTAAAACTTTTATCCTCTTTAATCCATTAAAATTTATAATCAAACTTTAATCTTGTAAATATATATTTATTTTAGGTGCATTTTGAAGAACTGCGTTGAAACGACGCTTGATATATTTTTCTTATTAATCATACATTGTATATCGACCAAGTGAGTATTTATATACCTCTTTTTCATATTTTCACACTTTGGGGTGAAACATGTTACTTTATAACCTTTGCACTTGTAAACGTTTGATTCTTGTAAACTTATGGCATTTCACTTGTGTGTTGTAGTTAGTTGAACTTTGTAGCTATCATGTAATGTCGAATACATGTACAATCATTAACTATTGCTAGCCTAGCAAAGTCATAGATCTATGGGCGAGACAAGTCTGCTTGGTTGATCCAAGTACACTTAGCTGTAACACCCGGCCCTTTCGCATCAACAATATTGTCCGCTTTGCTCACGAGGAGCTCACGGATTTGCTTTTGGTTGCCCGGGTGAAAACTTCCCAGGGAGGTCACCCATCCCTAGATTGCTCCCACCTGAGCACGCTTAACTGTGGAGTTCTCCTCTCATCCACAGCCAATACGCCCAAAACGCGTTGTTGATGTTAGAGGCCAGACATTTCTTATGAACCAGGAATCTCTCCTGTCCACGGCCGATGTGGGATATGTGTAGGGTGTCACAAGCACCCCCTGTTTGGACTCATCGTCCTCGATGAGCCCGAGAAGTCACCATCCTTGGTGAGGTATGTCCCACACCCCGAACGACACAGGAGTGGCTCTGATACCATTCTGTAACACCCGACCCTTTCGCATCAACAATATTGTTCGCTTTGCCCACGAGGAGCTCACGGATTTGCTTTTGGTTGCCCGGGTGAAAACTTCCCAGGGAGGTCACCCATCCCTAGATTGCTCCCATCTGAGCACGCTTAACTGTGGAGTTCTCCTCTCATCCACAGCCAATACGCCCAAAACGCGTTGTTGATCTTAAAGGCCAGACATTTCTTATGAACCAGGAATCTCTCCTGTCCACGGCCGATGTGGGATATGTGTAGGGTGTCACAAGGTAAAACGGGGCTGAGAACTCACCTTGAAATGCACAGCAACACGTAAATGTAAGCACAAAAGATTTAGGTCTCCGATTAACCTGAATTTTATTTAATATATAATTAATATTAGTTACTAAATATTGAATCATATTGCGCCGATCTTAACAACCCATAAATTTCATACACAAATATGCATGTTATACACACATTTATATAATATATGTTATACACAATAACCACACACATTCATATAATATATATTATACACAATACCCACACACCTGCACAAGTGACATGACACACACTTAATAAACAATAATTTATTTCATATCTTAAACCTAACATCTATAACAAAATTTCATCTGCACTCGCATGTAACCCTCACAAACAAAAGTAATAAAAAAAATAATATTAAATATATTCTCAAGAACCCACACCACACATGCATGGCCCAAAAAAAACGTACATTAATTCTTAAGCAATCTTCCCCATACAACCCACATAACAATCATACACTGCCAAGCTCAAATGCATCACGTACCCCCACAAAATAGAACCACAAGTTCGATTATATTTAAACATATTCAACCCTGTACACCACCATGGAGAGCAACCTCCACAACTTAAATCGCAGCAACACACACATGCTTATATATACACAAAACACACATGCATATATATATATATACACATCATCAAACATGCACACATACATGTATACAACAACGCATACGTACATACATGAAAGAACACATACCTGCATGAAACACACACCCCTCAAACACACACACGGCAGAAAGCACACCATACACATCGCGAAACAAAAACATGACGATCACGCACATCCGAACATACTAACCGCAAAACCGTGCACCCCGCATCGTAAACCGAAACCATAATGAACCCGAACACATAAGAGAAGCGAGGAACGTACCGTACGAGTTGTTTCAGTCGGATCTTAGAAATTGCCGGAAGTCGATCACCGCACACGATTCACCGCGAGAAAGGTGCCGAAGGTGACTGCCGCAACGGGGAAGGGTCAACGGTGAGGAGATGCCTATCGACCGGGGGTTCTTTGCTGCCGTGGAAGGCTGCCGAAGGGGAGACAAATGTCTAGAGTTAGTCGACGGCGAAGACGGTTTTTGTGTGTTAGGGTTACGTAAAGAAGGAGACGGGGTGGGGTTTACGAAGTTATAAGTTTTTGTGACTTTTGAATAATAGCAATTTAGTCCCTAGAATTTATCAATTTGCACAACTTAACCAAAGTTGATATATTTAACTTAAATCTCATTCTCTTAACTTGTTTTAATTAAATACAACGTTATATAACTAAATAAGCCACAAGTAACGAGGGTTGAGTTGATGTATGGTGTTGATCTGAAATACGGGGTGTCACATCATCTCCTTGTTTGGGAAATTTTCGTCCCGAAAATTAGAATATCGGGTTTAACAAATAACACCAGATTCAGCAATCTGGGACTCATCGTCCTCGATGGCTGTGGATGAGAGGAGAACTCCACAGTTAAGCGTGCTCAGGTGGGAGCAATCTAGGGATGGGTGACCTCCCTGGGAAGTTTTCACCCGGGCAACCAAAAGCAAATCCGTGAGCTCCTCGTGGGCAAAGCGGACAATATTGTTGATGCGAAAGGGCCGGGTGTTACAGAATGGTATCAGAGCCACTTTTGTGTCGTTCGGGGTGTGTGACATACCACACCAAGGATGGTGACTTTTCGGGCTCATCGAGGACGATGAGTCCATACAAGGGGTGCTTGTGACACCCTACACATATCCCACATCGGCCGTGGACAGGAGAGATTCCTGGTTCATAAGAAATGTCTTGCCTTTAAGATCAACAACGCGTTTTGGGCGTATTGGCTGTGGATGAGAGGAGAACTTCACAGTTAAGCGTGCTCAGGTGGGAGCAATCTAGGGATGGGTGACCTCCCTGGGAAGTTTTCACCCGGGCAACCAAAAGCAAATCCGTGAGCTCCTCGTGGGCAAAGCGGACAATATTGTTGATGCGAAAAGGCCGGGTGTTACAGAATGGTATCAGAGCCACTCCTGTGTCGTTCGGGGTGTGGGACATACCTCACCAAGGATGGTGACTTCTCGGGCTCATCGAGGACGATGAGTCCAAACAGGGGTGCTTGTGACACCCTACACATATCCCACATCGGCCGTGGACAGGAGAGATTCCTGGTTCATAAGAAATGTCTGGCCTCTAACATCAACAACGCGTTTTGGGCGTATTGGCTGTGGATGAGAGGAGAACTCCACAGTTAAGCGTGCTCAGGTGGGAGCAATCTAGGGATGGGTGACCTCCCTGGGAAGTTTTCACCCGGGCAACCAAAAGCAAATCCGTGAGCTCCTCGTGAGCAAAGCGGACAATATTGTTGATGCAAAGGGCCGGGTGTTACATTAGCTAATCGTATATACTTTTAAACGTTTGAGACTTGTAAAACTTTATCGAGGTTTGATTGTGTATTCTGTCTTACATTCCTAGTTTACTTTGTTCTCTAACTCACAACATGAATTGCCATCTTTTATATACTTATGTATTGCAAACTATGGAAATCTCACCAACATTATTGTTGACCTTTTATTTTTAACATATTTCAGGAAATACTCAAGCTTGATCGTCACTTTTGAAGTTGTTCACACCTAAGAATGGACTTAGTTAAATAAATGAATAAGCTTGTTATGTTTTCTTTATTTGAGACTTGTGTTTGTAATATTATCTTTGAAACTTATGAATAATATTTTTGGATTTAATATAACGTTATGTGGCTGTGAACGATCTTAACTCTCACTCCTCGACGATTCCGCCGTCAAGGTTGGGGTGTGACATCTTTTTTGAAAAACTTATGACAAAACTTGCACCGAGCCTTGTCTGGACCGCTAGCCATTTGACATAAATTGTAATTGCACCATACTTCGGGGTTCCTATTCATAGAAAGGATTGCTATCACCACGTTGCTTGAAGATGCTTCACAACCAACAGATGATTGAGCACTTGTTGAAGCCATTTCAAAGATTTTTGTGAGAGCGTTTAAAACGAAAGTATTTGTGGAGAGCGTTTTTGAGATTTTTGAGAGTAGAGAGTGTTATAAGTTGTTGTGATTCAACCAAAACATCAAATACATATATACACTAACCTAGTAGGGGTATAATGGTAAAAAAACATCAAAAAATGGTCAAAAATGGATACAAACGACTATATAGCCGTTGGGTAACGGTAACCGGTTTGACAACCAGGTTTAAAACCGGTTTGAAGGACCGGTTTGAAAACCGGTTGGAACCGGTTTGAAAACCGGTTCGGTTTGAAAATTGGAAAGGGGAAACCGCTTAAGAACCGGCGGTTCGGGGCCGGTTTGAAACCGGTTTGGGCCAAACCGGTTTGAAACTGGTTTGGACCAAACCGGTTTGGGCCTCAAACCGGTTCCGTTTTTTTGGCCGAACCGGTTCCCGAAACGGTTTTTATGACCATCTCTACTTGCACCCAGACAAAAAAGGTGCAACATAAGCTTGTCACGAGCCGGCATACCGCCCCCTTAAGGCATGATGAAAGGTGTGGAGTTTGGGTTATGAGCAAGGTCATAGGCGTTATGTTTTTCTTCTTGTATTTTTTCATGATTTACCAACCATAAGTGCACGTGAATGTAACCACACTCACCGTCTATGTTACGCATATGCGTCAATATTTTTGTTCGCGCTCGTTGAGGTATAAAACATAATCTATATTTTAGCAACCATTATGTGTCAAGACTACAACAATCTTTGTTGACTTTTGCGATGTTACAACTCATTCGAGATTCGGTATTTAAGATTATAGGATAATTGAACTTAGCCATCATCCAGTTAGAATACTTTTTGATAATTCTTATTAAAAGGTGTGAACTTTTTGTTAGACTTAAAGTTAAAAAGTTAGACTATAGGAAATAAAGAAAAAAAACCTATCCTAGTTTCATTCCAAAAATAAAAAAGCATATACAAAGAAGTTTTAGAATATTTATGGATGTTCTCATACAATTTGTTTATTACCTAAACTTTTTATTGATAAGTTTATATTCATCTCATATTATATACTATATAGATTTAAAGGCATTGATAAATAAAAACTACTAATATTAGATATGAATGATTTTAAAAAATTAAACAAAAACTAAAATACAAAGTATTAAAAATAATATTATGACTTACAAACATTTTTAATCAAAATCATTTTTAATGATTGAACCTGTGTATTATAGTGGTCTTTAGTCTAACAAAAAGTATATATAAAATGTCTATATATGTGATTTTTAAAAGTTATATACATGTTAATTTGTATTGAACCATTTTGATTAGTATATTTATACTCTATAAATTCTCTAATTTCATTAAGAATATGCGTATCTAAATCAACATCTTAAAGTTAAAACTCTCCATACGAGGGTTGTTTGTTTTTATTTATTTATTTTTAATTTACAAATATATATGATTTTTACTTAAAAATCAACTGTTTAAATTTACACTAAACAAGTCAGATAAATAAATGATTATTTAATAAGAAACAACAAATAAGTTTTGACATTTCATTCAAAAAATACAATTGCTCCATGTACAAATGAATGATATTGGAAAAACAAAATAGTGATTTTGTTGAAAGATACAGAGAACGAAAGAGTCACAATTTCAAATTAATCATAACAAAAAGATTTTTATAGATACGCCCAATAATTCATCATGTTATTAGATACCCTCTCACGACTCACATTATATCACTCGATATAAAAAGATAGTGAGAATGGAGAATGTATCGATTTCAAATAATCATAATAAAACTAAACCCCAACATAACAAGTGTATAGAATACGCAGCCATGGGAGACAATGATGAAGCAAAGCTTCAACTTCTGCTTGAATGGTTAAAGGTAACACATCAAGATTCTAAATATTTTAGTTTTCTTCAGTTTTATTTCGATTATACCCAATTTTTTTTTAAATTTTGCGTAATAAAGTTTGATTATTTCACACATTATTCGAATCTTGTGTAAACCCCAGTTGAATGGAGTGGAATTTCGCGGTTGTGACATCAAATACAACGATTCGAACAAAGGGTTTGGTGTATATTCATCTGATGGTGCCACTGATGGTAAATTGAACCTTCATTCATTGATTTCTTGTTTGTGTTCTTCTTACTGATGTTATGTGATCGAAGTACAATTGGAAAAAATACATGTTTTTTCGTTAAGATCATAGTTATAGCTTATAACGATGCTTCAAACGATTCAAAGGGTGTATAAAATGGTAAGATGTGATAGAAACAAGAGTGATATTGTCAATTTAATAATTAGGGCTAAATTACTCACACCTTAAGGAGATGCATGTTGATGCAATAGAAGTGAAATTCTGATGTTAAATGTGGATTTCTTAACTATCTTTAGAGATTGATTGTTTTTATTTGAAATATTTTAGGTGTTTTACTGGTGGTTCCTCTTAATCTGGCTATAACTCCAATGAGGGTCTTACAAGATCCTATTCTGGGACCTGTATGCTCAGCAATGTTTGAGGAAGGGGAAGTGGATGACAGATTTTTGATACTTTTGTTTCTTACGTTCGAGTCTGTAAGGAAAAATTCTTCATGGAAACCGTATGTAAGACAACTTTGGTTTATGCTATATATATGTATATATGTTTACTTCTTTTCATGTATTGAAATGAATATGAATAAGTTAGGTATACTTCTTTTCATATATTGAAATGAATATGAATAAGTTAGGTACCTTGATATGCTTCCAACTACTTTTGGAAATCCACTGTGGTTCTCTGATGATGATCTGTTGGAACTAAGAGGGACTACTTTGTTTAAGGCAACCGAATTGCAGGTGCTGTTTATACTCAAAGATTAAAAATAATTTTGTTTTTTTTTTCACCAAGAGTTTTTTTGCATGTGTGTATGTACAGAAAAAGAGTTTGCAGTCATTGTATGATGATAAAGTGAAAGAGCTGGCGAAGAAGCTCTTGATTCTTGATGGTGACTCAGAAAGGTGTACATCGTATTATAATTATCGATAACTTAACATTTCTTTGGGGTTTACTTATCTTATGAACAATCACCATGATCTTATTCGTCTACTAATGAGAACTGCATGTTTTTCTGTTTTGTAGTGAAGTTTGTTTCAATGACTTTCTTGGTAATCATCTTTTATCTATAAGCTATTATCCTAATTTCTAAGGTTCCCTGATTATTTTCTTTTTTGCTTCAGCATTTTTACTTACCAATTGCCAACCCCGATTACTTGTATAGGGCTAATTCAATATTTTGGACTCGTGCTTTGAGTATCCCTCTTCCTCGCTCTTTTGTATTTCCCCAAATCCAAGAAGAAGATCAAAGCCATGCATCCAATCCTGAGTTAGAAGATGGTGATAACAGAAAAAGTGAGGTTTTATTTTCTGTTGCCTTCCAAATTACTTTTTATGCTTTCTATATTATATTGCATGCTTTATTCATTTCAGAACCGGTCCATTTTCCTTCCACTCAACAAGAGACTGTTTGGGTCGAGGGTCTTGTTCCTGGCATTGATTTTTGCAACCATGGTACTCCAATTCGTTTACTATATGATTTTCTTTTTAAATAACCATGTGAGTGTTTTTGGGTAGATAATCACAGATTCACAATTGAACATGTTAATTTGTTAATGTATGTTTGTGGTAGTCCGTAGTTGTGGTAAAGGTGATTTAGTTTTGTATTTATTTGTCTTAGTCATGGATTAATTAAAAGGTGTTTTTTGACTGTTACTTTGTTATATTAGGAAATACTTTTTCTAGAGTAGGCATGAGCATACTTGGTAGGATATATGCTTATAAGGAATTGTTATGGTTGTATACTCCTATAGTAGGTATTAGTCAAAATATTTTTTATGCAGATTTGAAGGCTGCAGCAACATGGGAAGTTGATGGCACAGGATCAGCAACGGGTGTGCCTTTGTCCATGTATCTTCTTTCTGGTAATCAATTATCCCTAAATTGGGTATCTTCATACTTCTTAGTTTCCATGAAAATTGTGATGTTTGACTCAACAACGTAGTTCAGAAAAAAATTTGATTACTTTTTGCAAGTCTAAAAGGAAATATTGTAATATTCAGAGGACATCATGGGAAGGAAGTTATTGCAATTTTCATGGGTCTGAGGAAAGTATTTGTTCTTTTACATTGAAATATTGATCGATTTTTTTCCGTAACAAATTAGTTGAAGAACCTTGTCTTCAAACTGGGAAAGAGATATCAATTAGCTATGGTAGCAAAGGGAATGAGGTACAACTATCCGCATCATCATGATTCAACACTTTTTTTACTTTATACTAGTAATTTTTATATATTATAATTTGCAGGAACTTCTATACCTATATGGATTTGTCACTGATGATAATCCAAATGATTATATCATGGTAATTATTTCTTATAAACCATCATTCAACTAAATGCCTAAATCCCATTTATCAACCTTTCTATGGTTGGTTTCTTGGGGGTAACATGGTCAACTTACTTTAGCATGTTTACTTGTCACAGGTACACTATCCAGCCGGAGCTATCAAAGATGTACCCTTTTCCGAAACCAAACTACAACTTCTTGAAGCGCAAGTCAGTACCACTTCTCCATTGTAAAATTTGATCAATAGTTCATTATGTTATTCAAGGGCTTTTAACTATCAGAGAAGCAGTTCCATTGATTTATAGTTTCCTTGTATTAAAAATAGTAGACATGGGACAACTATTGTAACAGTTTAACGTTCATCTTACATGTTTAATCTACAGAAAGCTGAAATGAGGTGTCTTTTATCCAAAAAAATGCTTGATCACGGGTTCTTTTCAAATGAAAAAGAAACCAGAGATAAAGCCAAAGAGACTGAAGTTGTTAACTATAGTTGGAGTGGTCACCGCAAGACACCTTCGTACCTGAACAACCTAGTTTTTCCAGAAGAATTCTTAACTTGCTTGAGGACTATTGCCATGAATGAAGACGAAATATTTAAGGTTTCATCCTTGCTTGAAGAGGTGCACTCCTATTCCTGCTCTAATGCTCTTAATTATCATTCTTTCAACAAGAAAACATTTAACTTTGCCAAAATTTTTTTGCCTGACTTGGCGTTGATTGAAAACCGATCACAAAATTTCTTAAACTGTATCATCTGAAAGTTGTTGGTTTTGTTAGGTAAAAAATAAAGTATGCTACTTAGCGTTGATTGAAAACCGATCACAAAATTTCTTAAACTGTATCATCTGAAAGTTGTTGGTTTTGTTAGGTAAAAAATAAAGTATGCTACTTGAAATGGAAATCTGGCTTAAGAAAATTCAATACTCTCTGCAATTTACCCATGTGTGATTTTTGAGTTAACTACATTTTTTTGTATTAAAGCTTGTGGATTCAGAAGGGGACAGACACCCAGCGGATATAGAAGTTCGTGCAGCTGTATGGGAAGCTTGTGGGGATTCAAGTGCCCTACAATTGCTCGTTGATCTTCTCAATACGAGGTGAGCCTACATGGAAGTCATGCATACCCTGTATAAATTTTGCAGTGTAAAATAGGTTAAAAGAAAATAATAATAAGAACAGGCTGTGATGGTGCATACAGTGATTAAAAATTCCAGATCCAACACTTACAACCGGGGTCTCCTGCATTTTTTTGTTATTTTTTATGATTTGGACCCGTATTTCAGTTATTATATTATGATATTAAAAATGATTATTGTGGTTGTATTAACTTTGAAGGATGATGGAACTTGAAGAGGGCTCAGGGACGGAAGATTCTGACACTGAATTACTTGAGAAGATCTGCTGCCACGAAAACAAAACTCCAGAAGGCAAAAGGTATGGAAAAAGTTCATTCTGACTTTTTAATATTTTTCACAATTGACATGTACTGTTTTAACTTCTCTAAGTGTTAGGATCAAATAGCTCAAACACACGAACACAATCACGAGAACAATAAAAACAATAGAACAAGACATGAGATTTATAGTGGTTCGGTTACGGTGTGTAACCTACATCCACTTGGGGCAACTAGGGTTTTCTTTTATTGAGGTGTTAAATGTTTACAAGTACAAGAGATATATTATACTAACTAAACAATTAGGGTTAACACTCTTTGCCAAAAATAGCAAACTGGGCTTTAGGGCGGCGTCCCTTAATCTTCTAATTCTGTCTTTAGTTAATACCAGGCCCAACCGAGATGGGTCGGAGCCCACAACTTAACAATCTCCCACTTGGGCTTCGAGACAACTTCTCTAACCCACCACTTGAATGCGTCAAACACTTCAAACTGCTTCCACCTGGATGCGTAAAATGTCTTCAACTGCATTGTCTTGTACTTATAAATAAACCCGAACTGGTTTAGCTCCTCCTAGTTACCCCCACCTTCTCACTATTCCTGAAGGCCAACTGAAGCCCTACAAAGCTTCAGCTTATCTAGTGTGATAGACTTAGTGAACATGTCTGCTGGATTCTTGTTCCCCTTGATGTTGTTCAACTGAATAGTACCTTTGCTGATTAGCCCTCTGATGAAATGATATCTGATGTGAATGTGCTTCGTCTTCCCATGATGAGAGGGATTCTTTGCTAGTTTAACAACACTTTCATTATCACAGTACAACGGATACTTTGTTTTCTGCCTAACTCACCCAGAAAATTCTTCAACCAAACGAGCTCTTTACTAGCCTCAGCAGCTGCCTGTACTCAGCCTCTGTAGTAGAAAGTGCCACGCTCTTTTGGAGCCTAGACATCCAACAAATTACAGTATCACCCATAGTGAACACATACCCTGTAGTACTCTTGTAGGTCTCTTTGCATCCACCCAAATCAACATCTGAATAACCTTTGAGAATAGCATCTCTACCCGTGAAACATAATGCCATCTTTGAAGTACCCTTCAAATATCTAAGCAGCCACTTAACTGCTTCCTAGTGTTCTCTCCCCGGATTAGACATATACCTGCCGACAACTCCCACTGCGTGAGCTATATCGGGCCTAGTGCATACCATTGCATACATGAGACTGCCCACAGCCGATGCATAAGGAACCTTCGCCATCTCGGCCTTGTCTTTCTCTGTCTTTGGAGACTGATCTTTAGAAAGCTTAATGTGACTAGCCAATGGTGTACTTCGAGTGGTAGTCTTCTCATCATTCATTCTGAACTTCTCTAATATCTTCTGAATGTACCTCTCCTGAGATAAAGTTAGAGAACCGTTCTTGTGATCTCTGGTAATGCTCATACCAAGTATCTTCTTAGTTGGACCCAAATCTTTCATTTCAAACTCTGCAGACAACTGTTTCTTCAACTTGTTGATCTCTGCAATATCTGAACCTGCTATCAGCATATCATCAACATAAAGGAGAAGAATGATATAGGAACTTTTAACTTCTTGAGGTAGCAACAGTGATCCATCTCACATCTCCTATACCCGTTTCTGCCCATAAAGCCATCAAACTTCAAATACCACTGTCTGGGCGCCTGTTTTAAACCATATAAACTTTTCTGTAACTTGCACACCAAGTTTTCTTTTCCTTTAACCTGAAAACCCTCTGGTTGTGCCATATAAATAGTCTTATCTAGATCACCATGCAGAAACGCAGTCTTCACATCTAACTGCTCCAAATGTAACTTCTCTGCTGCAACAATACTAAGCACCAATCTGATTGTAGTCATCTTAACCACAGGAGCAAATATCTCACTGTAGTCAACCCCGTGTTTCTATAGTCAACCCCGTGTTTCTGTTGAAACCCCTTAGCGACCAATCTTGCTTTGTATCGTTTGTTACCATTGTGGTCTTCCTTAACTTTGTAGAGCCATTTATTCTGTAGAACTCTTTTATTTGGCGGAAGCTTAGTTAAGACCCATGTATTATTCTTCATCAAAGAGTTCATCTCATCCTGCATTGCATGCTCCCACTGAAGCGAATCTTTCAACTCAACTGCTTCTGAGTAACTTTCTGGTTCACCATCCTCAGTCAAGAGAAGATAATTAACTGAAGGACTGTACCTGGTAGGCTGCTTAGAAACTCTGGTGGATCTCCTGACCCAATGAGATTGGTCTGGAGTCTGTGGATGTTGTTCATCTTCAGAATCTGAACTCCCACTATCAGAAGCTTCCACTGCCTCTTCATCTCCACCCATATCACCATCTTCAAACTCAGGAACTGTATCATCTTCAATTTCCGTCTCTGGTTCATTAACGGATCTGGTTGTTTCTGAGCATCAACATCAAATTCAACTTGCTCTTTCTGAACCTCTAAAGTGGTTGTGTTTCTATCTTTGTATAACTCAGCCTCATTAAAAGTAGCATGCTTACTTCTGACTAATTTTCCGTTTTCAGAGTCCCAAAGCCTGTAGCCCATACTGTCAAACCCATAACCAATGAAAGTGTACTTCTTGGCTTTAGCATCAAGCTTGTCACCATCTTTCACTAGATCATAAGCACTGCACCCAAATACTTTCAAATGCCCAAATTTAACTGCTTCACCTTTCCACTCTTCTTCTGGTATCTTGAAGCCTAACGGAACAGATGGTCCCCGATTAATTAAATAGGCAGCAGTATTAATTGCATCTGCCCAGAACATCTTTGGAAGCCCTGAATTGGTTCTCATACTTCTGGCTCTTTCATTCAATGTTCTGTTCATACGTTCAGTAACCCCATTTTGTTGAGGAGTGCTCGGGACTGTATAAATCATTCGAATACCGTTCTCTGCACAATAGTTCTGGAACTCTTTGCTGACGTATTCACCTCCGTTGTCCGACTTCAAGCATTTCACCTTCAAATCAGTTTCCAATTCAACAGCAGTTTTCCATTTCTTAAAAGCATCAAAAACTTCAGATTTATTTTCAAGAAAGTAAACCTATACCTTACGTGTCGAATCGTCTATGAAAGTGACATAATAGTAAGCACCTCCCAAAAAAGCAACTGGAGTAGGTCCGAAAACATCCCGTGTGAATAAGCTCCAATTTCTGAGCTTTCGGTGGCTTTCCTGTCTTCACAAAAGACACCTTCTTCTTTTTCTCGAATACACACGGCTCACAAAATTCAGATTCGACCTTCTTTAACCCCGGAAGCTTTCCACTAGAAACGAGCATTTTCATATCTTTTTCACTCATGTGATCGAGTCGTTGGTGCCACAGGTTAGATTGACTCAGGCCACTGGTCACTGCATTTACCCCATCTACAAGAACTTCAACCATGTACAATGTGCCCCTCTTTGTACCTCTGGCAATGACAAGATTTCCCTTCACGACCTTCCATTGTCCTCCACCAAACATGACATCATATCCTTCACTATCCAACTGCCCAATAGAAATTAACTTCTTTCTGAGACTTGGAATGACCCGAACATCTTTCAAGGTCCATGTGGTGCCCAATGGAGTCTTCAACACAACGTCCCCCATCCCTGTGATATCAAGAGCATGATCATTAGCTAAATGAACTTTACCAAAGTTACCTGTTCGTAGATTCCTCATCGACTTCGTGCTAGATGTAGCATGAAATGATGCTCCTGAATCCATGACCCATGACTCTGTAGAGTCTTCAACACAACAGATAAGAACGTCATTTGAATTATCTTCGGCCAGATTGACTTCCTTTTATCTTTAGGAGCAGATGGTTTAGGGCATTGGCTTCTGAAATGCCCATGTTCTTTGCAGTTCCAACACTGGATGTCTTTCTTAGGCCTTGACTGACTTCTTCTTTTAGACTTTGAACAACCCCTGCTATTACCCCTTTTTTTTCCCTACCTCTTCCTTCAGTATTCAACAGAGAACTAGATGATTCACCAGAATTTCTCCTTCTAATGTCTTCCCCAAAAATCAAATCACGGACCCCTTCAAAGGTAAGCTTAGTAGTACCACATGAACTACTAACTGCAGTAACTGTCCCTGACCAACTTTCAGGCAACGAAGATAACAATAACAAAGCTAAAACTTCATCATCAAACTTGATCTCAACAGATAACACGCGAGAAATAATGGTATTGAAATCATTGATATGAGAGGAAACTGAACCACCTTCTTTCAATCTGGTGTTAACTAATTGTCTGATTAGAATACCTTATTAGATCCAGACGACTTCTCGTACATATTTGATAAGGCTTTCATCAAACCATGAGTAGTAGTTTCCTTCACAATATTGAACGCGACATTCTTTGCTAGTGAGAGTCTGATGACAACAATCGCTTTCCTGTCCAAAGTCCTCCAGTCTTTATCTGTCATATCTGCCGGTTTATCCTTATCCAAGGCTGCCATTAAATCCTTTTGACACAACAGATCCTCAATTTGCATCTTCCAAAACCCAAATCATGTCCATCAAATTTATCGATCTTTGTTCTCCCGTCATCAGCCATCTTCCAAACTAAGTGCTCAACAACCGAGTCAAAACCAGACAACACCAAAATCCCGAACAGCAGCAGAGCAGATTTCCGGCAGAGACGGCGCCGGAAACCTAATATGGAGGCGGCGGCGACGGCTTAACCCTAATTGGGGTTAGGCAGAGGCGGCGGCGGCGGCGGAACTGCGGCGGCAGCTGCAGTAGTGGCGGCGGCGGCGGTGGCTGTGGCGGCGACGGTGGCTGCGGTGGCGGTGCCCTAGTTCGTGTGTTGACTTTAACAGTAACCAAGAGCCTGAACTGGCTCTGATACCAGTTGTTAGGATCAAATAGCTTAAACACACGAACACAATCACGAGAACAATAAAAACAATAGAACAAGACACGAGATTTATAGTGGTTCGGTTACGGTGTGTAACCTACGTCCACTTGGGGCAACTAGGGTTTTCTTTTATTGAGGTGTTAAATGTTTACAAGTACAAGAGATATATTTATACTAACTAAACAATTAGGGTTAACACTCTTTGCCAAAAATAGCAAACTGGGCTTTAGGGCGGCCGTCCCTTAATCTCCTAATTCTGTCTTTAGTTAATACCAGGCCCAACCGAGATGGGTCGGAGCCCACAACTTAACACTAAGATAATTAGTGACTAATTAGTTATATGCAATGTATGGGATCAAGAACATTTTTGGATTGAAGAAACTAAATTAATTGTTTGTCAAAACTAAAACTGTGAAGGATCATTTTTAAATCTCTGGGAAATCATAAAATGGATTCTCTTGTTTGGATGAATAAGAAAGAGGCTGTTTGGCAATATCTGAATGATTAAGTGATGAACCAATAAGAAGTCTGAATCATTAAGTGCTGAACCATTAAGAGGTTTGAATCATTAAGAACTAGTATATCGCTTAACTATCATGGGCAAATGTTTGACCAATTCAGATAAGAGGTGTTAATCATTCAGCATTAGACCTCTTAACCATTCAACATTAGTATAATGTTTAACCATTTAGACATTTGCTCGCGAAACAAATAGTCTGAACCATTAAATGCTGAACCATTAAGAGGCTAATTAAGAGGCTGCCAAACGGCCACTGAGTATGAAATGAACTCTATAATTGTTCAAGGCAGATGTAGTTTAGTTCCATTAAAAGACATTTATCTCATAGCTAAACATTATTTTTCAAGCTACATATTTAGATTTCTATGCATCTATACCATGATATTAAACCCTATAATCTTATGTTTTTCAAAAGACCTCTTTCTCCCAACTAGCATAACGATTTTCTTTTTTTCTCAATTTTTTTCAAAATTTCTTTCTGAAGCAACGAAGCATCTAAGAATCAAGAAATGAGTCGAAACAAATGGGCAAGCATAGTGTACAGGCGAGGTCAAAAGCAACTCACCCGACGATTTCTGAAAGAAGCAGAGCATGCATTGCAGTTAGCTTTGAGCGAAAGTAATTAAACACACTGTTAAAAACAAGTTTTACCTTATTTCTTACTAGACATAATTATCTTAGCCTATTGTTGTTTGTTAACTTTCTGGGATGCATTAGATTGCTTATTTTGATGTTGCAATGCTGATGTGCACTTATACTCAGTGCAGCAAGTGTAGTTAATGTTACTATGGCTGGATATTAGTTAGTTTTACCCGGTTGAGAAATTATATATGATTTGTAGCTTATTCATTTGTAGCTTATTCATTTATGTTGCTTTCACAAATCACTGAATCAGTGCTGCATATATCAATCTGCTACTTGTAGTAGATATGATACTTCTATAGGGTGTGCCTGACTCTTAAGTCATCGCATTAGGTGCTAAATGAAAATAAAACTTATTTGATTGTACATTCGTTCACTCCAAATCATCTCAATTTAATCATTTTATATTCTAAAATGTAATTAAACAAATCATAACATTAAAGGAGGGCAAATACATATAAACCATTATTGCTGTGGGCTTGTAAGTTAATTTATCCAAAAATACCCTTAATTATTGCCCATGCCCACAAACCACCTCCAAAGAAGGTAGAAAATAAATTTTCCTACACATCCTTACCCAAGCACTAAAACCAAATGAATAATATTTATATGATCAAACCAAAGGTCTCTTCTCTTCCTCATCTTCATTTCTCCGGTTTTCGTTTTTAGCCAAAGCCAACTCTTTCATCTTTGGGGTCGATCTTGGAACCGGTTTGTTGTCAGGTATCATCTTCAATACGATTCCCATAGATATCAGAATCAAACCTGTTCCATGTTGCTCTGTCAATGGCTTTGTGAAGATCAAGTATGATAGCAGCAGAGTGACTGCCTTTCTAGCTGTTGTGATCTGTCGTTGTATGGAATTAGGTTCAAGTTCAGAAGCACGCGGTACAGATTTGAGATGGGTATTAATAGAAATTTAACAGGAATCAAAATTCAAAGTGGAGATTTGGGATTGACAGATAACTTACCATTGCAGTGGTGGCAGCTCCAAAAATGGCAATTAGGGAAAGAACCGAGACTTGACCGATAAATGTTGCCATTGCTTCAAAGACTAGGACACCATACACATAAGGATGCTGTACAAAACAAAACAAAACAAAACAAAACAAAACAAAACAGAACAAAAGTTATCAAAAATATGAAATATGTCACTTGCAGGTCTATTTGACAAAAAAAGTTCAATTCTTGACTTTCAGGTCAAACTAACATGATTTCAGATTAGAATTTGACTGAGATCTTTATATTTCCATTAGATATTTGATAACTACATTAATTATTGTAGTGTCACACTTCTAAGATGTGAAAATAACATTAAACTTGAAAGCTAAAAGGATTGACCTTTGAGGCCAAACTAAGAAGTTTGCAAATTCAAATTCTATCACTAAAATCTTGACAAAATCTAAGACGTTTAAGATAACAACATTGAACAATATAACATTTACCACAATGACCAAATAAAAATGATTTCATATATAACGCTCGCGTCAAATTCGAACTTGCAAAGCTCTACCGTTGACCAACTAAGCAAAAGAAACTTCACCTGAGAGCAAGAACTCCACGCTTTGAATAATTCCCCTGTCAAAAGCATGGGAGGGATCAGAAAAGGCAAACCTACAACAGTTGAGCAAAATAGCATCTCCATCTGCGCAAGAAAACCAAGATTTCCATAAAATAAATAAAAATAGTGACCTTTACTCATTCACAAGTAACATATCAACTGACAAGTCAAGTTCAATTTACCTGTGTTGTATCAGGATTCATGGTAAATATAGCTTCTTGAAAATTCCCAAGAAATGAATCCATGATCAAAGCACCAGAAACCATCACCACACCAAGAATGCTAAAATTCGGGGAAGTATTTGCATCCGCAAGTGTGAATAGTATCAAACCAACAACCAAAAGTACTGCGGAAACATATTCATGAGGAGGGTATTTCCGTCTTAACCCAGGAATAAACGCTCCCATGATCATCACTGGAAGAACCTGACAAATTTTTGTTCAAAAATTCAACCAGAAAACAATATTGTGAACACAAATAATATGCAACAGATAGCAAAGGAATCTGTGACACCATACTTTATTATCCACGACACATGCTCAGGGTGGTATTGTAAAAACAAAACTAACAGCCTAAGTTCACTCTTCACGACGTTGAGAGGTATCATACATGTAACAATTCATGATCATCATCAAGATTTCGAATACATCAAAAAAGAACGCGAATTTTGGATGGAACAAATCAAGAATTGGAATTTTATGTTGTGTTGTGCATCTTTGAGGTGGTACATTACAATGACACAAAATCTACAAGGATGTTGGACATCAATATCAAGACTTCATAGTTCCAAGACAATTTCAAGGAGGCATGGTACAACAAAATAATGCACGATGAACTTGCACAAGTGTACAACCAATCATTGCACGAAAGACATTAAGATTTCACCTTGGTGGATTTGAACATGAGTTGAGCAGGGTAATTTAGGAAAGCCAAAGACCCTTTGGTGAGACCATGAGAACCCATAAGAACTGCTGAAAGCTTAACATACGTCTTCCATGGATTCACCATCTGTTTTGTGGTGAACCCTTGCAAATAAATCAAAGCAATGTAGACCCATCCTTGAACGAATGTAAAATACCAGCCATAACTACACAAAATAAAAGTTCAAAAAAAGTCAACATTTTAAAGCAAATTCACGACATAATTGATACTTTAAAGAGAGCTCAAATTCAAGATTTTATATAGATAACTGACCTGAATTTGAGCCTATTATATACATATTCCTGAAAAAAGAAGCATGAACGTAATTTGTTAGCAATAATCAACACAAAAAGTAACCTATACCGCTACTCACAAGACAGAAGTCCATGTTAGACTTTTGAAGGTCAAATGGTATTTTTTTAAACATCAAGTAGAAACGACAATTGCGATCTAAGGATCATAAAACTAAAGAAATTATGCAGAATATGAAGATACATAGCACCAAGTTTAAGACTTTGAATCTTTAAACTCAAGAAAGATTGTGCCATATTAAAATTAATTTGTACATCATTAAAGTAAAAGATCAGAAAGCACAAGGTACCGCAACACACAATAGCTTTTAATAGCACAAAACAACTTTCAGTGGTTTACAAATTACAAATAAATTCCCATTCTTTTCCTCCATGACACATAAATGCAGTAAATAACTAGTAAAACTTACTTATTAAATTAACAATAATTCATACTCAAACAAAGATGATGATATCATCCAAAACTTCCAACAAACAAACCTTTGCACATATTAGATGCCAGATTGAGATAAGAATAATCTTATTAAGTTGAGTAGGACCCATTTGGATTTTATCAAAAACTTCAAGGCGGCTATCAAGTACATAAAATCTTTTAATAAAATTACAGATAAAAAGCAACATATTTAGAAGAAAGTAAGAGATTAAGATTAAAAAAGATTCAATAAAGCCTAAAAATATCCAAATATATGCAGGAAAATTGCACAAAAGTATTGCATGCAAGCCATAAACATCATCAAAAACAATCTGAACACCATAAAAAATTATTTAGTTATTTACTTAATTTATTTAAATAAGATTTGTAGCTTCTGCAGGAGAAAAACCCAAATTCTTTATTTAAAAAAATCAGTTAATCTGTCGTGGGTTTTTCAAGAACATCAACATTCTTGACCAAGCCCTGAAGAAAGTAAGAAACACTCAATTCTTGAATATGTCATCAAATCAAATATATGTTTTTCAAGAAGACCCAATTCAAGAAAAATACCAGCAAGTCATGGGTTTATAAAAAAAACACCAATTTCTTGAATAATCTTGAGAAATCAAAGATTCAGACATGAGTTAATTAAATTATGACATCTAGCTAACAAAAACACATTTTTTACACGATGAAACCCAAAATATTTCACAAAAGCGTCAAGGTATCGACAGAATTACCTCACAGACACCATTAACAAGATACCCAAAGAAAAAGCCCGAAGAACAAATGAGAAACTGCTGCCATTTTGGTCGATCAGATAGAGAAATACCAAACAGAGATCGAGACTGTTCTTCGTTGTTCTTCATTCTCCTCACAACACTTCTTGAAGATTAAGATGAAAGTAAAGGATTGATGATGATTTCATATATAGAATTCGATCATAAAGTGAGATTTATGGATGTTCAGTTGACTTTAGAGAGATAAAGAATTGATTAAAGGGAGCGTATCGGCTCAATCACGTTAAACATGTATCGAGAACACATGAAAAATAAAGGGTTTAATGTTATATGTTAAGTTAGAGAGAGAAAGCTTGAATACGGTTTTTGTAGAGGACGCCAACTCATTACTCACGATGGAGGAGGAGAGGGGTGGGTAAATTAGGAGACTTTGACTATGTACGAATATGATATATTCTTTTCCCTTTAGATATTTCTTAGGATATTATTATTTTCCTTTACAAAAAAACTATTTTTTATTTAATTGGATAGAAAACATATAATTATTTAAAATGAAACATAATATAACTTCATATTTTATATTTTAAATATAAATTCGGTGATAGGTCTTAAGGTTTAATAAATATAGCCATTATCTGATAATAAATAATAATATCTATTTAAGAGTTTTATTTGTAATTTGATTTTTTGTCCAACTTTTAACAATGGATCGAATCCAAACATGACTATTTTAATAATTTTTTCTCTTGTTGATTTCGTCTCTCCTCCTGCTCACATTGTATTGTGTATATGTTACAACTTCCATTCTTCTTAACGTATATGTTAACATGAGTATCGAACAACAACAAAATAAACTCTTTATAAATATGCTCTCAGTGTTTGTACGTAAAAGTTACAAGAACAAGTAAGATATTTGCTATTTTATTTTGTGTTAGAAAAATTACTTTTTTAACGGTTAATTTGATAACTGACAGATCATTACTCCACCCAATAATCTTCATTGATCAAGTATGAAATATTAGATCCGAATATAAGATCACCCTTAGAAGAATACGCACCATAGGTAAGAAAACCACCTACCTCAACCACTTTTTTTGTTTCAAATGAAACTTGAACAAAAAAACATGTATTTATTTTATTGAAGTTTTGAAATACATCATCTTAACCATTTGAGTTAAAAAAAGTATTTTTGAATAATTACTAACCTTGATATACATACCTAATCTAATTAGTTATAATTTTGATCATATTCTTAAAGATAATTGATATTATAAATTAAACAAAGTAAACCCGAAGTTGAATAGTTCTAACGATAAAAAGAAATAAATTATAATATTAGAAGAAAAACAAAAAAAAACAACGGCCCACGTGGGCCATTAATGCCATCGTCGGATAATAAATGTACAAGCGAGGATGCATAAGTTACAAGCAGGAAACGGTCGTATATTCCCGAGGTGGTACCGCGTTTGAAGCAAAGGATTGTTGGACACGTGGCGAAAGATAGAGCAAGGTATTTCAGCAGTAAGAAGTGGTCTGGAAGTAATCAGTAATCACTTTACTTTTGTTTTTTCTCTAAACTTAATCATTTATACTCTTGTGGTCCAACAAAAATACATAAAATTACCAAACACTGATATTTTATTTCTTTTAACAGGTGATAAAATTTTATTTATAATTTATTTTTTACCTTTTAAATATAATTTATACCTCATGTATTACATGGTTAAATAAATTAAATATATCAAAATTGTTAGTTTTATAAATATTTTATTTTTTAGATGTTTTAAGCCAGTGGTGAAATAAAAATATAATAAATATTTAAAAGTTATAACACATAATAAAATTAGAAATTATTACTCTATATTAAAAATAAAACATTTCTGAAATCATATAATTTAGTAGTATTAATAAGTTATTAAAATAAAAACATTAGTATTTTAGATGTTTAATAGTTTAGTTTGTTTATTTAAAATAATTATAATTTAATATGAGAAAGACAAGAAACACATATATAAAAATATTTGTTTTAACATATTTTAGCTAAAAAAAGTCAAAATCATTATTTTTTATAATTTTTGTATTTATTATGAGAGATACGGAGAAATGATTTTTTTAATATGCTATAATGATAATACATGTCATTTGATATGCTAAAATAATGACACATGTCTTAAAAAACTTGTTTTATTATATCTTATAAATTATCTTTTTAATATTAACATCAATACTTAAGGTTTTTAAAACACTTGTAATCATGTTATCAATACTTAAGGTTTTAAATCACTTCTAATCATGTTTGAACGGGGATGGTCATTAAAAAGTTTTTTATTTTTATTACTGAAGTACTTATCAAATTGCACCCATTTCTAATTCTTTTAAGTTTTTCAGTTTTACCACGTTATTTCATATCTCATATCTCCCGTTGGATTTTTTTATTCATGCCATCTTTTTCTCACACAAAAGTTTCTTTAGATACGAATCTTAATTAACCATACATATACATACATATATATAGCCTTTTAATTAAATAATATTATAAAAGGCATATTTGAAATTTATGTTACGAAAATATCATTCGAGTATCCACTATTTACTTTACGGTTCACACACATCATCACGAAACCATGTCTTTGAGTGATGAATAATCATATTAAATTGTAACTATATAAAGTCTTAGATATGCAAGTCCAAGCCAAGTATTATTCAAAAATGATGTATCTTCATTTTTCAAGCCAATTTATGTTTTATATTTTATTTATAAACATTTTTAAGTACTAGAATAATCGTACTTATGGGGGTGGGGTCTGTGAGGACACGTGCAATTTTGAGGTGAGAATAGTGCTGGTGTCCTCGGGTATGCCGCCACCACCTATGCATACGAGGATATTAAGTGTTTTGAATACCCGCAATAGTATGTGACATTTTGTTTGTAAAACACTTGTTCAAACGGTAACATCACAATTACATCTTTTATTGGGAAAAAAAACACATATAAATACTAATTATCTCTTATTTGTTTAATACATAAAAAACTCACTGTCTCGTATTTATTAAACACATCAAAATTCCTACTAAATAGTCTTATTTCAATTTAGTTCATGAATAAGAAACTAGACATTCCACCCGATTTATCAAACAAGTACAACTTGTTGAACAATAGTAGCCTTCAATTTTTCATGGAGTTTGCATCCCAAGATGAGGCTGAAGACACGGCAACATATAAGAGAGCACATGGGTCATGTGGTCGGAAAAAGCTTACCGATTTTTAATAGGGGATTATTTTGACAAGTCATCAAAATACGATGAAAAGACATTTCGAACAAGGTATCACATGTGGAAGAACTTGTAATGTTTGAAATTATTATATATGTGTTTAAAAAAATTAATTAAATTTTAGTTCAAAAGAAAAGAGTGTATAAGAGTAGTTGAGGGTAATTACGCCACTAATTAGAGTATTTTAAAGTAGACGAGTGTGTGGTTATTTTTTGTTTTTGTTTTTACAAATCCATCTTAGTTCTTTTCTGTTTTTACAAAAACATGAAATTCATTTGGAACTTCCAATTAAACATGATAGGGTATATAGCTTTCAAGAGTGTCATGTTGTCTCCTTCGACTCGTTAGAGATCAACTCTTCATCATAAACAAATACAGATTAGTAGATTTAAAAGTTTATTAGTGTGAGTTTACGATTAAAGAATAAAAAAATTAAACACCAGATTTAAAATATGATGATTTCTATGTTATATATTATCAAGATGAATAGTATACTAGGTAATTGAATTTTTGATTTTTATGAGAAAATGAATCGATCAAGATAATATGACTAAATAGATTAATTTTTTGAGATATTTTGTCTATGTAGTATTGTAAGAAAAACCCATAAGTTTTTAACTATATAAGATAATAACAAATATGCATACATGATACCCGCGGGCATATCTACAAAACAGATGAGTAATTTGTAATGGTACAACATGATAGGCATCGAAATACATAACATGTGATTTTAAAATAACGTATGAAGATGTGGTTATCAAAATTTATCATACGTCCCTCTGATCAAACGATTTTTTTCCATTCATGCCTTTAAAGTTAGTGATTATAATTATTATGAATTGTATCTTAATCAATAAAAGATGAATGAACATGACTTCCAAAAAGAAAGTTTATTTCCGTATTAAATCGATAAAATTCCAAATTGGGACCAACACTTGAAAAGGACAAATATTTTATTCAATAAACCCGAAACTTTGCCCTCTATCATGAAAACAAATCAGGTTATAATAAAAATAAATTATATAGATGGTTTTTGATATTTATTCAGCTTTTATATTTTGTTTTGTTGATTTTAAAAATTACAAGGTAACGTTAAAATTTAAAATTATGCTGGTTTGAGATTGAAAGATGGTTGGTTTGTTGGCATCGGTTGGAGATTGACGGAGTGGAGAGGAAGCGTGACGAGATGATGATGAATGTAAGGTGCGTTAGTTATTGACGAGAATCATCCTCTTAATTTAAAAAAATAAACTTTTACTTTATCAATACATTTTTAGTATTCAACACAATTTATTAGAATATGAATATATTACTCAAGGATTTTACAATTATACATTTTTATAATGGCAAACGATAATATTTGTATCATTTTCTCTATGTATTTCATTAATATATTATTTTACTTTTCTATTACACATTTGTTATGGTTGATTTTACATTCTTTTTTTAATTTCCCAGGGTCTTTTAGCAACTATATCATTCTTTAAGGTTGTCATGGTTTTCTCATATATTTGCACGTTTGTTTCGATTAGATGGTAGTTATGAAGTTGTTTATTCTAAACGTGTATGATGTTAATTCATATGAAAAAATTCCAAACATTAGATGGTAGTTATGAAGTTGTTTATTCTAAACGTGTATGATGTTAATTCATATGAAAAAATTCCAAACATTATTGTTAAAAAGAAAACTTACAAGCACGTTCTAGCATCGTCACATAACCTATGATAGTAAAACAGATTTACACGGGGTTCATACTTATGGGATTTTACGTATGAACAACTTCATAATACGTTTAATCAACGTTTGGCTCAATATAGAACATGTAACAAATTACAATTCACGGATATTAGAGGTGATTTATCTACTTTTGCATCAAAGTTTGTGTTTTGTTATGAATAAATGAATTCATAAAGATTCTTGATTGAACTTGTGATTTTAGGGTTGAATTGAACAAAACCAGACAGTAAACGCTCTTTTATTGTATTGAAAATGAAAATATGCATGCCACCTGTTCGATGAAATGTCAGTGTGAGAATTGCTGCTTTTTTGAATTCGTCTTGTATGCAAGAATGTGTATAACCCATCTAACAAGACCATATGCAATAATCTGACCAACAAAATAACTTCACACTGCAGAAACATGATGGCACACTTGACACAAATCTTGTTACCCATATGATGTTATCCTGTCTTTTGTACTAAATTTAGTAATTGTGCTTCTTTGTGTGTAGTTCTTGTGGAGAAATTAGGGGCCAAACAGCTGAGTTCATTTAGACAATTAGTAATTGTGCTTCTTTGTGAGTAGTTCTTTTGTACTCATTTTGTTTACCATATTTAAATCATTATTTTTGGGCAGACTTTTAAAACTGACCAATGATGTGAGTGATGTATTTTTTTGTGTTTTTTGTTAATGAATGATTGGGCTTGTTTTGTGCTACCCAAGTAATTTTTTTCCCCATATTTTAGTGGTGATTATAATAATTTAAGTGTTCATCTTGAAGAAGGTGTTTTAATTTGAATTGAGTGAATTGCTATCCTTTGAAAAAAGTTTTAAGCTGTTGTATTTGTTAGATGTTCAATGCTCTGACTTCTATTAATGTTTCTAGATAGGATATTTGATTTGCATTTTAAAAGAAAAGCTAGATGAAAGCAGTTTAGAGTAACTTTAAAAACTATAAAATTTTTGTATGTTGGTTGCTTTAGGCATGTGTCTGTGTTCATATATGTTTCAATAAACAATTTCGTGCTTTCATTTCCAAGACATCAAGAGAGCTATCACAAGGGAGTTGGTGTCACATATTCTGATGTTTTCTCAAGGAAACAAATTTTGCAGCAGAACTCGACCAGTAAGATTCCTTCTTGTTTATTGTTTCTTAGTTTTTGTGTTTTTGAAATTTAATAGAAACATGAATCCAAAATTATAACAGAAACAAGAACATAAATCCATCAACATATTTTCATGTAAACTATACCAGGTTAATTAAATTAGATATGCATTTGTTTAATTGTTATCGGTCCTTACCTGAACCCGAACCCGAGACTGGAAGCTGATGGATCTTGGAACCGATGCCCAACCAGAGTACACGGTTTAGGTCCGGTTTCAGTTACTTTTCGAGCTGGTTATTGAGTAACTTCAGTCTTAACGAAGTCTGCTCCCCCCTAACCATATCATCCAATTTATTCAAAAACAAAAATATGATTGGAATTGTAATCCATCAATTTAACTGGTATCTTTACCAAAAAAAACACTAGCAACTTCTGGTACTTAATCTCATCATCAGATTTGATCAGCGAAACTTAATGCTATTATGGGTCATCATATGTTAGTACATCAAAATTGGCTCATTGTACAATCTAGTTGACCCAAACAGACCCATATGTAACAATCTTTTACCCAAATCAACCCATTCTTTAATGAATGGACCATAACCACCACCTGTAACAGATATATGATGAGTTAACAATCTTTGTTCAAATGCTTAGTGATGATTAGTGTTATTTTATATGTTGTGTCACCAGTTATGGCTGTAATTTGGATGCATTAATTAGTTACTTTCTTGAGATACAACTGTTGTGGGGCTTGTAGCTTCTGCATTTTCTGAGGTGTCCTTTCTGGTCAACATATTCATTGCAACTTGACCCCTTTCAGTAAACCATTCATCCTCCGGTACCATGCTGCTCAATCATATTTAACAAGTCAGTCACTCGATCAATTTAAAAGCAGATGTTATAATAGCTTAATGAACAAAGAACCTATAAGGATCCGTATTTGCAGCAGCAGCAACCGATTCCATAGCTCTTGAGATAATATTCTTAATAATTTGGTGCACGTTTCGTGATAAGTAACGCCCTTGGGCAGCAAATTGTCTAACAAACTGCATATCCAGATTAAACTGCATACAAATACAAGATTCACTAATTCATATTAACTCTTGTGTATGTATATGTATATGCATATGCATGTATGTATGTATTTCATCGTAACATTAAGGGAAGGAAATTGAAACCTGTCTAAGTCCAAACGGGCCTAAAGGCTTTGGCCCGTGTTCAATCTCTTTCCAAAAACTTTCTTCATCAGAAAACCACATAATTACTGTGTCTGTGAGTCTCATTAATAGAAAGGTGGTAAATCTTTCTCTTCCCATAAACATTTCTGATGCTATGCTTGCAACTTTACACAACTTTTCATACAGTTCCTGATAAATCAACTGTTATAGGCTATACTAATAACCAACATGCTAGTTTCATTAGAAGTAGATGTTTTGACTTCAAAAGTCAAAGAGAATTTACCTGATATACTAAAGATGGGAGCCATTCCTGTGGTTCTTCAGTATTCTCATCCATACACAAATACATATTTGCATTGATCCTGGCACTTCCATCTTCTGTAAATACGAGATCGAGGGCGTGTTTTCTACAAAAGCTATCTCTCAACTGATCAACGAATCTCTGAAGTCGTTTCTTCAGTTCTCTTTGTTCAGGAGTACGTAGTTGTCGGTCTGAAGCTTTCCTAGGGGTTTCAGAGGGAAGACATTGCTGCAAAGGTAAAAGCTTGATGGCTGCTCGGGGGAGTAGTTCCTCTGCTAATAATAATGCATTAGCTAGTAATGCTATCTGTTGAGCTTCATCCTCCGCGATCCTCACAATCCTACCTTCTAAGTTCTCAGTCTCTGATGAACCAGGTAGCGCGTTTACTAGCATGTGAACATATGAGTTGAAAACCTGTACAACACCTTCCATTGCCTGGTTTGAAAACTGCAAGGATCTCAGAAGTCCAATATCCTCGCACATTTCCTGATATCGCGATCCAAACCAATGCAAACACAATATTAGGATAAATATCAACTTTACTCTCAATTTGAACAAATTGTATCAGGTTTGACATATTATGCCTATTAGTGGGAAGCATCAGGCAAAGTGAAATAGCAATCACCTGAACCATCACATTGAACCTATGTGCGCTACTTGAAAGCTTTGGTTGGGATAAAACTGTAGTAATATCGAGAGAGCGTGAACCCACAGGTGGGAAATCGAGTGACCAATCATCTGCAGCTGCTAAGGCTGCAGTGCTTTGCTCAATCCTTTTCAAATTAGCATTCAGTGCTTGTTCAACACAAGGTCTAAAGTGTCTCAACAGTACAGGCCCAAGCGCCAACCCACGAGCTTCTAACAGGTAACAATGTCCCATGGAAATTTGAACACACTCGGCAACGGTACGTAGCCCTCCTGAAGCAGAGGGTGAAGCGATAACATGCCTCTTCATTAGATGTGCAAAAGTGTTGGTCTGCTTGAGAGACCATGTCACAAGTTCAGATGAGTACAAGGGTTGATCGCCAAATATGGCTAATGAGTCACTTGATGCTTGAGCTATGATCGAAAACACGAGCTGAGAGAGTGCAGCGGTGTAAGCTACCCCATATGTTGAGCCTGAGGTCTGTATACCCTGGATTTTAGACTGTAGTTTCTGGTGGTGTGAGTTTAGGAGCAGTGTGTGGGCTCGTGGACCATCACCGAGTTTTTTTATTATTTCTACAGATGATCGAAGTTCAATGCCGCTAGACGAAGGCTGACAGGCTGACTCTGCTATCTGATCAGCTAACTTTTGTCTCTGCGTGATGATAGCAGCCTGTAATGTTGACAACATGGTTGGTGTCATTGAGTCTCCAGATCTTTCTTCCTTTGCTACGCGTTCTCCTTCATCGAGGGCAACCAAAGCTTCATCAACCCTTCGTTCGGCTAGCAAAATGTTCAGGTTGTCTATGTATTGTGATAACCAAACTTCCATCTTTGTAGGCTCTTTTTCTTCAAAATCAAAACTGCCCTTTTTTCTTGAACCAGGACCAGAAGACATGGATTCCACCCGAACACCCTCGGCTAGAGTATGAATGATCGTCGTGCGATTTGATAGAAGATTTCTCAAGGAGACTAGTTGGCCCTCAAGATCAGAAATCTCCCTTGATACACTGCATGCATGTATGAAAATTATATCAACCTACATACATATATAGAGAGGCGTGTGTTTATTTCAGAACCAATAATATGTTAAGAACTGCAAGAACTGATTACCGTATAAAGGATGGGTAGTTAGCATAAACACTTTTTCTCATTTCTTCTGCTGATGCTTTCTTTAAATCAAACAGACAAGTCACCAAGTGTTTTATTTCCTGCAAACTCCATGGAATATGAGATAGTTACAATCCTTGACCGGTGATGCTATAACATAACCGCTTTAACTATAAAATGATAAAGAGAATATGTATGTTTGTATACGGGGACAATCATCTGAGAATCGAAAACATGTTGAAAACTATAAGAAACGCTAACGCATATGTATTTTTTGCTTTAAGTGTGATACAGAAGGTCTGTTATCTCATGTAACCATTAATGCATTATATATAAGTGCTTTAAGCGGGTCTCGCGATTCTCAGCATAAGATTGGTTCCGAAATGAACGTGTCCCAATTGGTAGGACAATCATTTGAGATAGAGTGTGTGTGTTAGGTTATTATTTATGTTGTTCAGTATATTTTTTTCTTCACAATTTTTGGTATTTCAAAACAACCTGCGAGATATATACCTTTTCACTGGTCGTACGACATTTGGTAGATACGTAGTTTTCTGGATCGAAACCATCGGATTTGAAGACTTTAAGCTTATCATTAAGTGTTACCTCCTGACCGAAATCTAGGTCTCCGGTGGTCGACGTGAATGATCCTTCAGCTAACGCCATTTTCTTAGTTTATGATTGATGCATGCAAACGACCAACAATATCTCTCTGCAAATATCAACGGTAGATGTAAACAAAAGTTAGAGTTAATTACATTTGTGTATTATTTTAAGCTTTATCAACTTTAGTAGTCACAATCCTTCACTAACCTTCATACCTTGTAATTTTTCAACCCATTATATTAATTCATGTTTATTTATTTCCTTCTAAAGACGTTTTACACTTTACAGGTTGATTTAGATAACCACCTTTTCACCAAATAAATACCTATAATGAGCTTAAACCAAATATGGGTTCACTTTTATTTTTGGCCATTAAAGAAATACGAGTTCACTTTTTTTCCTTTTTTTTACCCAACAAAGAAATGTTGTTTCACTTTTTTTCCATCGAAGAAATATGGTTCATGTTTGTTACCTATACAAACCGTAGACGATGCTTCTTAAACGTTGTGGAGCGAGTCAAAGGGGCTGGAAACAAAGTATGTGAAACGTTTTCAGGATCGTCTATCACTTGTGGGACAATTTGAGAATAGATCTGAAATTGTTACGATGGTAGCATAGTTTCAAGGTAACATCATATCATGGTAAGCATAGCACAAATATTCATCCCACAATTCACAACTTATAAGTATCAATTGTCGAGTGCGTTGTTTGATTGTGGTTTCATTGTCGATCGTTGGCGAACAAAACTATGTTTTCTGGGAACATAAGAAAAAAATCATAAACAACTATGAGGCCCAAGATGTGTAGATGGTTGAGAATGTTTTGTTTATGTGTTGTTTAAAAGTATAGGTTGAGAAATTGGTGATCCGATGCTAACGGATTTCCTGAGATAATTATCTTTAGAGTTTTATTTTTTGATAAAAATATACAGTGTGACCCTTATAATTTTATTTGAATTTTATTAGACCCTAAACTTAAATATTATAACTAACTAGACTTAAATAAATAATATTCAAAATTATTGGCTAAATAAATTTCATAAATATTTATTTACTTTTTGGTTATCAAAATTTATTATTATTACTTCTACTATTGGATAAAATGATTTGTTAAAATATTGCGAGTATTTTAACATTGACATAAGGAGGTAATCGTGTCTAATCAGATATTAGATTGATGGAACAAATAATACAATTAAGAGGAATTAATAATAGAGTAATTATTCAAGTTCATATTCGATATAAAAACACTCACAAAATTAAAGAATAAAACTAACGTTTATTATGCCCGGATAAAATAAGTTATAAAGCTGAATACAATCCTCTTCGATGCATTACCATAGCCCAGTACATACATTAGTATAACCCTAACTTGATTGGTAATAAAAGTTTTAAAATCAACCTCATTTTAAGGATTAGATCATATCATCTAAAATCTCACCGATTTCTCCCGACTTGTGGTTCAATTAGAGAACTAATAACAACCACCTTTTAATTTCGTTTTAAACCGAGTTATGCATGACAACATTCAAGTTACTGAAACACATATGTACAAACAGATGAAACTACACTAAAATGTCATAGTTTTATAGTATTTATGTTTCTCCATATCTTTAATTTTTTTAAATTTTTTATAGATTTACGGTATCGCCTTTTAATTAATGTTTTATGTGAATTCTATCCACATAATGAATAATACTATAAGGTGTTAATACTAAAGTAATTTTACATAGTCTCATATAAAAAAATACAATAATATGATTCTATATATCTTAAAAATAACTGGTCGTGAAATTATTTAATTCAAGTGATTTTTGAAATTTGGACAAATATTTTCGGCTGGCTTTGTTCATTTATCGGTTTATCATCTCAATGATTCAATCTAGCTTTGCATACGTCATAAACAACCCCCAAGGGTTTGATCCAAATTGACCACACGTCAGAACAAACTCCCAATTTCAAGTGATTTGTTCTTGTGGGCTTTTTGCCCAAATTCTTATTCTTACTTCAATTGAATTGCCAAAGATTCACACAAGATTTGAACTTCGGCTTCTCATTAATTTGGGGCAAAACCCCATACGAATTTGAGCAAGAATCGAGCTTTTAGTCGCTCAACGAGCAAGGGTTTTGATTCGTAGATTCAGTTCATATACAGTTTTATTGAAGCTATGGAAGCTTATAAGAGATGGGTTCGAAGGAACAAGGAGTATGTTCATTCGTTAGAGTCACTTGCTAATGTAAGTCTACTGAATTTTGCTACTTTTCTTGTGAGGGTTTTTGTTAATTTGTGAAATATCATGTGTTCTATGAGCTTTGTTGATGGTTAATATTGTGAATTGGGGATTAAGGAATGTTTGGACTTGCATGTTTATTGCTAATTGTGTGTAAGCTTCAGTACTTGATTGACAAACATGGTAATGATATGGACTTTTTAGTTACTTAATGTCCAAGTAATCACATTTCGTGAAAGTTGCAAGAATAACATACCTGATTATTGGGATAGTTATAATTTATAAACTTACCCAAATGTTCCAGGCTTTTTTAAGCACATGGTTATATGGTTATGATTCTTCAAGCAGCAATAATCACTTTGAAAACATATGTCCAAATGCACTAAGCTTCGTTTTTTTGTAGTTCTTTTGTATAACTATCGGGAGTAAGACTTGTGTTCTACATCTACATTACTTTATGTCAAAATTTTGGTTAATAAAGTGCCTTGCTTGACTATGGAAGATCAAATTACATGACAAATTTGGTTAAGAAAGTTGTTTTACAGAGTTGAAATATGTGTTAGTGTGAAGTATAAGTATAGATGGTTTAAGTAAGAAGTTAAATGTTAACAAGGGTAGAATTTCTCTTTGATGATTGTGTTAATGTAAATTGGTGATTCTTTAATTGATGTTTGTTGAATGTCAATGATCTATATTGTTAGTTAATTAAAGTTTAATCATGTAGTTGTACGTGAATTCTAAACTTCTTTTGTGAAAGTGCTCAAAGCGTGAACTGTAGCCTTATAAACATGAATGCTAATATCTACAATTAAGAACTGTGTTTCCCAGAAATTGATTTTGAACAACATCTGTGGTTCTAATGTTTCTACAAGCACAATAGTAATGTTTCATCTATCCTTAGCTCATGGAAGATGTACAAAATGATAAATATGTTGAGTTGCTTGATAAACCTAGATGAGTTACAAATTCAAAGTTGTAGATCAAGCCATAGTAAAACCACGTTGCATTTAATAGTGTTGATAGGGAAGTGGAATGCACAATAAGGATGTGTAGACTGTTGATGGAAAGTGGCTAATATCACAGTGATTAAAAACTGATCACGATGTATGTCACCAATAGACATGCACAATTATTTTTGGTAAAATTCTAGGCCACCAATAGACATGCGCATGATTGGTTTAGAAGAGACGTGAAATTGGTGCTTACCTAGGAAAACTTTTTTTTTTGGAAGTTTTGAAAAAAAACTATTTTTTTAAATTAGTGCCTAAAGACGGAGAGTTTTGAGTCTCCTGTGAGCCTTTTTTATAATAAGCAACGGAAAGGCTCGCGAAGAAACTATGTCGGAAAAGATTAGAATATCGTTTAGAATAAATAACATTATTATCTTTGTTTGGTATTTTGAACATTTGGTCGCTAAATATATGATGTTAAATATTCAGGGATTGACATGGCTCCTTCCTGAGAGATTCTCAGAGTCAGAAATCATACCAGAAGCAGGTTTTGTGATATTTCGGTAACTTTTGCATTCTTTTTTTACCTAGAAACTTATCTCTTCAACTAGATTTTTAAAAAGTTCTGCTTGAAACATACTAGTTTTATCATTTTTTAAAATTTACTCTTTGGACATAAAAAAGTCAAATATAGATATCTAAAGTCGAAGTGCGCTCTTTCTAACATTTTATATGTTTTTTGTAATGTAGTTACATCGATATTGGGTATAGTGACAGCAGTTAATGAGCATATAATTGAAACAACTCCAGCTAATCCATCTCAAATGCACACAAGACCTTCGGAACCATCTTTCTTTCCATACTCTTTGTTTTTGACTTTGATGAAAGATGTGGAAACTTTGGTTGAAGTCATGGCACAACATTTCTTTGGTGATGATAAAAAATGGAATTTTATTGCTGCTACAGAGGCCACAAAGTAAGCAATGCCTCTCTATGCTTATTTTCTTCTTTCAAAAGTCAGCATTTTACTTTGGGGAGTCAAATCTTGTCCTTTCAAGACTCGAAATTGATACATCGTTTTCATAACTTTTAGCATTAAAAATCAAAATCCTTCCGAATGGTAAAGGTCTCATACATTCTGATTTATTTGTTACACAATTGGGACAAAGAGCAGATTCAAAACAAAAGAATATAAGCAGCCAACACAGATTATTTTATTGAGAAAAACAGGAAAGAAACTTGCACACATTTGCTACTCATTCTACCAACTATTTATAATAAAGAACACAACTCCTAATCATAATAGAAAACATAATTTATGGCTTAAATCAAGCAATGCTTGATTTATGCCTTGGACCCTTGACCTTGACTACTTGACTGCTTTAAATGTTTTCTTGACCGATGAATTTGACTGCAAAAATCATGGAATTAACTTAACAATCACCCCCTGAATTCCATTTCTTTCGCATTCCTCTCTTCTTTTTCTTCTTCTGTTCCAATTGTTTAAAACATACGTGTTTGATAGGTTCTTGAAACTGACTATTTAATAAATCCATGTCTTGCTTTGGTGCTTCACTTGTTTCTATTTTCTTTTCTTGAACACTTCCTACAACCGGACTTCTTGGGCTTTCCTTTTTGATTTATGGGCTCCCAAACAGGATTGTTTGGGCTTTCTCAACCTGAACAGGGTAGTCATATGTTTCTGTGTTCACCTCAACAGGTACTGGACTGTTGTTCTTCACAACTGGCCTAATATTCAAGCTTGATTTTGTAAGTTCAGAAGCTGAGTTTAACATCATATTGGTTCTGGTGTGTTTTGTTGCTGATTAATGAAGTTCACTGGTTCAATCTCAACTTCTGAGTTGTTTGCTTCAGATAGTAAACATACTTGAAGTTTGATAGTATACAATATGTTTTTACTTCTTCGAATCTTCATCAGTAGGTTGTCAGTTTGATCATATAACTTCAGGAAGCCATCTCCCAAAGTTACCTTGCACCCTTGCTCATCCAATTGCCTTAAACTCAGAATATTATTGTGCAATTCAGGTATACAGAACACATCAGAAAATACTCTTTTCTCACCGTTCTTGCATTTCACAGTTACACATCCTTTACCTTTGATTTCGACGGTAGAACCATCTCCAAATTTTACATGACCTGTTACTTTTCCATCTAGTTTAGAAAAGTAGTTTCTATGACCAGTCATGTGGTTGCTTGCGCCGTTGTCTAAGAACCACATTCCATCTTCACACTCATATTCCGCATACACCTTAGGAAACACTTTTGTTTCATTCAGCATCACAGCTTCTGCTTTCGCCATAAGCAATGTGGGTTCATCATCTTCTATGATAAAATTAGCTTCATTATCGCTTTTGCTAGGGGCTTGGCACTCGGCTGAAAAATGGCCAATTTTGTCACAATTGTAACACCTTAAAAACCTTCTGTCTCGTCTTTTCGTCTGATCTTCTTGATTAGTTTCTCTGCTTCTTTGATCTGCCTGTTCAGCCTTATGATCATTGTTCGAGAAGTGTCTTCTCCCTCGGCCACGGTTGTTCCCTCTACCCCTGCCGGCTTGTCTTGACTCCTGTTTTTGTTGAACTTGCCATTCTGATTGTTAACAACAATTGACCTGCCAAGTCTTTGATTGGTTCAGCTGGCTTGAGCCTTTCTTCATATGCCTTGAGACGCCCAACCAACTCTTCAAAAGGCATCTTGTTTAAGTCTGAATATTGTTCAATCGTAGCAACGATTGGTAGGAACCTAGTTGGTGCAGAGTTCAACAGCTTCTTTACCTTAGCTTTCTCATCCAATGTAGAGCCATCAGCCAAGTGTTCGGAATTTGGACAAAATCTCCCCAATCTTTCCTGCAAAGTCATCAATGTTGTCCGTCTCCTTCATGCTCAACAATTCAAACTCTCGATTTAGAGTTGAAATTCTAGCTTGTTGCACCCGGTCAGCTCCAAGATACCGCGTCTTGAGAGCAGCCCATACCTCCTTAGTAGTCTTGTGTCCCGCTACTTGCAATAGAATATCTTCAGGCAGCGCCTGGAAGATGAAAGCCCTTGCTTTCTTTCCAATCTTGGCATCCATAGCAGCTTCATCAGATGGTTCGATGGCATCCCAAATTCCATGGGCATCCATGATTGATTCCATCTTGATTGCCCAAGATGTGTAATTCGTTGCAGTAAGTAACGGACACTGGTATGATATTGAACTCCCTTCTCTAACTAGAACAATAGCCTGATTATTGGTGTGACAGCAGCCATTAAACAGAACCGAGTCTTTATACAGAAATGAATAACAAGGCTGAGCAGAAAACAACCGAGAATGCTGCTGTTTGACTTGGAAAAAGCTACAGCAGTGGACTCTTTGATAGACAATAGACTGTCCTCTTGGACAGGTTTTAATCGGCGGCTCTGATACCAGTTGTTAGACAATTGGGACAAAGAGCAGATCAGCAGATTCAAAACAGAAGAATATAAGCAGCCAACACAGATTATTTTATTGCACACATTTGCTACTCATTCTACCAACTATTTATAATAAAGAACACAACTCCTAATCATAATAGAAAACATAATTTATGGCTTAAAATTGCTTGATTTATGCCTTGGACCCTTGACCTTGACTACTTGACTACTTTAAATGTTTTCTTGACTGATGAATTTGACTGCAAAAATCATGGAATGAACTTAACATTATTTACCGGTATATACTCAAGACTCTTGGAAATTGATGTACTTTTTTAAAGTTAAAAAACAGACCACCTGACTTCGTAATGTCAAAATATTATTCAGAGTACTAGCTAGACTAGCTTTATTGCGAAATAGTGGGTACAAAATGCTATTGCATGGAGGTGAGACGATAAATGACGGAAAAGATCCGAACAGTACAAACCAACCACAGAACCATAGACATTTATTGCATCAGGGGCGAAATGGTAATTTCCCATATGAAGGAAGAGCTCTCACTGCAATGAGTAGATTTGGTGAAAATGCTAGGATGATTTCTGATCAAACATGGTTTCGCAGAGCTGAGCATCATCAACATGCAATTATGCAGCTTCCCGGTAACTTTAAACTATCTTCTCTTTTCTCACATTTTTAATTTGCTAATCTTTTGGTTTAAAGAATATGTCAAAAGTTATTATGGTTTCAGAAACCGACGTGAAAAGGCCTACACTCTTGAGCTTCTTGTCTGAGAAAGGTCTTCCTGGAGGATTATTTATAACGGGGGAGGTGATGTTTATATTAAGACCCCTTGTTTATGTTCTATTAATAAGAAAATATGGGCCCCGATCATGGCTTCCATGGTTCGTTTCTTTGACCATTGACCTCGTTGGGATGAGTTCCTCGACTATGTTGTTGACCAGTCAAAATGACCGGAAGCTTCATCTATCTGATCCCGAGAAGGATGAGGTAAAATTTTTGTTAAATCTTATCAATTTTCCCTGAAATTTGTGACAAGTTTTACAATAAGTTTATAAGTTAAATGTGTTGTAGGGTATGTTAGTCGACTGACGTATAGTTCATTGTGGTTTGAATAAAACACAGTTGAGAAGACGAAAACTGTTGTTGGCTCTTTACCTTATGAGAGACCCTTGTTTTGGCAAATACACTCGTATAGTTTGTAAATTCAAATATTTTCTTATGTTGATTCATTTACAAGATTGGAAACCTGATGGATTTTGACCCAGGAATCGGTTGACTTTTTTTATTTTTTATTTTACCCCTCAGGCGAAGACTGGAAAGTACCGAGAAAACACTGGAACATATCCCTGTTGTCGGGTTTCTTACAGGTGTGTTTGCAACGAAACTAATCTTCAATGAATAAGCTGAAGTTGCCATCATACGTGTTTATTAACATATATTTTTTTTAAATCATGTTAACTGTGAGTTTCATAAAGAATCAGAATTCTGTTGATACTGATCATTTAAGGTTTGTTATTTTGCTGTTGTTTTTGCAGCAAAGCTAATCGAGCTTTTGGTAGGAGCTCAGACGCGTTACACGTACATGTCTGGTTCTTGAGAGAAATAGAAACAATATGGTAAGTTTATGTTTTTCCAAACTACAACCAAAGTATTGTTATAAGTTTGATATGTATGCAATTTTCTCATCAAGTTGGAAGATGATGATTTTATGGAATAGTGATGTTTAATTAACTCGTTTAAGGTAAATCTTGGATATTATATTATATATCCTAATATATGATACATGGGTTTTCCAACATTTGATTGGAATCTGTCCAAATAGTGGCCTAAATCAGGAGATGGATATCCTAATTTGTCTTTTTTGCCAAGTATCTACTCTTTTATCGTGTGTCTATCTCTCGCCTATCTACTACTTTTTTGTGTATTCACTTTATTTTCCCTTGAATTTCTTTGAAAAATGGGTTAGATTTACACTTTTCAAAAAAATTATGATTATACATTAAAAATTAAGGAGATGGATATTGAATTATTTCTTTATACTGTGAACACGCACTGTTTGCTTTACACCTATAATTTTTTTATGGTTGATGGTTCTAGGTTTTTCATCCGATTATGATTAACCCATTAGATTTTGATCAGATCAATATTAAATTATTCAATATTAAATTATTTGACGGGTCTTTCAAAACTGGCATTTCTTTAACTTTGGTATGCTTGTTGGATCGATTTATCTGATTTTGCTTTCAAACTCATTTCTTTATAATTTGTTATATGGTACATCCCATCATGTATACAAATGTTAGATCAAAACAAATACCGAACCGATATTCAATATTTATTAAGTAATTAAATCTTGGAAAAGCTTCATAGATGGTCCCATTTAAACAGCTGGTTCAAAACCGAGTGAATTAACTTGAACCCCAGTACTAGCTTGATGTCATAGATAACGAACTCCACGTGGATATAAAGCTAAATAATGACAACTTATATAAAAAGTAGAGATAACAATAAAATTTTAATCAATAAATAAATGTAAATCTATCTGTCACATCTTTATACTCGTGAGTGGTCTTTTACAATTCACATTTTCTCTAAAGGATCAATTTCAAAAAATAAAATGTTATAATATATAAATTTTGTTAGTGGACACTAGATTAATTATAATTTGATTTGTAGGTTCAATTTCTTTTTTGCTTTGCCATAATTTAATATAATAATTGGTTTTTTTACGATCTATATTCAACCTCCATTAACGAAAATTGAAACATGCATTAAGATTTAAGAGCACAACGATTAAGTAATATGTGTGTATGTATGTATTTGTGTGCATGCATGTATGTCTCCTGAAAATAAGTATAATAATATATATATGTTTCATGTTTGTATATCTTAGTATGTATAAAATGTTTTTGGAAATTGTGCAATGCACGTGACGTAGAGAGCTAGAGAATAAACACTTTAAATGCCAAAAAAAGATCATGATAATATCTTATTTGTATTGAAAGAAATAAACGAAAGTCTTTTCCATATCATGAGTTTGGGGTGAGATGAGTTTTTATTATTTGATACAATGTATGATTGTAAAATTGTATACTGTTATAGTTTCAATATGTATAACTAGGTATTTAATTGAACTTATTTCTAAACACAATACCAACTTAATTTTCAAGAGTTACAAAGCATTAGTACGTAGGACATGACATGACAGTATGATATTAAATGGGTGGAGGAGCATTGTGCTACCCCACGTTCAGAATCCATATGTTGCATGTAAATATTTTATGTACAAACTTCTCTTCAACGACATGCAAGTCTAGTGTTCTAATTTTCTGTATTCGAGTAAAGTAAAAGAAGAAGTAAAAGGTAAAAAAACGAACCTAGCCAATGAGAAGTATCCACGTGTCGAAACCCCACAAAGTAATCATGTACCCATCCCATTCAGACACGTGGCAGAATTCGTTGACGTACGCTGCATTGCTGTACTGGTCCACCGTAATCCGGGTCCCATTTAACGCGCATAAAATCAACGGTTTAGAATCAAGTGGCCCACTTAACTGACCCACAATCCACCAAAAGTGGTCCTTTACCGGGGCCCACTTATGCACAATTAAAACGGTCCACCACATTTACCATAGACCCACCAACACTGAAGCCCAGCCCACCATGTAGACCCCACTTTACGCTCACAATGTTCACTTATCGAGGATAAGACTATATGTAACGAGACGTGAAAACGTAATAGAATAAGCATAGCCCGAGTCATCCGATGAGAAATCATCCCCTTAGATGTTAGAGAGCTTCTCATGAGCACTCACTTAGAGAGCTCACACATCTTTTTGAGTGTCTTTTGTTACATTTAATCAAATGAAAATTCTAGCATTTATATCTTACGTAAATAATAAATAAAAATTCAATAAAAAATCAAAATCATATCAAAAATCAAAATCATTATAACATGATGTTTTTTAACGGTGACAACCTTTATGTTCACATTCACTAAACTATTAAACGCGTGTCCCGTGTCTAATTAATGAAAGAAAAAAAGAAGAAACTGAAGCAAGCCTTGTTAATGCTCGGAAGGTGTTCGACGATTTGCCTGAATGAAATGAAATTCTTTTCTCTCGTGAAGATGCATCGGGCCACCGCTGACGGTTTGAGCTCCGGTGGTGGTTACGGCGGCGGAGGCAGAGGCACTGGTGGTGATAGAACATGTGTTGGTTGACGTTGGTTTCTGTTCTCCAGTGGTGAAGAAGGATATGGGTGCTGCAGAAATGTTTAAAAATGGTGTTGTGGGTGGCCGAAACGCCCAAAACGCGGTGGCTCCGGTGACGGGTATGGCCCACACCGGCACGAAAGACTGAGGCTGTGCGGTGGTTGTCATCACCGGAGCAAGAACAGTGGTGGCGGTGGATGGGAGTTTTCTTTTCTTATCGGCGGTGGTGATGGTGGTGGAGGAGGTGGTGGGGACCCTGAGGGTGCCGTTGACCGTGGTGGCGATGGCGGGGATAGTACCGGTGCCAGTGGCGGCGATAATCGATGGTTCGGCTTGTTGCATTAGCCACTGGATTGTTTCGCCGTCGGACTTGTGGCCGAGCTCTCTGGTTAGCTGAAATATTCGTGCAGCGCAAGTCGCGGGCATTCGGACCCTTCTCCCCCGACCCTCCACCTTCGTATGGCGGTCCCTGGTAGAGGACCGCTTAAACGAAGGTGGCGCTGGTGGTGGAGTTTGTGTTTTTTTAAAGAATTGTTGTTCTTGTAATAATTCGTTTTTTAATTGAATCTTATTAACCTCTTGTTGTTGTGGTGGTGGTGGTGGGTTCATGGTGGAAGTAGTAAAGTTTAGATGAAAAGGGATGTTAAAGGTTTTTGGTTGAGTGTATGAAATGAAGAATGGAAGATTGGGTGAATATTATGGTGAATGGCTGAATGAAGGGACCCATGATTTGGACCACCATTGTAAGGATTGCAATTGCATTCTTGAATGTTGTGGGGAAAAATGGTACCAAAGATGACCCACGAAATGTCCAACCCAATTCAACACTCATGATTAATTGATTATGACTTTAGATTTTTTTTAATAGTGAATGAATACTTCAAGTACGGCCATAGTAGATTATTGGCGAGATGCCACCCGCGTTTTGCGAATACAGACAACAAACAACGCTGGTGACTTGACCCGTCCATCTTTTTAGGAAACTTACCATCCAAAAACCCATTATGATAAAACACTAGTTCATTGCACCAAATGAGATTTGAACAAATTAGAAAATATTAAGGTGTCTTCTCTCAAATCAATTAATTTAGGGTTGTTGGCTATGACTTAAATTGTAATTGTTAGCTCATAATTTGTTTATTAATGTGAAACTAATAGAAGCTTTGCTTTTTAGAATGGAGATCCTGAATTCAAATGTTGGCATGATGTAAAATTAGATGGAGTAGTTTAGGAATAAATTTGTCGTTCAAAAAGTATTTTAATAGATATGACATGTTCATATTAGTCGGTTTATTTGGAAGGGTTCAAATATTGCAGTTTCTCTCCATCATTCACACATTGTCCTCACGAATGTGTTTTTGCAGACATATTAATGACCGTTGAGAACGTTAAACATGACCCATGCAAGAATAATGAGGGCGTTAACAAACCCTACCCATTGACGTATTAATGAAGGTGAAATGGGGGTGGAGATGACTGTTGAGAGGCCGAGCCTTAAGGTATAAAAAACAGGTGACGTAAAGTTAACATGGTTGACTCATTTTCTTAAGATGAATTGAAGTGAAATGTGTTATAGTTGATTCTGTGACGTTTAGTTGGAGTTATGGGGTCTTATGGTATACCAGTACATGACCTAGGTTTTCTTTTAATTTCAAGGACCTGTTAAAACCAGTGTTTTAGTGATCGGATCGGACCGGCCGGTTCGACCGGGGATCGGTCTGGTGTCCGGTCCAGGTCGCTATGAATCGGTTTTGAACGGTCGAACCGGCCGGTTCTTCCCGAACAGCTGGTCGGACCGGTTCAGGCCAGTTTTTGAATTTTTTTTTATTTTAATGGGTAAAAACGGGGTGTTAAACCATAAATCAGCGTGTTAGATATACAAATATAATTAAGTTTTATATATAACTATAAAATATATATATAAATCATATATAAATTACTTATATTTCACTACATATATAAATATAATTAAAATACAATTAAATCCGGTCCGACCACCAAACCAGTAAGGCGTCGGTTCAACGTCCGATCCGGTTCTAAAAAACTTGGTTAAAACTTAAAACAATTAGTTATTTATCCTTTTACACTATGTTAAGAGTAAAATACTTTGAAATAATGATATTGCTTCTAGAAGTACTTTCACATTTACTTATTAGTTTCATCAAAATATCGACTTGATGTTTGACTATCAGTATCACGTGATATTTTTGTGACGCTCAAGCATTCTTTAGCTTTTTAAAGAAAACAATTATTTAGTCTTATAGGGTGTAATAAATTGTTAATATAACTTATAATTATATACCTTTAAAGACTTTGGTGTGTTACAACCAAATACGAATAATTTAACTATGTGTATTTTTAGTTAAAAACTTATCTGATTTCACCAACCATCTTTTATCAAATGGGTCCACCAACCAATCAACAATAATATCGTGGTTCCACACTTCCATGTTTCAATAATGTGGATGTTTATTGTATTTTTCTCGTTGTACTTTTGCAAGATCTAATTGTTACTTTTATTACACGCATTCACACACCTTATGACATAGGTTTTTATAAAATAAGGTGACAATATTACAAATGGGAAAATAACCTTAAAACATATTTGATATTTTTTATTTTAACATAATACACAATGTTAAAAGTTAAAACCCGTGTAAAGATTATGAAATTTACAAAACGATATTTTTAGTTAGTAATGAAACAGTATTTTGAACAAAAATAACAATAGCTTTAAGATTTATTTGTTATTTGTTTATTTATTTTTAAGCTACTAATGAAAGGACACTCAATGAATGAAAATAGTAAAAGATGATATATCATTATCAAAGAAAAAACATTTAGATATGGAAATATTTACAATTGAAATACGAGATTGTTGGCTCTAAAAAATATAAATAGGCCAAAAAACAAAAATTAAAGATAGAAAGATGGCACATGTCTTCATAGATATTAATTTATAGTGTATATATGAAGTGGTAGTCGGTAAGGGGATTCCTTGACTCGATATACTAGATCCTCGATCAAGAATAGGTCGATTTCCCTGCCATCCATGATCTCTAAACAATTGGTAGTGACTTTCTTAGCCACCGAGAGGTGTTGAAAAATTAAGGTGATGTGAAAAATTAGAAAAAAATGAATTATTATTTTAATCTTTTTTACTCTAATAATCTTCTTACACTAATAAAAGAATATATTGAGACGACGTGTGTCAACACCACAGTCATCCTCATCAATTTGTTTTTCTCTCCTATTAAATAATTACCTTAATTACTAATAATATTATTTAATATGTTTTTTAGATTTAATAAATTAAGAAATAGATATGCTAATGTTATTTCTACATACTAAGAAAATTAAAATAATATTTTTATACGGTTTGTTTTAGAACAAAATATATTTTTTTCTGAAAAAAATAAAATTTATATCACTGTTATATTACTTATAGTCAATTTCTCATACGTAATTTAAGTCATATCGTATCTTAAAATTTAATTTTATAATTAACAAAATTTATTATATTATTTTTTTATTTTATTCGACCCGTGTATCTCATAAGTTTATTAAAACTAGTCATTTTAATATAAGAAATTGAAAAACATAAATAGGAAAATAACCTAGGTTAATGTGATTTCTTTACAATTAGTAAATTACGCGTGTTTAATTATTTTGTTGCATATTATCGCTCAAATTCTAATCACAACTGCAGCCTGAAGTCCGCCGGCCGCCAACAACTTCCGACGAGCCACGGCGGCGACCACCCTCCTCCACCGACGTCCGACAGTCCGACCATCGTTCCGACCACGCTCTGACCTCTCAATTCTGAGATTCTAGTAAGCCTTAATCTCTAAGCTCCTTTTAGTTTTGTATGCTGCAAATCCCAACAATGAGATCAATTTTTAACATCATGTAGCCGTTAGTTGCTTTGTGTATGAACCCATGATTCTATCCCTGAAATGGTATACTCTTTATCTTCCTGTTATTGTGTAATTGCTCTTAAAGAATCTTTGATAATGTTGGCACACAAGGTGTTCGACGTAATGCTCCACTTAAAAATCACAACTTGTGGTAGTTTTATTGTTTTTAACTATAATGAATTCACTTTTTCAGGAGAAATAAGTGATTAATCGTGTCGAATTTGCAGGCATCTTTACCATTTTCATACTGGCTGTTGAAATGGATGCTGTACCTGCAAACATCCTTCAGTCTTTCTTTGTTGCTTCAAATTTGTCTACATTAGATGAGTCTTTGGAGAATCTTGTAGAACTGGCTAGAACAAATGACGGTCGGTCTGATCTTGCTTCAAAGAATATGCTCACCACAACTCTTCAGCTATGCGAATGGCTGTCGTATCCTTCTTGTGGTGGAACTCTTTTGTTAGCCCTTAAACTCATCAGAAACTTATGTGCGGGAGAACTGCGAAATCAGAATTCGTTTGTTGAACAAAATGGAGTTGCTATAGTTTCGAATGTGATCAGCTCTAAAGAACTTGTTGGTGATTCAAGTCTTGGGATTATTAGAATGGGGTTACAAGTTCTGGCAAATGTTTCTTTGGCTGGGAAGGAACATCAGGTTGTTATTTGGGGTCGTGTTTATTCTCCGGAGTTTGTTGAGATTGCAAAGGTTAGAAGAAAAGAGACTTGTGACCCTTTGTGTATGATCGTTTATACTTGTATCGAAGAGAATCAGAAATTGCTTGACCAGTTATGTTCGGATCATGCTTTGCCTCTTCTGGTGGAAATTGTTTGTACTGCTTCGGCAGGTGACTTTCTTGTTTCTTGTTGCTTTGAATTTGTTTCTGTTCTCCATGTTTGCACCTTATATGTTTAAATAATCTCTCATTCATATATTGTTTTCTTTTGCCATGCACCAGTTGGCTTCGGAGAAGATTGGCTGAAGCTGATCCTTACAAAAACATGCATCGAAGAATCTTACTTCACGCCCTTCTACTCAAAATTACTGCATGAAAATAGTGATAGTAGTTTAACCCAATGCATAGATGCACACAAGCTCAATCATTTTTATTAAGCATCCTTTCGGAGATGATAAACGAGCAAATAGAACATATTAAACTCTCCAAGGTTTTCTCTTTTGATGTTTTTACGATTCTAAAAACCACTTTGGGAGTTGTTAATTGTGTTTCACGGCCAGATTCAGGTCTTCCAACCAGCTCTCCTGATATCAATGCTCTTGGCTATTCCCTCTGCATATTAAGAGATATTTGTGCATTTGATGGCCGTGTGGATATTGTTGAGTCTTTACTATCACAGGGGCTAATCCAGATGCTTTTAGATCTGCTTCGTGATCTTGAGCCACCTACAATAATTAGGAAAACATTAAAGAATGCTAACAATCAAGATTCTACAACCTATTCAGGTAAATTATGCCCGTATAAAGGATTTCGTAGTGACATTGTTGCTGTTATTGGGAACTGTGCTTATAAAAGGAAACAAGTTCAAGATGAGATCAGGGAGAGAAATGGTATTCTTTTAATGTTGCAACAATGTGTTACTGATGATGAAAATCCGTTCTTGCGTGAGTGGGGTATATGGGGTGTTAGGAATTTGTTGGAAGGAAATATAGAAAATCAAAAGGTAGTTAGTGATTTGGAAATTCAAGGTTCAGTTGACTTGCCAGAGCTGAGTACACTTGGGCTAAGAGTGGATGTGGATCAGCAGACTCGGCGTGCAAAGCTTGTAAACACCACCGGTTGAAGAGTCTGATCAGGTACTGCACTACTAGATCTGTCTGTTTTTAAACATCATTTTGGCATGTAAATTATGTTATTTTTTTGAAAGATAATATTTCTTTCTAAATATATGATCTTGATATTAGTTTTGTTTAATTAGATGATGAACTAGAACGACAAGACGCTAATTGATATGGTTGTAAGGATTTAAGTAGGTGATTGACACACTTTTCTAAGAATCTTAGTTTCAACCATTTAACAATTAACATATGTTGCATACATCTACATTATCTGATGTGAAATGAAGATCTGACTCTACTTCCTATCATTAGACACGAGGCTAGTTAAAACATGTAGAATGATGTAAAAAGTGTATATGAATAACGGTAACCTAATAAGAAAAAAACATGGAAAGTTGTTAGGAAGCTCCCAATGTACATGTTGTAAAACATACTTGTTCATATTGACAGGATAATGAATAGCCAAAAGAGTTCTAACTTTTGGTTCTATGTTGGCCGCCGAGTGAAGAAGCTTTACATATTCAGGTGACTGGCTGCAAAACTTTCTTGTGATGGGTGAAGTTGCAAGCATGTGTTTCAAGATGTTAAGAAAACCATTCTTTATATATTAAGTGCTTCTTTTGAGGTTTTTTGTTGATTTATAACTTATAAGGGTTGTGAAAGGAAAGTGTTGGTTATACTATATTGTTCATGTATTTTATTAAAGATTCTGAATTTTATGTGTAAAATATGTTGGTTTTCTTTTGGTAAAAACTAGTTAGATAGAATGAAACAACTTGGTTTTCATGACTTTTGAATGTAGTTATGATCAATTCGCAACAGAGAGAATGTGGATCCTTTTGCCATTTTGTTTCAATATGGTTGTTCAATATAGAAACATTTTTAAATAGATAACTGAGAGAATTACATAAACATAAATGTATTTTATTTTTAATTGTGATATATAAGACGACTATCCTTCTCTTTTTCTAACTCTCAATGTGTTTGTATTATGCTTTATGGTTTTTTTTCCTCCTAACACGCACGTTAGAGATCATACTCAAATAAGTAAAATTGTTCTCTTTTTACTAAAATGAAATTAGTCAAGTGGAGTTTGTCAAGCAAAAATAATATCAAGTGGAATATATAACAAGCAAAAAGAAGTAAAAAAATTGGAAAAACCTATACATTTACAATATCATCCACTCCATTAAAACTTTGTAAAATATCACAATTACCCCTTCGAGTTTCAAAAGTTTCAGGTTACCCTATATAATTTTTACTTAAAAAAACACATTCTTATGTTTGTATATTTACGTACATGGCGGTATAAATTCGAGTCCATCTATGTATGTAAATTTTGTTTAGAAACGAGTCGGGTTATATAAAAAAAAATTCATGTTTATTTTATACGCTTTAAGATGGAGTGCGTTTATAGTTCGTTGTTTATCTAAGTTTTGACGTAATTTTTTTAAAATATATGTCAGGTCAAATATAATACGGTTTAATATTGTTTACCGGTTTGACTTACTTTTGTTTGTAAACACGTCAATTTAAATATAATACGTTGTCATTTGACGGTATAAATCTAAGTTACTTTATGTGTCAACATATAGTTAGTTCGGAAACGAGTCAAGGCGATTGTAATCTATAATTTATCACTCCGCATAAGACGCCGCTGCAAATGTTTTACGCACGTTTTGAGTTGGTATTCTTCTCAACATAAAATTTTTCTAGAAAATAGTCGAGTCAAATACAATAAGTTTTCATTCAACGTTATAAATTCGAGTTACTTTATATTTCAATGTAAACTTAGTTTGCAAACTAGTCGGATCAACCGTAGTTTGTATTTTATCAAGACACGTACGATACCACCATAATGCACTTCGGGTAATAAACTAGTTAGACATTAGATGTACAAGAGTCAAAGGATTGACAAAAGACGTAACCGTATAACGGACTATCGGTATAAGTATTGACCCAAACAAGTTTGAGTCTTTGAGAAGCCCATGCTCTAAGCCCACATCAAACCTTCAAACGTAATATGGGCTCATGAAACGGGCTCTCAAGAATAACAGCCCAAACGATTAAGGTTTACCTTTTACAGAGCCCAGTAAAATCTTCCAAGATTTTCCATTTCTTCTTCGCTTGTAAACACCTTTTCATCTCTGAAAAATGGATCGATAACTCGAACGTTATCATTACATGGATGATGATACGATCAATATTCACCCTCAAACAACCCACGTATCACTTCAACATCAAATTCAAATCGTTATCATCACTTCTACCATCTGTATCACCCATCAAAGATGAAGAAGAAGAAGAAGAAGAAGATTTCACATCTCATTTACTCACCCTTCTATCTTCACCAAATTGACAGAAAAATCCACGTTTCAAAATCCCTAATCCCATTGATATCCCCAATAAAAATCACTTCTTTTTTCACCAATAACCCTAATTTGAATCCACAGACAATTCTTGCCCTTTTCAATTATATGTCTCAGAGACCCAATTTTAAACCCAGTGTTGAGTCTTTTGCATCATTGCCGACGATCTTGATCAAGAATCAGTTTCTGGGTGTAGCTGAAAAGATCAGGATTTCGATGGTGAAGGCTTGTGAAACAGAGGAGGATGCAAGGTTTGTATTAGGGTTTTTGAGGAAAATGAATGGTGGTAATGATGATGAAGAGTTTAAATTTAAGCTCAGTGTTAGGTGTTATAATACATTGCTTATGTGTTTATCAAGGTTTTTGATGATTGATGATATGAAATGTGTGTTTCTTGAGATGTTGGAGGATGAAATTATGCCGAATATATACACGTATAATTCGATGGTGAATGGGTATTGAAAATTGGGGAATGTTGATGTAGCTTGTGTGTATGTGAGTAAGATTGTTCAAGCTGGGCTTACACCCGATACTCATACTTACACATCGCTGATTCTAGGACATTGTACGAATAGAGATGTCGATAGTGCGTATAAGGTGTTTGATGTAATGCTTAAGAAAGGGTGTCAGAGGAATGAGATTTCTTATACGAATCTAATACATGGGTTATGTGAAGAAGGGCGAATTAATGAGGGTCTAAAGTTGTTTCATCAAATGAGTGATGATAATTGCTCCCCAACGGTTCGTACATTTACTGTTTTGATAGAGGCATTAAATAGGTTAGGCAGAATAAAAGAAGCACGGGACTTATTTAAAGAGATGAATGGAAGAGGTTGTGAGCCGAATGCTCACACATACACGGTTCTTATTGATGGACTATGTAAAGATAGGAAGGTGGATGAAGCAAGAAAAGTATTAGACATGATGGAAGAAAAACGGGTGGTGGGGAGGGAGGTGGCATACAATGCTTTGATTGATGGATACTGTAAGGAAGGAAAGATAGAGAATGCAATCGAGTTGTTTGAAAACATGGACAAGAAAGAATTGAAACCAAATGTCCGTACTTACAACGAGTTGATTGGTGGCTACTGTAAAGTTGGTCACATTCACAAAGCTATGGCTTTACTTGATAAGATGATGAAGATGAAATTGTCACCCACTGTTATGACCTACAATTTGCTAATTAATGGACATTGTAAGCATGATGATGTCAATAATGCTTATAGGTTGATTAATTTGATGAAAGAGAATGGTGTTGTTCCAGATGAGTGGACCTATGGTGCTTTTATACAACTTTAATGTAGACGAAGGAGTGTAGAAGAAGCTCATGAGTTGGTAAATTCTCTAAATGTGAAGGGCATAAATGTGAACGAAGTTGTCTTCACGAATCTTATAGACGGATATGTCCAAATTGGGAAAATTGATAGTGGGCTGGCTTTATTTAACAAAATGCTTAGTGATGATTGCTTACCGAATTCTTGGACATATAATGTGCTGACTCATGGCTTGTGTAAAGAAGATAAGATTCAAGAAGCTTCATTTTTTATAGGGAAGATGATAAAGATAGGCTTTGAACCAGAAATTACTACATACACGATTTTTATTGAAGGGTTATTGAAAAGATACGATTTTGTTGGTGCCCGTAAGCTTTTGTTTGAAATAGTTTCTTCTGGATTGAAACTTGATGTTTGTACATACACTTCATTTATTCTTGCATATTGTAGTCAAGGGATGGTCAAAGAAGTAGAAGATATGATGAATAAAATGATGGAAGAAGGTGTAGAACCAGATACAGCAACTTATACGGTTTTCATTGATGCGTATTTTCGTGCAGGAAAGGTAGATGATGCCTTTGATGTTTTAAAACGTATGATTGATGCTAAATGTGAACCATCTCACCATACATATGCTATAATAGTTAAGCATCTGTTGATCTTACAACAAAAGGAAAACATGAAGTTTTAAACTTTTGATCTCAATTGGTAATGTGTGGAAGTTGATGGATTTAGAGACGGCTATGGATCTGCTTTCAGAAATGGCTAAAAGGGGTTGTGAACCGAATGTCAAAATTTTGAGGCATTAACTGTTGGGCTTTGTAAAGAAAGTCGACTTGAAGAAGCTTGTAGATTGGTTGGTCATATGTTAACAAATGGGCTTTTTCCAAATGAACATATATACACTTCTGTAGTAAACTGTTCGTGTTACTTGCGAATGCTTGACCAAGCATTGACCTTACTAAATTCGATGAATGAAAAAAAGGATTTTACCTGATCTAGAGTCGTATGAGTTGCTGATTGGTGGATTATATGATGAAGGAAAACGTGAACAAGGTAAGGAAGTTTTTTGTAGTTTGATTGACGGGTATAAATACAATGTGGATGAAGTTGCTTGGAAGATTTTCCTTGATGGGTTACTAAAACGAGGGCACCGTAGTGAATGCTCTGAGCTTGCTGATGTCATGGAGGAAAAGGGTTTTCATTTGAATCCTTATACATCTGCAAAATTAGTTGAGAACATGGGTGATTGAATAGGTTAGACTTTATAGGCAGACAAATCTTGAATTTTGATGTATGCACTTATCATTTTGGGATCTTCGATGGTGGAGATGAAATGAAGATGCGATCGGGGTCTAGTTTCATGAGAAGAAATGTGGGGCCCATATGATGAGGGGCGGGTAGAATAGATTTCACTAGTGCAGATTGGCATCCTGGAGCACATATTGTATACAGGTAATGATTTATGTTTTTCAATCTGTTTATAAGATTGTAGAAAGAGATTTAATAGTTCTTGTATTTGTTTGTAGAACTTGTTCTGAAACAGTTTAGTAAAATTTAAAAGAAATAACTATACATGAATGGACCAATCATGATGAAAGAGTAGAAAGTTCCCTCACAAAAGTGTATATATACATTATTAGAACTTCTTATCATCACTGAAACAACATACTTTTGTAATCATATGTGATCCACAGATGGCTTTTATGAAAATTTGAATTAACGGACAAACTTTGTTTGGGGTTAGTCCGACCCATTTGCAACTAACTTTAATCGGCCCCTCTAATTTGGTACTCTGTTCCTTTTACACATTGTTTGTCTTCTGCTTTGTTGTTATCTGGTTGTACTTGCATATTAATCAAATTCTTGTTTTTGCTAAATGGTGGTAATGTATGTAATCAGCTTATTTGTTACAATGCAGGTGATGATGAAATTCGTTATGAAGTTTGCTGATTAGACATTTTGACAACACAGGACTACATGATACATGATTTCTTTCTTCCAATCTTGAGAAGATTTTTTGAGGTTAGTTTGCTAGACAAATTCAGACATGCTTGTAAATAATTATTAATTTTGTGAATTGAAAAGAGAGTTATTAACATTAATCCAGTTGTAGATTTGGTTAGTGTATGTTTGGTACGAATGCTAGTATACAAGATGGACCTAAGGAGCTATTAGTCTATTCTAGGAGGACTAAGAATGAAAAGAAACTATGTGGCTGAGAGTTTGTTACGATTGCTAATTATTATATATAGTTAGAATAAAGAATGTCAGGGGAGAAGAGAAAATAGTTAGAGAGAGAGGCTCATGCACTTTGCATTGAGAGAGAGCAGTGCTCTGGATATCCCTTTGTAATTGTCACTTACAATTCCGTAATATTACATTTGACCTACTTTTCCTTCATCTTCACATCATCTTGTTCTTTTTCCAATCAATCCTAAATTCCCTATCCCATCATTGGTCCGACCTGCCGCTGACCTGCTGTGAGTATGGTGAATCAATCTTCTTGGTTGGATGCTCAGGAACATCATATTCATCAGCTTCAGTCGGATATCGCCGACATCAAGCTTTCCTTCTCGGCGCTTGACAAGGAACGGGCCGAATCGGCGGAATTCCGGAAGGTTATGCTCGATTGGATGAAAATACAAGGTAAGCGCCCTCCTGACCCTCCTCCTGATTCCGGTGTGTCGGGGGAATACTCATCTGGTCGTTCCTCGGGATCGACTTCTATCGATCTTCCTTGGGCGATTAAGAAGGTGAAACTTCCAGAATTCTCGGGTTTCGACCCTCAGGGATGGATTCGCAAGGCAACTCTCTTCTTCGACATCAACAATACGTCCGACGATGTTCGTCTCAAGTTCGCTCAATTGAGCATGGTTGGAGTCGCCCAACACTGGTTTACCATTATCACGCAGGTTAAACCTTCCTTGACGTGGGTCGATTTCCAATTGGAATTATTGCAACGTTTTAATGGTCTGGAAATTCAGAACCCCTATGAGCAGCTAGCCACGATTCAACAAGGGGATTCCATTTATGATTACATTGATGACTTTGAATACCTTCTGTCGTTGGTTCCTCAGTTGCCCGAGTCACAGGCTCTAGGGTACTTTGTCGCGGGATTGAAAGCTGATGTCAAACAATGGGTACGCCTTCATCGTCCCCAAACACGTCTGGATGCTATGTATTTGGCTAAGGACGTTGATTCCATGCTGCGACCTCACTCCGGCGGTGCAAGTAAGTCTCGTTTCCGATACCTCAATCCGGTTGGGCCTCTTTCCACAGGGTTAACGGATGGGTTGTTGCCAGTGGGCCGTTTTGAGCCCAAACCCTTTTCTGGGCCCAAACCGTTGGACTGCATGTTTGGTCCACTTAGTGATCCTTCTCGCCCTCGGTCTTTTGTGCGTTCTCCGACGGCGTCGGTGGATGGCGGGCAGGTTTCACCTCGGGATCGCGGGGTTTGGACTTTATCTCGGACCGAATGGGAGGATAGGCGAAAGAAAGGATTATGTTTCCGTTGTGGACAGCAATTCGGCCCCGCCCATAAGTGTCCGGAAGGCAAGTTACGGGTGTTGCTTTTGGGTGATGACGAGTCTGACTCATCTACGGGGGAACAATTGGTCTTGGAATCGTTGGACACTCCCGATTCCGATTGCCCTTCTCCCGTTAGTTCTGGCACCTGCAACTCCTTGGAATTTACGGGAGACTTGGCCGCGCATGGGATTTCCTCTACCATGAAGCTTGGGGGTACTTTGCACGACCTTCCGATCTTCATGTTGGTGGACAGCGGCGCCTCACACAATTTTATTTCTCGGCGATTGGTGACTGCGCTAGGCTTACCGGTGGAAGTTTTTTCCGGTATCTCAATTAAATTGGGGGATGGTCACTGTGTGCTAGTCACTAAGCGTTGTGTTGCAATTCAGGTGAAAGTGGGTCCTTGTTCTTTCTCTGTGGATGCCTTAGTTTTTGACACAGGATCATTTGATTTCATTTTGGGACTGGTTTGGTTACAATCCTTAGGAGAAGTGGTTCATGATTGGCAAAATTGTTGGATGAGATTCGTTTATAGGGATGTCCCGGTTCAATTACAGGGTCACCGGGTGCGGCAATCAACGGCTGCGGCTTTGCATCCGTGGTTATCTTTGGAGGATGATTCGTTACTTCGGTCCCCTTCTTCGTCTCATGATTCTGAGGTAGTTCTCTCCCTGCTGTCCCGAGATCTTTCTTCTAGTCAGCAATCTTCTCTGGGCTCCCTTTTGTATCGATTTATGTTGATATTTCGAGCTCCTTCGGCATTACCTCCACCACGTCCCTATGATCATAGTATTATCCTGTCATCCTCGAACCCCGTTTGTGTCCGGCCATATCGTTACCCACACATACAGAAAACTGAGATTGAACGACAAGTTAGTGAACTATTGGAGATGGGACTGATTCGTCCTAGTAAGAGCGCATATTCCAGTCCCGTTATCTTGGTTCGTAAGAAGGATGCTTCTTGGCGGATGTGTGTGGATTACCGTGCTTTAAACGATGCCACGGTGCCGGACAAGTACCCTATTCCGGTGGTTGAGGAACTAATTGATGAATTACACGGTTCGGTTTATTTTTCAAAAATCGACCTAAAGTCGGGCTATAATCAGATCCGGATGCGTCCCGACAGCGTTGATAAAACGGCTTTTCGCACTCATGACGGGCATTACGAATATTTGGTGATGCCATTTGGGTTGATGAATGCCCCGACCACTTTTCAAGCGACTATGAATGACATCTTCCGGCCCTTGCTACGTCGTAAGGTCGTTATATTTTTCGATGGCATCCTCGTATATAGCCTTCCTGGGACACTCACTTGCGGGATTTAGAAGAAGTTTTTCTGATTCTGGAGATCCACCATTTCTGCGCCAATCCGAGTAAATGTAGTTTTGGGAGGCCATCCATTGAATATTTGGGACATGTTCTCGATGGTCACGGTGTTTCGATGGATCCTACAAAAGTGTCTGCTGTTGTTGACTGGCCTATTCCTCATTCGGTGCGCGCGCTTCGCGGTTTCCTTGGGCTCACAGGTATTACCGAAAGTTCGTTCGCCATTATGGTAGCATTGCGCGACCATTGACTGAATTGACGAAGAAAGATGCTTTTAACTGGACACCGAGTGCACAACAAGCTTTCGATGCGTTGAAACAAGCTCTTGTCACCTCCCCTGTTTTGGCGCTCCCGGACTTTTCCAAACTTTTGTTGTGGAGTGTGATGTGTCTGGTTGTGGGATTGGGGCGGTTTTGATGCAAAACCGACAGCCTATTGCATATTTTAGTAAGGCCCTCAGCAACAGAAATTTAGTTAAATCAGCTTATGAACGGGAGCTTATGGCTCTGGTTTTAGCCGTTCAGCATTGGCGGCTTACTTGTTGGGCTCGAAATTCACTGTTTACACGGACCAAAAGAGTCTTAGGTTCTTGCTGCAACAGCGAGTATCTACAGCTGATCAGCAGAACTGGATTGTAAAGCTTTTGGGCTTTGATTTCGAGATTGAATATAAACCGGGAAGGGAAAATCGGGCTGCGGACGCCTTGTCCAGACGTGCCGACTCAGGCCACTTGTGTCAAGTCACATCGTCGCCCGTTTGGTTTCATGGTGCTCATTTAATCACAGAGGCTAGACAGGATCCTGACATTCGGACGCTGATGACGAAATGTGTGGCTGAACCGACAAAGTATCCGGGTTATACGGTTAAGCATGATACCTTGTTTTATAATGACATGTTAGTTATCTCGCGAAAGTCGCAGTTTCTTTCGGCCCTTCTTCATGAGTTTCATTTGACTGCTACGGGGGGCCATTCCGGTTTTTATCGAACTTATCGTCGTCTTGCTCTGAATGTGTATTGGCCAGGGATGACCAACACCATTAAGCAATTTATTCGAGAGTGTGACTTTTGTCAACGTTGCAAATCCAGCTCTATGTTGCCGGCGGGTTTATTGCAACCCTTACCAATTCCTCAATTGATTTGGGAAGACTTGTCTATGGATTTCATAATGGGCTTACCTCCTTCCAAAGGTTACACTGTGATTTTGGTAGTCGTGGATCGACTGTCTAAATATGCTCATTTTCTGTTACTAAAACACCCTTATACCGCCAAATCTGTTGCTGAGATATTTGTTCGTGAGATTATCCGCCATCATGGCATTCCAAAAACGATTGTAAGTGATCGTGATCCACTCTTCTTAAGCACGTTTTGGCAGGAAATTTTCAAGTCCATGGGCACGAAGCTCCACATGAGTTCGGCATACCATCCGGAATCGGATGGTCAATCCGAAGTTATAAATCATTGCTTGGAAACGTACCTTCGCTGCTTTGCGGTGGATCAGCCAAAAGCTTGGGCTCATTGGATTCCTTGGGCGGAGTTTTGGTATAACTCCACCTTTCACGCTTCGACGGGTACGACTCCTTTTGAAACCGTGTATGGACGCCCACCACCTACGGTTTTTCAGTTTATTCCAGGGGAAGTTCGTGTGGAATCCGTTGCACAATCTCTTCATGACCGTGATGAAGCCTTGAAACAACTCAAAGAGCATTTAGCCAAAGCTCAAATTTACATGAAGTCTCAAGCTGATAAAACGCGACGTGAAATTCATTATGCTATTGGTGATTGGGCTTATGTTAAACTCAAACCCTATCGCCAAAGTTCGGTGGCTCGACGCATTCACCAGAAATTGGCAGCTAAGTATTTTGGGCCTTTTCAAGTGATTGGTCAAATGGGGCCTGTTGCCTACCAATTGCAGCTACCTGCCACTTCAAAGATTCACCCCGTCTTTCACGTGTCCCTTTTGAAGAAGGCTACTGTCCCTCTTACCGAGCCCGTTCTGCCTCCTGAATTGGACAGTGGTGTGACTGCTCCCTTGCAACCGAAATCTATTTTGGCTACCCGTGTTCTTCCAACGGGGAATGGGTCCGCGGAACAGTGGTTGATACATTGGGCAGATCAGTCGTTGGATGATGCTACTTGGAAGATAAAGAATGGTTCACCACTCAATTTCCGGAATTCAGTCTTGGGGACAAGACTGTTGTCAAAGGGGGAGTAATGGTACGAATGCTAGTATACAAGATGGACCTAAGGAGCTATTAGTCTATTCTAGGAGGACTAAGAATGAAAAGAAACTATGTGGCTAAGAGTTTGTTACGATTGCTAATTATTATATATAGTTAGAATAAAGAATGTCAGGGGAGGAGAGAAAATAGTTAGAGAGAGAGGCTCATGCACTTTGCATTGAGAGAGAGCAGTGCTCTGGATATCCCTTTGTAATTGTCACTTACAATTCCGTAATATTACATTTGACCTACTTTTCCTTCATCTTCACATCATCTTGTTCTTTTTCCAATCAATCCTAAATTCCCTATCTCATCAATGTTTCAGAAACAGTTTATGTAAGATATACAAAAATAGAGCATAACATAAGCATTCTGGTGATGTTTGAACCCTAACATGTGTGTACTAATTTTGTCCTGTTAAGTCGGTTTTGAACTATTTAACAAGTTATCTACATATATGTGTGAGTGCACGTGTTTATTTTTACTAAAATTACCAAGCAGGTTTTTATAAAAAAAAAGTAAGATAGTAAATCTTAAAACATGATATAACATACAATTAAAATATCACAAACAAGATATGGCATTTAGCATTAAGGAAGATAGTTGAAATGTTAACTAGCTAAATAAATATATTGCTACGGTAGAAACAACAATGCAAACCGTTAGCAGTAAACCGAACAGTCAATCAAACAATTCAAGAACCCTTATCTTTACAACACCTCAATCAAACAGTCAAATTGTATTGAATTCCAAGAACCAACCCGATGATATGATCACCTACGTTTGGGAAGCTCGGCCAAAAGAGACGTTTGTATCCATGAATCTTGAAGAAGAAATTCATGAGAAAAATGATTACATTTTAGCTGTCATTGTTTAGAAGTAACATCGTCTGCACATCAAAATATGTGGATGACCTGCAAAGGTAATCCAAAGATTTCCCTTTTTAAGGCCACCAATTATTGAAACTACTTTATAATCAACCTGAGTATGTAATATGTATATCTTTTAGGTCTATAATTTTCCTTTAGATATTTTACAGTTGCTTAATACAAAGTCAAAAAACTAATTATCAAGTTTGAATCGACATTTGAGTTCAACTGCATGCTCGAATCAACTTTCAATTTAATTGCATATTTGGACTTTGATTTTGTTTTACATAATTTGCTTTTTGAATCTACGATAAGGGTTTGAATCAAGGTTGTGGGTTTAAGGCGAAGTTCATTAAAAGGTAAGCTTTTAGTTTGTTAAATAGAGCGTACTTGGTGTTTGATTTAGCTCGAGCTTTACACAAGGTCTTGGCAACCATGAAACAATTTGATGTACGTAGCTATATCTTACATTTTTGTGCAAGAGGTTGTTTCCAACGGATAGAACCTATTAACTCAAGATTAAAAAACAACAACCGTATCACTTTCTAGTTAGATAAATATGATTGATAATTTATGTATAGTTTTTTTATATTTCATATAATATACTCATGTTTTTTTATTGTATCACGTGCCAGTTTGGTGTTATTGGATCTCTTGTAAAGATCGAAAGGAGTACGGTTTAGTATTATAATTAGGTGTTTAATGAATATACGCTTTCACATGTGAAGCACTAATGTATTAAAAAAATTAACAATTTTCAACAACTTGTTATTTTTTTAGTTCGTTCAAAGTATTTAATATGTTATATTCGTTGTTTGCATAAGAGGCCAATCTACTATTCTTAGAATTAAATTAAAAATGCCACCAACCATTTAAAGTATGTATTATGGATTAGTTGTAAACTATTTTATGAATCTGAATAAAACACAACCTTCTAATCTAATACCTGTTATGTAATGACCCGAGTGAACATAAACGAAACTCTTATGCTTGTTTATTTGATTTTACTTGAACAAATGAACAAACATGAATACTTAAACGAATAGTTTATCTTTGTTTGTGTTTGGTTTTTAATAAATTGAAAATGTTCATGTTCATTTTTGTTATGATTCAATGTCCATTGTTTAACTTACCTATACTGTTTGTTCTTTAAAAAATTGAAAAAAAATGCTAATAGCATAATCTACTAACCTGGGGGCAAATCTGTTGAATTTAATATTCGTTTAATAAATATAGTTGATTAAAAAAATCAAACATTATGTCATTTTTTTTTCGTGTTAAATTCAACGTTCATAAATATATATTTAATTATTTTGCCGTCATAATGCATAATGAAAAAGAAAAGGAGTTGGATAATTGCAGTGGAAAGTTGAAAATGATGTATAATACCAAAGTATATCCATCCTAAATTCCTTTATATGGCAAACGAAATTGATAGTTTGCACACTACTCCTCCAACTTTGACCCGTTTACAACTCATACCCAAAAGATCGATCTAAAAGTAATAAAAATTGTCCAAAGACGATGGCGTATGCTTTGTTAAAAAAAATGAAGTCACGTGATTTGTTTCCGTTTTATAAACCCCCCATACTTAGACATATCATATAGAAGATATACATACTAGATCAACGCATATCAATTCAAATTTACAAAAAAATATATAAAAATTCGCTTCATATCGATTTTATACGTAAAAATATACATAAAAAGTTTTTACTAGTAATTAGCTACAAACTGAACGTCAAATTAAGTAGCGTACATTTGGTCTACAATATGCCAATGGCTTAATAACAAATGTAAATATTCGATAAACATCTATTAAAAATTTGAGTATACTAATGATGTGCTTAGTGTAACAACTTTTGTTTTCTTACGCACATGAGCAGGACAGATTTCATATGAATTGATGTCATGTGACTTAAGATGTTATCTTTATATGTAATAATATTTATGTATAATATTTTGTGTATTACTTTATTTTTCAAATAGTAACACCTATATGAGAGATGTTTATCGTAATTTTATACACATTTTAAATTTCGACATAACGACAAATGTTTTTTTTTTCTTTACTATATCTTATACCCTGTTGAGTCTAATAAACTTTGATATAGTTTCCGTTAGGTCTATTTAGTTGAATTTGACAATTTATTGATAAAATCGTTTGTTGTATACGTGATTTTCATGAATATATTTTTAACAAACAAAGGTTGTATAAATTTTATAAAGACCAATTTATAATTCCTAACACATACTATAATTAAGGACATCTTATAACACGAACGAATGTTATAATATATATAAAAGTTGAGCATCGTGACATTTAGAATAAAAAATATTAAATAAACAAATGTTAATGATTAACAATTTTCAATGTTTAGATAGTAAGAAGCTAAATGTACTATAACAAATCACGACTTATAAAAATATTCATTGTTAGAAAACGATTTACTATAAATACAAATAACACGACTTTATATCCTCTAAAATAACATCATAATTTTTAAAGTCATTCTAGTTTCGTAGAGTGAGTTAAATTAACAAATTACTTAGAGCATTCACATCCCACTTTATATATATATATATATATTTCTATAAATATACTAAAAATTATTATTTTCTCTTACTCTTTTTCAATCAAATAATAAATATTATACTTTTATCATTATCTTTTTGTTATTCTCTACCCATAATCAATTTCAGAAAATATTAAAAAATTAACATAGATAAACAGTATTTTATAAAATATAAAGATGAACAGTAACATACTATTTATCCTTTACTCAAAACAATTCAAAATTATTTTTTATAATATAAGACTCACATATATATAGAGAGTGAGATATGATTGCTCGCCAGCAGTCCTTTATATATTTTTAAACATAAAATATTAAATATACACTACTATAAATTTCTTATGAAAAAACCTTAGACACATTCAAATACGGAGATATAAAAGCACCAATAAAAGTCAAAAGTTAAGTGGCAATTTCGTAATTCACACCAATAGACAATGACATCCAATAGAATAGAATAAAGATTCTCCCGTTGGAGATCCTTCGATGCGATCAATGAGAAATGTGAACAACAAACAACAACAATAATCTAATAATCTAATAATCTAATAATCTAATAATCTAATAATCTAATAATCTAATAATCTAATAATCTAATAATCTAATAATCTAATAATCTAATAATCTAATAATCTAATAATCTAATAATCTAATAATCTAATAGTAATAATAATAATCAAACTCCCGAATCCACAGAATCCCCTTAAAATACTCCTTGGTCTCTGCAATCTCACAGTTTTTCCCCATTCTTTTTCTCACAAGTTTCCCCCTTTTTGACTGCAATAATCCGACCATTTGATGACCAATGGCGACCACCACCGATCTCCGACGACCTTTAATCCTCTCAATCGCCGGCAACGGCCTCACACACACCTTTTCCGACGACAATTCCCCTTCACATCACGTTCTAAACATCAACGACCATGTGGGTCTCCCCCAATCTCAACCTTCAACCAATCAAGATTCATCTCGTGTTCATGAAGACTTTTCAAGAATTGAAGAAAACCCTTATGGGATTCTTGGGTCTGATGGGTTTGCACCACCCGGGTCGAGCACGGTGGATCCGTTTAGGAACCAGACGCCCAAGATTCAAGGGGTGTATGAGTGGGTCAAGATGTTGATTTGTGTGCCTATAGCTTTGGTTCGGCTTGTGTTGTTTGGGTTGTGTTTGTTGGTTGGGTATGTTGCTACCAAATTTGCGTTACATGGGTGGAAAGATAAGCAGAATCCAATGCCTAGATGGAGGTGTAGAATTATGTATGTCACTCGGTTCTGTTCGAGGGCGATTCTGTTTTCGTTTGGGTAAGATCATATATTCATATCTAAAGTTCAATTGAGAATGTAGCAGGATTGAAAGTCATCATATGATTGTGAAGATTTGTTGATCCAATGCATTGTATGATCAAGATTCAAGCAGCATTGTTTATATGATAATTTGGAGGGTTCAAATGGTGAATTATGGTGTGATGGTATTGAAGGATCTTAGTATTGATTGTTGTTTTTTTGTTATTTATACGATGCAGCTACCATTGGATTAAAAGAAAGGGGAAACCTGCTCCTAGGGAAGCTGCTCCTATTCTTGTTTCTAATCATGTATCATACATTGATCCGATTTTCTTTTTCTATGAATTATCTCCAACAATTGTTACATCTGAGTCCCATGATTCGATGCCGTTCGTTGGAGTCATAATAAGAGCAATGCAGGTAAATTAAGCTATTTTTAAGTTTTATAGTATCATGAATTTGTTCTGTTTGTTTTGATTTTCTTTCTTATGTTGTTCTTTTCTCAGGTGATATATGTGAATCGATTCTCATATCAATCACGGAAGCAGGCTGTTAATGAAATAAAGGTAACAAGCCTTCGTTCTTTATCTTTCTTTTTACATATTGTTTGATTTGTTGTAGAAATAGCAAATGTGCTTTACTAGCTTCAAGTTTTTGCCTGTAAGTTACTAAAAGTCATGGGTAAGTAGTAAAATATCACATACTATGGTGCTTATAGAAAGTCATTGTAGTACAAAATAGTTGAAAATTGGTCGGTCGATTTCTCCCGGCCATTATATATTTCAAAAGAAAATACTTGCATTCAGTCAACACATAGGGAATTTGATACAGATGTATATTTTTAAGGGTTTAAATACAGAAAAAGGCCTCTACCAACAAATATCCTCGAGTACTTTTGTTTCCTGAGGGAACTACAACCAATGGGAGGCAGCTAATTTCTTTCCATCTTGGTGCATTTATTCCTGGTTATCCCATCCAACCGGTGATTATTCGCTATCCTCATGTACATTTTGATCAATCATGGTAAAATCGACCCTCGTCTATAATTTCTTTTGGATTATTGACTATTAATATGATCTTTAATTTTGGAATCGATAGGGGTCATATTGCTTTGGCGACCCTCATGTTTAGGATGTTCATGCAGTTCCACAATTTCATGGAGGTATGCTTAAGTTGAAACTAGTTTAGCTTTTAAACTTCAATTTATATACCAATAATCTATGTAGTTAAAGGAGTCCAGACAATTGAGGCACAAGGAAACCACCTTGAGTGCAGCAAGGCTGAAAGGCATCAAAAGTTTGAAATAAAGGCTTGAATCAGCAAAAACCTATCTTAAACGGCCTAACTAATCTAAGATGTCTAAACAAACAAAAATAAAATCTAAACTAGCCTAAAACAGCTAAAAGTGGCCTGTTTACACTTTACGCCTTGTGCCTTGCTTGTCCCAGGCCCTCGTTCTTTTACGTGCATTGCACCTAGGCTGAAGGTTCACCCTTTGCGCCTTGAGTGCGCCTAGCGCCTAGCGCCTTTGACTACCTAGCCTATAATATGTTTTGTTTCTGATAAAACAGGTTGAGTATCTTCCCGTTATTTCACCCTCAAAACATCAGAAGGAAAGTCCTGCTCGTTTTGCTGAGAGGGTTAGTTTATTTCTTTTATTTTGAATACTTTTGTTTTTTTTCCATCTTTTTTGTGGTATTAAAATGTTATATACCCTTGGAATTGAAGAATAATCTAATGGTTTGGACCCTTTTTTAAATTTTAGGCATATGATTTCCTAATTATCTGATGACTTTCTGCTTTATTCAAAGAATACTTTGAAACTTCTAATCCTATTATGGTATTATTCTTCAACAATCTTGAACTGGTTATGAATATGCCTTATTTCAGTAAAAGAGTGGGGTGGTTCATTTGATTTACAATTTTTCTTCCTAATATTAAAGTAGTTTATAATTTATACTTTGTCGTTTATTTTTTATTAAATCTATGAATTCAAACTGAAATGATGAACTATTTCATCATATAAGTGTGAGCCACATAACAAAAAGTCTAAATGACTTAAAACAATACAAATTCAATTTGGCATAGAACACTACCAATATTTGTTCTGATTTATTCATCATTTGTAAAAACTAACTAAGCTTATGAAAAAAATTTAAATCTGAGGTTATGTGATGGCTTCTTTTTTCATATTTAGTCTTATGATGATGATTTTTTTTTCCTTTTTGCATTTTTCATGTTTCATTTTCAAATTTATTATAAGAAATGAGTTTGTACATTTGTAACTAATATATGTGTTCATGCAGACTGGGAGAGCCATGGCTTCTGCTCTAAATGTTGTACAAACGTACCATTCTTTTGCAGATTATGCACTTCTTTCAAAGGCTGTTGAAGCTGGGCATGTATGTTTCTTATTTTAAACATAGGTTTGGATAAACTTCAATTATTTTCATAGTGTAGAAACTAAATAAAAACCATCTAGGATCCCCTACTGATATTTAAACCATGTCTTAAGAACGTATGTCAAAATTCAAGATACAAATTTAATGTGTTTTTTGTATTTCATTTAAGTGTACAAAAAACCTAGTACTCTCACCATCGTTTGACCGAGACATACGGTCTACAAAAGTGTTTGACTATTTTTCAAAATGTTAAACTAAAGATCAATAGTGGAACTAAGAGCATTTGTCAGATTGGAATTAGTAGCATCAATCAAAAGTGCTAATTGTACTTCGTTCTTTTTGCAGGAGAATTTATCACCCTTTATGGTTGAAATGGCGCAAGTTCAAAAAGTGAGTTTTTACTATAGGTTTTTTTCCCCGTGAAAACAGAATGAAAATTGCAACTTATAACCATGGACATGATTAAAAATAGATGTTTGACTTTCAGCCAATTGTGTGAAAAACCCTTTAATCCTCACTTACATAGTGTAGATAAAAAGAGATAATATTAGTTAATCAAAATGATGAACATGAAAATTGTTGCAATTTTCATATGAAAAGAATCTTATTTTCATTGTTTGTCTAGTGTTTATGATTTAAATGATTACTTAATTGAGATAAATTTTGTTTTGTTGGTGTTCCCAGTTATATCATTTGAGCTCTTCAGAAGCTGTAGAGTTCTTGGAAAAATTTCTTGCTATGAATCCAGACAGCAGGTATATTGCTATTAAATCATCTTTATTAAGTTATCAGTGTATTCAATATTTATATATGTAAGCAGAAAACTTTCAGCAGATGCATTAGAAATTCAATTGCTTGTATTTTGTTACGAAATACAGACATACTTTGTGTAAACTATTCGGGTTGTGTATGCAGTGGATGTGTTAAATATCAAGATTTCATCAGGGTTTTGAGATTGAAACATTCTGGCCTTTCTGAAAATGTCAGTAAGCAACTACTTCCACTTTTCGCACAGTTTACTCTCTTCATTCTCTTTTAGTTGTTGTCCTGTAACTTATGAATGTTGTAGCTAATACATTATAATTTCAAATTACAAACGTATAACAATTCTTTGGATTCTTTGATTGTATTGGATCATTTGATATTTCGATGCATTTACGTCTTTTTTGTCAATGTACTGCTATATAAAGTAAAATCGTAAAGTAGTTTCCTTAATATTTCAAGTCAAATCATTATAAATAATAGAAAACAAATGGAAAATTATTTATTAAATTACCATGGTGCTTTTCCCGCCATAAATGACTTATCGTTTTCTTCTTTGTGACAGATTTTTGGATTTATTGACGTTAGCAAAAATGGAATTATAACCTTCAAAGAGGTAACCATGTGTGCATAAATTCCATTTAATTAGTCTTCTTGTGGGTCTCATTTCTGTTTATTACTAATAAAAAGAAAAAAACAAGATCCACTAAATGACTAAATGAAATGAATTTCAAAGGTCGTTCTTTACGTGTACCATTTGGTTATGTGGTTGTATACTGATATGACGTAAACTGGCCCCCGCAAATTGAACAGAGCTTGTAGTGCATTATATGTTTGTCACATGTATTTCATCTCTAGTGTATGCAACAAAAAACTAAATTTGGTATTCTGTTAATAACCACCTATTACCGAACAGTAAGACATTGAATGCAGTGTAATTTTTGGTATCACACTACTCACTCAGCCAATGTACAGAAAATTTCTATATAAGTTTCACTTTGTTAATGTATATAATTGTTGAATATTCAAAAAATTTTTTTTAACTTGGTGCATGTTTGGCAAACCAACTTTTGACTTATTAACTTTTGAAAAGTCAATAAGTATGTTTGGGTAAATGATTGAAAAGTTAGTTTTATAGGGTTGAAAAGTTGATTTTGAGAAGTTAAATGAAGTAACTTCTCAAAAGCTACTTTTCAAAAGTAGCTTTTAAAAAAAATAAGGAATCCCAAACACCCCCTTAATCAATGCAAAGTACTAAGAAAATAATCTTATTGACATCTTTAAGTGAGTCTAGCACTGATTTATCAAACTAAATTAGTTCTTTTTAGTTTTGCAAGTAAAATAAGTTACTTATTTATTTTATTTAATAATTTTAAATAGAGTAATTTAATTCATTTAGTGCTATTACAGCATGTATGTGGTGGGCTGGACCAGTGGAGGTCCCCGTATCTCTCTTTTGACAGATGTTTCTGATCAGATCATGTGGTCTATAGTAGGATCATTCTGGGGTCTCGGTTCCATCTGACTGTCGTTTCGTTTGGATTATGCAGTTCTTGTTAGGCTCTATTCATATACTGAAGCTGCCATCATTTGGACGAGCATGCGAGGTCGCTTTTATTGAAATTGATGAAGACAAAGATCATTACATTTCATTGTTTGAAGTAATATTAATCAACTTTTCTTATTTTCTGTTGGTTTCTTGATGTCTCAAAACCACTCTCTAAGTTCGTTTTCTTATCAATCAACAGTTTGGAGGTTCCACCAGCCTGGCTATCCCCAACTTGACCACAAGTGAGGTCAGTTATCCGTTTTTGTTAATCCCAGATCATAAAAACTGATTCTTTATCGATACGTTGAATGATAGTTTATACATTTGTGTACAGATACAAGCGCTCTTCGAATTGTTTGACACTGATGGCGATGGTAGGATCAGCAAGGATGAATTCATTACCTGCTTAAGAAAACATCCACTGCTCGTAGCATGTTTCAGTCACCATTTCATGCATAAAGATTTGAATGCAGAAATAGGTTCACAGGAAATGGTTTGATAATAAAAAGTTTATTTATATGTTATTTATAAAAGGCTGTTTTATATAGAAACAAGAAGAAAGTAGTGCCCCTCCATTGAATTTGTTTTATCTGTATGTAAACTAAACAAAACAACATTTAGCATGTAACTTTTGTATACTCGAGAAGTTCAAGAAAACTTCACCATTCAAGATACATTTACAGAATCTACAACACAGAAGCAAGTAGAGAACTGTAATAACTTGTATCTATTGTTTTAACTGTGATATATAAAATGGTTATGTAATTGCATAACCGTCTTTTGCTCTCACAATGTAAATTGTATAACATGCAAGGCATCGATTAAATAGAAACGAAGATAAAGAGTAACGTTGCCTTATCCTCTTTACCCTTATGCTTTTCATATTTTTACAAGTTTTTTGTTTTACGTTTCGGTTTAAATTTTACGAGTTAACACACTGTAACGTGCGCACGTGATTTTAGATTTACGCTTATTTTTCCCGTTTAACAGTCTGTCACAATGCACGAGTACTAGATCACCATAATTTTTTTAATGTTTTACGTTTCACGTGTGTGGTTTAATGTTTTTACGTTTACTTTTCTGTTCGGTTTTATATTTTTCATCTTTATTCCTTTTTTAATACAAGTTTTTCAGATGTTGGTGGTTGTTAACGGAAGTATGACATTTTTGCAACTTGACATGATTTTATACCCTAATCGTAACGTAAAAGGCTTAATACTAGTTTTTACTATTTGGGATTACCGGTGGGTGTGTATTGTTGAGTGTCCCAACATTAATGTTTGTTCATTAATACATGAAAAAAATTCTGCATACTTCCTCAAATATAAATAATTAGTTTTAGTAAACCCGTGTATTACAAGGGTTGAATAAATAAAATATTAATATAATAAATTTATTAATTATAAAATGATATTTTAAGATATGATATAACTTAAATTACGTATAAAAAATGACTATAAATAATAAACAATGATATCAACTTTTAAAAATATTATTTTTATTTTTTAAATAAATATTTCGTTTTAAAACAAACCGTATAAAAATACATTTTAAAAAAATTCTTATTACAACTCCCAAATTTGCTTAATTTTGCTTTTAAAAAATTGACTTTTTAAAAGTATTAATTTATTTAGAAATAAACTTAATAAATAGATTTATTTTTAATTTATTAAATATTAAAAAAATATTAAAATAATATTATTAGTAATTAAAGTAATTATTTAATAGGAGAAAGAGGCGGGAAATTTTTGATAAGAAGGATTGTAGTGATGACATGTGTCACTCTAATTACTCTTTTATTAGAGTAAGAAGATGAGAAACGTCTAAAAATCAAACATATTTAGTTCAATTGAATGCATAAGAAGATATGAGTCGAAGGTTTACATTAACATACGTGAATGTATAACATATAATAAAATAATGTTTTTCTAAAGTTACGTGTCATCATTTTATCACATCGAATAACTATTTCATCATCATAGCATACTAAAAATATTTTTCATGTCTTTCTCATAATAAATATAAAAATTATTACAACAATTAATTTGACTTCCTCTATTACTAAAATATGTTAAACAAACGTATCTATATTTGTGTTTGTAGTATCTTTCATATTAAATGATAATTATTTTAAGTAAATAAATTAAACTATCAAACATCTAAAATATAAATTATTTTTATTTTAATAATTAATTAATACATAATAATTTATATGATTTTAGACATATTTTATTTTTATATATATCATAATAATTTCCAATTTCACCATTTGTTATAATTTTTAGATATTCATTATATTTTTATTTCACCAATAACTAATAACATCTAGAAAATAAGATATTTATAAAATTAATGGTTTTAACATGTTTTATTTTTTTCATACATGTAATACATAAGCTTTAACTTAATGAATGAATAAATCAGGTGTAATGAATGTGAATAAGTATATTACATAACAATAAAAAAACTACATAATGTGATATATTTTGAAATAAAAAGTAAGGTTAATATAAAAAGGGTTCTAGAAAAAAAGTATATAGCCAGTTGACTTACACATCTGTATAGATTTTTATCTATTATAAAAATCATTATATTGTTATTAAAAAATTATATAAATTTCAGATATTGAATAATTTATCTCTCTAACTCATTATATTTTTCTCTCTAAGCTTTATAAAATTGTGTACAGTTGACTTACACATCTATATAGATTTTTATGATATACGAATCCTTGTAAATGTTTTCAGATTTAATTTCATATAATAATGTTCTATTATAATAATTATTTTAATTTTTCTATATAAAATAATATTTTGATTATTTTTCACAATTTCTTTCAATATTTATTAGTTCTAATTGGACCATTCTCATATATATATATATATATATATATATATATATATATATATATATATATATATCCCTCTTTTTTTAATAATATAGGGGCACACGATTTCAAGAATAAATTGTATATCAAGAATCACAAGAACCGCATAAAACATTTATACGTAGTGCATTGATTATCATATTTCGTCCTTTTATAGAAAAAGCATAAGGATTATTTTATAAAAAGCTAACTAGAAATCATGTCAGTTTATAGAAAACAAAATTGAAAATTCGTGACAAGCTAGTAAACATAGAAAATAATTAGTGTAATTACAAAAAATAATAGATATAGATTTTAATACAACTAAAGGATGATGAAAAGTATAACTTACTCCCTTTTATATCACTTGGTAGTAGCCAACGATGTTTCAAGGACATACATTATTGCATGCGGAATCCAATCATTGTTACAAAATATAAATATTATATTTGAAATTGATGTTAACAGTTAATTACTATCTCATATACACATGATACAACATGTAGTTGCTTATTTCTCTTTGAGGCCCTCCTTCCGCCACATCTACATCTCACAACACATCGTCTACATCTCACTAATACATGATTAATTATTTATTGCACACATCATGAGCTTCTTTCTTTTGTTTTCAACCTTTTTAAATTTTAGACGTCAAAATCAACAATATAATAACTCTTATACAGTTGTTTTTGTTTACGAATAAACTACAAATATGAAAAAAAAACTTCAAATATATCCAAATATTACATTCACTTCTTTTTACCGGTTTTGACTATGAACAAAGAGTACAACACACTTAAGTATACTATTGGTTCATTTAGGGTCCACAATTATTCGAGCTTTGTTTATTTTGCACGCCTAAAACTTTATATCAATCTCTTTATACATACATGTGTCTATGATTTTATATACCAATGAAATTTTAACAACCGACAATAGAGACAAAATGTGACATATCTTTCATATAGACAAACACACATGCTACATTTACAACATAAGAGCATTAATAACTGATTCTCTATTTTTATTCGTATAATTACATTAAAAGTTATTTTTTCTTTTTTTAATTTTATTATTATTTTTTCTTTCTTTTTTATTCACAATCACTTAAAATATATTAAAACCATTATATGATTTTAAATAATAATTTTTTAAAATACAAATTGAACAAAAAATTTATCATATATTTTACTCGCAATAAGTTATAACTATATCATAAAATATAAAAAAATAATCACAAAAATATAAGAAATAAACTATGAATGCTCTAATACTATAACAAATTCACAATTCTATACATCCGTATATTTTTTTTTACCTTTAGCTGTTGATACTAATTATTTACTATTTAGTATATAAAATATTTTACTTACAGAGTACAGACCCACAACAAGAAACTACACATCAACCTGGACCCACTAGGTGTGGTCCCACCTTCACCCAACCTGGTATGTGGGTCCAGACCGTAGGCTGGGCCACCACCTGCTTTTGAAAATGAAAATGATGCGTTTTCGACCTCTTATTGGTTCACACTCTTTCTAAAATCGTACTAGTGATGCTGACGCCTATTTTGGTCCCTCCCTTTCGTACGGATTACATAGTACAGTTTTTTCCTATGTACAACAGTTAATGCATGTGGTACAACTGGTTATGCTCTTACTGTCTTTCCCTGTTTAGTAGGTAACATAAAGAAACATGTGATTCAATGCTTGGTGCATTGCACCTGTGTATTTAATATCTCCTGTAGGTTTACTATGCAGCATGAAAAGCATGAGATTTTGGCTTGAAATGTTGAGATAATCAAAATGTACAACACTTTGATGCGTAGTGTCCAACTACTTATGCTTCTAATATTATTTTTGGGAAATTCCTATATGTCCACTATAGTTTTACCTTATTTTGTCATTTTTAATTTGTTCACTGCACTAAATGTCCTTTAAACATAGACAACCGACCTCACAATAATGGTGGCGACACCCGCTCTAAACATAAGCATAAATGCTTAAAATAGAGGCAAGCGACCTAAAGCACTGCCAACGCTGACATGAACCGCAAAAATACGAGCAGGAGCGCTAACGATAACAAATATGTGTGTGTTTCCGCTCATGTTTGAACATGTGGCTAAAAGTAATTGGATATCAATATAGACAGTTGAAATCAATATGGGTCATGATGGCCATTTAGCGGGATTTTTGTAGGATGAAAAAGTAAATGACCATTTTAGGTGAAACTATGATTAAAAAAACATTTTAGGAATTTTTTATATAATATTTCTAGTGATTATGACTATCCGTTGACAAAATAAACTCATTTTTAGGTAAAACTATGATTAAAAAAACATTTTAGGATTTTTTTATAATATTTCTAGTGATCATGACTATCCGTTGACAAAGTAAACTCATGTACATATCAATAACTTGCTAACTAATGAACGGAGCGAGACTATATTACCGCACTACCACAACAATATTGAGAAATAGCCTTTGAAAATTCTATTATTTCACATTTTTTTTACATTTCAACATTCACAAGATTCTTTTGAATTCTTTCAAACTTGAACATAAAAATCAACTCACAACCATCAAATATAATACGAGTTAAATTATAATATCAAATTTAAATCACGTTAAATACTAATTAAGGTCATGAGGCTATTGAAAGTATTAATAATTGATAAGTATTTTTTCCTCCTACAATCTTATGTTCATGACAACCGAAAGTTGATAAAGTTTTTTTAAAATGTGAATTTAATACATTTCCTTATTAGGCATTCACATTTTTTAAATTTCTATCTGTATAATTAACTAATTTTTTTTAATTTGATTTTAAAAAATCTTCCACATACTATTCTTCATCTCTATCTTTATTATACTCACAAACATTTATTTTATTGTTATTTTTTATTTTGACACAATCACAATAATTACATAAAAAATGAATAGTGAATCTCTAAATATAGAGATGTATTTCAGCCATATATTTTAATTTTCTCTATTATAGAGATTCTAACGGATGTTATTGTTGTTTTCTCTATTTTTTTACCTCTATATTATAGAGAAAGTGTGGATATAAAAACTTCAATGTGAGTGTTCTAAACTATACACCTAACCAAACCATAAATATCATATATCCCTTAAAAAACATGTTAAAATGTCATATTTACTCATTTTACTAAAATTATTTCAAAAATAACCATTTTACTCTCATTTTTAAAATTTTTGAAAGTTATACCTACCTAGCTTAAATCTAAAATTATACATGTATCCATTGAAAATGTTTTTCATAAAAGTTAAGATTTTGCATTTCATCATAAATAATCACTTTTAACCTTCTCACCGGCCTTTTTACATATATTAATTTTGTGTATTATGTACATATACAAATAATATTAGATAATTACTGTAAGTTTGTTACGTTGTAATTTTCCCGTTGATTATCAATAGATGAAAAAGAAAAATGTATTGTTAGAAGTTACACGATGGTAAAAAAATGATATTTGGCCTTATTACAGGAGTTTAGCAAATATATCTCTTCACAAGGTATTTATGCTTCAAATCATAGAATATAAACTTATAGATTTAAGAGTAACATTCAAAATTAGGATAATTTATGCTTCAAATCATAGAATAGAAACTTATAGATTTAAGAGTAACATTCAAAATTAGGATTTTTGTTTTAGAAAAAAGGTAAAATGATGAAATGAAAAGTTTGTTAAAAGATATAACATTTTTTTGTTGAAACAAACACTTCAACTATTTAGTAACAAATCTTGTTACCATAAAAAGGGAAAGTGGTTAAATTGGGTTAGTTTAGTTTCCACTTTCTTTTCTTTTTTGTGGTACACACCCATAAAAGTGGATTCAAGCACCAATCAATCATCTCAAATCTACCTTAACCAATGGCAATTTTAGGCCTACCCCTATCTCCCTAGGTTTACCTGTGAGCTAATTTAGGGGTTACCCTTCTCCAATCCTAAACTCTACAAACCAAGAACCAAGTACAAGTCCTAAAGCATAAATTACAACTTAATAAAAAAACATAACTATAACTTAAAATTTTAATTTACTGAAATTTTCACTTGCACATTTTCTCCCCTTGTCCATACACTCCCTTCTTTGATTTTTTATTCACCACATCTCCCCTTCATACTCTCTCTCATCCAAGAAGGAAAGAACACCTTCCCCTGGGTTCTTTTTGCCTCTTTTGTAAGGTTATGTTTCTTTCTTGAACAAGATCTTCCTGCAAGTGTTGACATACTTACCTAAATATGTTCATATTCCACCTTTTTGATCTCTTTCTTTCATACTAGTTGCAAAAAACTTGTTTTGATTCAAGAATTCAGTCATTCATATGGGTTTTTGAGTATGGTGTTTGTTTGATAGATCTTGTTTCAGCTAGTCACATAAAGATCAAAATTTTATGTGATTCTTGTGTCGGGTCTCCCCTATATTCTTGACTTAAACGTGTGACCTTAACGAGGAGTTTACTGACAATAAAGGGTTGTGCTAAACGTACCGTTATCCTTTGTTGTTGTTGTTGTTTTCTTTAACTTTTTGTGTAGGGTGAAAGCTAAAGGATTTCAAGAAGTTTAAAGATGGTGAGAGGGAAGACTCAAATGAGGAGAATTGAGAATGCTACAAGTCGACAAGTGACGTTCTCTAAAAGACGAAATGGTTTGTTGAAAAAAGCTTTTGAACTTTCGGTGCTTTGTGACGCTGAAGTTGCTTTGATCATCTTCTCTCCAAGAGGCAAACTTTATGAGTTTGCAAGCTCAAGGTTACATTTTTATCACTCAGTTTTGATCTTTTCTTGATTTTGGCATATGGGTTCTTTTCATTTTCTTGATTTCGTTTCTTGGTTTCAGTCTTTTTTTTATTATAAAAAGATATACTCAATGCATACACACATGTATAGACTTACAATAAAAGTTTATCTTCTTAACTGTGGATGGTCGGATCTTCAAGTAAATGAGTGAAAAAGAAAATCAAGATTTTGATATTTCCTTGATTTTAGTTATGGGTTTTAATATTTCATAATCTTATCTGCTCGTATGTCAATTTTCACACACACCCGATACATGTGTGTGTGTGTATTATGATGCAATAATAGAGGTTCGAGTGTGCTTAGCCACCTCCATAAAAAAAACTAAAAATAAATCTAAAACTAATATTTAATAATTGATAAAAAGTTTCGGATAATCTTCAGATCTATTAACTCATGTCTGGCCTGTTTTGATCAGTGAACTTGAATTGGTCTGTTTAATATTTTCATACGAAGCATGTCACAGCGTTTACTTTTATCATTTTACCATAAAAAGCATGAATTTATGACTTCTATAATATTATATTTTCTTATTATTCTGTTATATTATTTTATACTTTTATAGTAGTTTGTAGATATAAAATTGAAAGCGTAAAGTGTTGTGAGTTAATTTTATAAAATGCAATACTTTTTGGTATGGTGTTTGACAGTTTGCATTAAAAATAATTCGAATATTTTTATACTTGATGAAAAGGAAAAAAATGCATATTTGTTTGCAAACCCGTAATCGGTTTTTTTTTAACAATTATCAAATACTTCTACTTTTTTTTTCTGGAACCTAAAACTAAATACAACTTTTGTTAAGATGTCAACCATCAGTCTAACTTATTTGTTATGATCTAAGGGAAATGCCAAAGATAACGACTACAAACTAATCTCACGGTAAAAAACAATTACTTTCTAGACATATTTTGAAAACCCAATTGCAAATAGCCAACACGTTACCATTTTAGTTTAAATCATATATTTCTATAGTGTGGTGCATAATATATATTTCTTTCAAATGGAAAACAAAATGTAACTAAACTTGTTTGAGATCGAGCTCGATTTGTTTAACTTTACATCGAGAGCTTGAATTTCTTTCTTTTAGAGATCTATTTTTATTGATTGAATGCGACTCTTTAAGTAGGTTTTTTCTAAGCTCGAGCTCGCATCGTATTATTATTAATATTTAACTATTTTTACGTATTTTCTAATTATTTATTTATGTATATGTAGAAATTCAAATTATTAATATACAATGATTTATTTTGTTTTATCACAAATTTATCTTTTATAATTAAATTAATTATAAGACAAATAAATTCTACTTGTACTCTTAAACTACACCTCATATATACACTATACTTGCTAATAATTAACCTTAGACATCCACGTAAGTGGTGCACCTAGAGGCTTTGTCTCGGCCACTGGACCACCAACCCTAAAGATTATCATAGTTTTATCTGATATCTAAAGTTTGAGCTTGAGGTTGTTTATTAGATGAGCTTTAACACAGGCTCGAGCTCGATTAGGTTTGTCTAGATTTAAGCATCTAATCTTTTATTTAAACCAGCTCTAGTAGTTCACTCATTACATCCTTAAATGTTACTAGTAATAAAAACGATCCAACCAATTTATGCTATAACACTATTTTGGATAAAGCAATGTATCTTTCAATAAATTTGTTATCTTTTTTCTTAGTTTATCCAGTTTACAGAAATAATGTAGAATTTATAAAATAAGATCGCATGATTTTACCCTTTTAACCCCTTTCCCCACCTTCACTCACACATACAGATCCCTTCTCAGTGGTTTGCACGTTGCTGACCATCAAGAAGCCTTAGTTGTGTAGAGGATCAAGGAGACAAAGGCTCATTTGGTTCTTCTTGTAAAACTAAAAAAAAACATGTTTTTAATCAAGAAACTTGATTATTAAATTCAGTGTTGAAACTTTGATGATAATTAAATAACTAAGCAATCACAAATATATTTTTTTAAAAATATAACTAACACACACTTATTTACTCCTAATTCTATATTAAATTGCTCACATTGAGACTTGAACTCTTAATTACCACTTACGATGGACACTGTGTTATTAACATTTGAGTATCATTGGGCTACAAGACTTTAATGGTAGTAATCACAAACATATATTTCAAATTTATCAAGAATTTAATTTTATATTAACATAAGAATCTTGAATTTAAGTTAACATTTACATTTTTCTTTCATATTTTTGCTTTGAATGTTCTATTTTATGTCAATGATAATCATTATAATTCTCAAGGTAACAATTAAATATGTCATGTTAAACATATTAACCAAGTAAAATTGTCACTCATCTTTTTCTGAAGGACTCTTAATTGCAGTGTATGCACCATTGCATGCAAAGTTCTTTCATACACATGCAACATATGAACACATCTATATCTGCATTTTACCATGCACACATTCGTACATATATGTATCATCAGATGTACACATAAATAGATTTGTCTTGTGTTCCATATTTCCGTCGCAAACTGATCATTTGTACATATATGGGTCATGAATTTAAACAGCATGCAGGAAACTATAGAACGATACAGAAGTCAAGTAAAGGATGTTCAAACCGATACTTCAAGTGTAGAAGATGTTCAGGTATATAAACTTACAGACAATAATACTCGAAAATCACACGTTATACGTTCTTTAATCCGTTCTTTTTTTTTTTTTTTTGCTAACCTCCTTTTCAATTAATAATGTTATGTCAAGTTACATCAAAATAAAAGGTAGACGGGCAACAAGCTGCGCCGCCACCCCTTTCTGAATAGCAAATCCGTTCTTTGACTTTCTTTTATATAATTCAATTTGCAGCATTTGAAGAATGAAACAGCTATCATGGCAAAGAAGGTAGAACTCCTAGAAGTTGCAAAAAGGTGAAATTTTTATATCTTAAATCATTAAACACATAGATAAGTTGTATCATAGATTGGCTTCTGATGATTAATATCTCATGATGGAAAGTTTAACAAAAAGGGGGAAAATGACTATTATTCTTAAGTAGTCCACCTTTTTTTAGTATTTTGCTTCAATAAACAATAATACACACACACATCTAACATGATTAAATACAAGCACTTCAATTAGCTAACATGTAACATATATAGATATGCTTTTGATGATCAAAATCTTTATTACAATTGCTTTGCAGGAAACTTTTAGGAGAAGGTTTAGGATCAAGCTCCATTGAAGATCTTGTTCGGATTGAACAACAGCTGGAGAGGAGCGCATGCATTATTCGAGCACGAAAGGTTTAAACACTAGTTACTTAAGGTTTGTTTTGAAACTTTTTAACATTTTGTTTTTCAAATATTGTGTGTGTTATAGATGCAAGTTTACAATGAGCAGATTGAGCAACTAAAGGCAAAGGTATTGCTTATACAAACCAAAAAACATATTTTTTGAAGTAAAATAATCTAACTGTTTTTATATTTACATTGCAATATTCAGGAGAAATTGTTAGCAGAAGAAAATGCAATACTGACAGAGAAGGTAAGTAGCTTGTTAACTAATATGTTCATTTTTACAACCATAATGTCTAAAACAAATATTCAAATATGTCTTTTCTTTTACTATGTATGTTTGTTTGTTTTTTATTATCTTTTGCCTTTGTCAGTGTGAAATCCAAAAAGAGCAAGTAACAGAAGAAATAATGCGAGCAGATTTTCGTGTTGTTGAAAATGGAGAGAATTCGGATGTGGAAACAGAATTGTTCATTGGACCACCGGAGACAAGAGTGAAGCAAAGATGGCTAAAGTGACCGCATGGTTTATAGATATATACGCACATATATTTATATATCTATTGAGATTATGTTATGTTAACAGTATTAAGATCGATGCACATGCTGATCTATGCTTGCAATTGTTGTTTTGCAACAACATTTTCAATCCAATGGAGTTTTGAAATGAATCAGACTTTTGTTAGGTGAAGGCACAAGTTATCTTTGGTGTTGGAAGTTTGGTTAGTTATTGTACATAAGACCATTTGAAACCTAAGAAAAATGTTTATGGTCACTAGTGTTTTCCTGTTCTTTAGCTTAGTTATACTTGGTTTTTCGAGTGTCCTAGATATAATTTTCCGTATCTATTATCAATGTTTTCTATCTGGATTGGTTATTTAATCGACAACCTCATTGTTTTACTTGTTGAAACAGTTTATGAAAATTATTTTATACTACATGTAATATAAGTTTAAATATTATATTAAAAGGTTAAGAGATAAAAATTTAAATTTATTGTTTTCTTAAAACAAGGAAAAAAACATTATAATAAATGGAAAATATTTAGAAAACAAAGAGGTTAAATAAATCTGGGGCAATTTTAGTATATATATATTCTAACCTTTAAAATATATAATTATTTTAGGTAATCTGAAATTTATTAATTTTAAGTATGGTGACTGGATTGTACTATAAGTTATACTAACAATTTAATTAAATTCACATTCTACTATAAAAAAAATAGAAAAACAAATTCACTTGCGTAATCATCATCATATATATAATCGCTTGATTTCCACTATAAATACTAATGTACACTAAAGCAATATATAAAAAAGAAGGTACTTTCATCCTTGACGTGAAACTAAGTTGAACACAAACCTAGATTTTATAATAATCACATTGAGTGATAAAAATCACTGATAATCTACTCAAGTCAAAATCACAAGTTTGACAAGCAATACAACTCAATAACAGAAAAAAGCCCAACCGCAATCTGTTGGCCCATAAACAAAAGCCCAAATATAGCATCTAGGCCCAGACTCAAACTCAACAATCATCTTTTTCGTATCTGCATCTTCTGGAGATAAACAGTTGCAGAGGTGTAGCAATTTGTTCATCAATGGCAGCACGAGGAGGTGAAGGGCAAAGAAGAGGCGGTGGAAGACCACAACCTCCGTCAGCAAGAGGACCTCCTGTTCACAACAAACCTGGACCTCGGTTCGAACCAGTTGATCGGGAAAAGGTTAGGTTTCACACTCCCTTTTTTTGATCCTATTCGTTTACACCGCCGTTTGAGTGTAAGTGTCTCGTGTTTTGTTAGTATGCCTTAGTGTGTGAGATTTGATTGTTAGTTTCGTTGATTGAAGTTTTTCTAGGGTTTGGAATTACGTAACGTTAGTTATCTCGTTTTAATTCTGATTATTATTATTATTATTGTAATTATTTTAAGTTGATGGTGTTTAGTTAATGTAAGATAATACTAGGGATACTCCATTGGTTGTTTGGTAAGTGCAGTGTTTGACTGTACATGGAGATCAATGAAAGTAGTTTCTCAACATTGCAGAGATAGGTGAACGGTGAACCTTTATTTAATGACTATTACGTTTCGAACAGAATGCGATTGCAAGTATATATAGTTTTTGGTTTTCGAGAGTGTGTCACCAACCCATATTGACTTGGACACTCATTCGGAAAAAAATGGTGAGGATAGTTATGTGGTTCTTCTCTTATATGAATGACATGTAATTGCAATGCTTTTACGTACAACTGATAAAGTGTTTTCTTTGACGTGCAGACTTGTCCATTGCTACTCCGAGTTTTTACCAAGGTAAAAGTGTTGTTTGAGTCACTGGACCGATTTACTTCAAAAACTATTCAATATACTTATAGAAAGAAGGATTAATGCCTAATGGTGCCTTTAACGGTGACTTATGAGTGTTCTTCATTTCACACAGGTAGGTGGTCATCACACCCAGGCAGACTTTGCAGTCAGAGGCAAGGAGCCCAAAGATGAAGTCCAAATATACACTTGGATGGATGCTACACTTCGCGAGCTAACCGATTTGGTAGGTCAACTGATCCAAGTTTAACCATTCATTTCAATTTACATTTTGTGGTATTAAATGTTCTTCTTGCTCTTTGAACATGCAAATATGTTCAAATTTTGCTACTTAAGTAATTTGTTCCTTTGTTTTTTTCTAATATGAATCTAAATTATATTATGTAAAGAGTTTTGTTTTATATTCTGTTCTGTTGTCAAAAGTGTATTGTATGTTATTTAGCTTTCATTTTATCATTCGCTTCTCAGGTAAAGGAGGTAGCACCGGAAGCTAGAAGAAGAGATGCTTTGTTGTCATTTGCTTTTGTATATCCTACTAAAACTGGACATTTTACTGTCAAAGAGGTAACCACTTTTCCTTTGTTGGTTACTCAATGGTTACTCAAATAAACTATTAATTCCATAAATGTGAATAACTGAGAATTAATAGGATTGAAGCCGGCAACAAGATTTTTATTCGTTGAACAAACTTGTAATTTTGGCTGACATTAAGTTGTGATACTAAATTACTAATCTTTAATACAAGTGATGTTCCATCATGCCACATTTACAAATCTTAAAGTAAATTTCAGCTAGTCACCAACTCTTTAAACATGATTCAAACGTGTAGTTTGCATTGTTTGAATGAGGACACAGTAGTTCTCAAGAATAATTGTGTTCCTCGTGCTGTTGCCGGGGTGGAGTACAGTCTAAATAGGCTCATCTGTATACCTTTGAATCCTACAGATAGTAACAAGTTTCTAATCATGTTCTTTGTCCATTTTACTGGTCTCATTTTTGTTTGTCTCGAGTTATTGATAATAACAGTTTTATCTTTTTTTCCCGTCTTATATTTGTAATTGCCTTACACTTTGTAATTGGGATCCACTAAAATAAAATGATTGTATCATCTAGGCACAATTGAGAGAGGAAGCATAAATAGGCTAAATAGTTCCACATGATCAGTTCTTACTTCACAGTTTATTAAATAAATAGATGTTGTTAATGGAAGCATGTTTTGTAATTTTTTGATTACTTTTTGTTGCATATTGTGTGAATATATGAATGCTAACGTATAAATAAAAACAAATACTTGACTTGAATGTGTTCTTACATTCAACTATTTCTATTGTGTCTACTAGGTCGGGAAGACCTTTTCTTATCCTAATGCGAGACGACCAGACGATGGCAGCAAGGCCCTTGGCACCCTTAGCTTTGAGGTACCTTTTGTCTTCTACCATTTTCTCCCCCCATTGAAAAAGTCCAGTCCTGGAATTAGGATGCGGACGAGTTGAATTGCTCGTGAACTACTTGCTAAGAGCTCGGATCAAACCGAGATTAGACAAGCTCGAGTTGTAGCTAAAGCCTATATTGGCCCTCACTTAATAAGGAAGTTGAGCCCGACATTCACGTATCGAGCTTCATTACGCCCATGAGCCTGTATTAATTTATATAATTTTTAAGTAATGTAATTAAATATATATTTGCATAATAATAACTATTGTATATAAACTGTGATAAGATAAATTAACAATATATATATAAATTATAATTATAAAATTATATAAAAATAATTATATCTAATAAAATAAAGAGAATTGCAAAAATAGTCCTTGTGGTTTGATCATATTGCAAGTTGGTCCCCAGATTTTAAAAATTGCAAATTTAGTCCAAACATTTGAAAGTTTGTTGCAAATTTAGTCCCCACCGTTAGTGTCCGTTAGTTTTTAACGATCTGGGGACTAAACACGCAATATGGTAAAACCATAGGGACCAATTGCGTAATGTTCTCAAAAAATTAAAAAAAAAACTAAAAAATCATATAAAAATTAAAAAATTAAAATTTAAAAGTTTATATGTCATGTTTAAATCGAAGAATACAAAAAACTTGTGAAAATATAAATTCGAAAAACAAAAAATAATATCGAACCGCTTTTTTATTTTTTTTTAACTTTAATATATTATTTTAGTATTTATTTTTAATTTTGTAAATATTTATTTGGTTCTATTCTTAATTTTTATTTGGTTTCTATTTAGTTTTTACTATAATCCCATACTTCTTTCTCAATACTTTTTGTTTTCTTTTTTTACATACGTTTTGTTTATACTTTTATTTAGTTTTGAATTTGATTTTATTTTTTAACCTTTATTTTATTTTTAAAAAAAATTATTGAAATTTATTATTGATGATTATTTGAATTTATTATGTTTGATTTTAATTTCTTTTAAATTTTATTTGATTTTCTAATTTTTTTAATTTTCAATTTTTTTTAATATTTTGAACAAATTGCACAATTAGTCCTTATGGTTTGATCAAATTGCATATATAGTCCCCAGATCGTTAAAAACTAACGGACACTAACGGTGGGGACTAAATTTGCAACAAACTTTCAAATGTTTGGACTAAATTTGCAATTTTTAAAATCTGGGGACCAAACTTGCAATATGATTAAACCATGGGGACTATTTTTGCAATTTTCTCTAAAATGAAATAAGTAATAGATAATAAACGATATCAGCTCGAGCTTTAAAAATAAAGCTTGATCCTAAGTTCTCTTAAGTTAAATGAGCCGAGCTGATGCGACATTTGGGGTCGGGCAGAATTTGCATCCCTGAATTATGAACAAGTGGACTTATCTTCAGAAATTGTATATATGAAACTGTTTCTAACTACTAGCCAAATTTGCAGATTGGAGACTACCTGGATGTGGCAATTCTATAGACTTCAATATTAATCTCTAGATCCCTGGTGTCTTTATCAGGTAGTTCTATGTTCCCATTTCAGCTATATAAATCTGTATGTTCTACTATATCATGTCCGTATCTTTTGTTTTGTACGCGTTTGAGTTTGTGTATGTATGCACAATCATCGTAGTTTTCCGTTGCAGTTAACAAAATCTAAACCTGAGCAACGATAGTCATGCCATTGGTTGACCAAAATGAATCAAATTAAAGATGTTTGCTCAACTCATTTGGACCCTTCACATTTTTTATTTTTTTGTTGGTTGGTTGTTCGTGATGGGTAGTAATTATAATTTGGTGTTATTTCTTCAATCCCTTTGGAATTCTAACCACACGTTACATCTAGGTAGGGCTGCGAATGAATCGAGCGAACACGAACAATGCATTGTCCGTGTTCGTTCATCAAGAAATAACCTTGTTTATAATTGTCTGGCTTGAACTCAGATTAAGCTTTTCGACGGTTAACATATGTTATGTTTATATATGATGAGTTGGAATTTCTAACGTTTATAGTGATTTCTGTTGGCAGTTGTATGATAAAGACCAATGAATAAAATATAATAGTTCATTTTTGTCATGTCCGTTACAAGTATACAAAGATCATTATTCATAATACTCCACATTGTAAGCTTAATAAGAATGTTACAATTTAAGACATGAAAAACTGGTTACAACTTTAAGAGATTACAGAAGTGTAATATATTTTATCTCTTCTATTCTGTGGAGATTTTTTTATCATATTTATATTATACTAATTACCAATTTTGTAATGCTTATTAGGTTGTATAATGTGTTAAATGTTTTGTATCCATTTTTGTCTTTTCTTTAATCTTTGAGGTATCTTTTTCATTTTAATCCAATACTTTTTACATTTTTAACAATTTAACCCACACTTATATATTCTATAAATTTTTTGTTTTATATTTTGTCTTAACTTTTATGAGTTAACTCACCGCAATGTGAATGTATGGTTCAATTTTTTACCCTTATTTTTTTCTCCGTTAAATGATCCCGTCGCAACACGCTGGTTCTAGATAGACTTACTTAATTATTTTGTATGTTTTAATTTCCGCTTACGTGGTTCAATGTTTTTACGTATATTTTTCGTTCGGTTTATAATATTATTTTATTTCTTTTTTAACACAAGATTTTTCATTGTTTGTAATCATTAGCGACGGTATGCCATTGGTACTACTTGATATTTTTACGGCTCCGTGCAACATAGGGGGTTTAATACTGTAATCGTTTTACAACATGTGTTTATAAGACTTATTATTGCCTGTTTAATTCATGGAGTACTTTCTTACTGTTGAGGTGTGAAGTGTTTTGATAGATATCGTCACCATATTTCGAACTTATGCGTGAAAATGAACGTTGAATGTAGTCTTCTTTTGGTTGAGTTGTGAACGTTTTATTATTTTTCAATAGGTCAGTGTGCCTCTTTTCTTGCAGAGATATCATAAGACCCTTGAATATGTTGAATTACATTTCTTGACTTTGTGAATGCGTATTCGTTTTGAAAAAGACCAGTAGCATGATTAGACTTACTAGACCGAAAATCTTTCATCATAATTTGACGGTCGAAAAAGTGAATGTGACTTACATATGAATAATCTTTTTTAACGTCTTCCCATTGTATACAAATTAAAAATTCAATCCTTAGGTTGTTCTATCTGTAATACAAAGATTAAACTTTCTTTCAAACCTTTTTTTAAAACATGTTCGTCATATATAGTGTAAGATAGATACATCACACATTCACACCTATATATAGGATTTAAACCTTAACCTCGACTTGTCATTTAACTATAAGAATGTTCCATGGAACTTCAAGTCCCTTTCTAATTTTAAATTTCTCATAAAATAGTCAACTACTTTAGTAGTGATATTTTCCAATTTAAGTCTAATACATCTAGAAATAAAAGGTCACAATTAGAGTATTAGTCATTGTATTATTTATTTAGAGCAATAAAAAATAGTTTACTTTCATCTAGAACTAACTTTTTCTTTTTCAAAAATCAAATCAAAATATTTCTATTGTTTTTTAATGAACTGATAAACATCTATAGGGAAAAGGGAGACTAATTTAATCTCGGAGCTAGAAATTATGTGAAACATCATTTTCATGTTTATAACCTGGATAAATCTTTTGATTTTCAGACAAAAGAATATCTTTTTATAATGATAATATATTTTTTTTCGAAATATGATATAGACCTACTTTGTGTTTATATGGTATTAGGACAAGACAACCATCAATCCTATACCTATAAAAAAACCTTAAAATAATCAAATAATATTGAATACTTTCTAAATTATATTTTAACAAAGATAGCAACATAACATACGACTAAACACACCAATATATAGAAAGCCTAGCGATTTTTGTCGGTATTAAAAGATATTACACGTAATAAATAGCGTACAATTTGATAGGCAAAAAGTTAGTTGAAATGCAATAGACATCCGATCGACTCAAAATTATAAAGTCTCGCCTCAAACTTAATTATTAAAATGATATGATTAAACGTCTAAAAGATTTAATAGACTTCTTATAAAAAACACAATTTGGATCTTCTATTTTTTTTGTCCACAAATACATATGAAATAATAACGTAACACTAATGTAGAAACAAAAATAGAAAAAATCTAAATTTGATTTAATTTTTAAATATTATTTCATGTAATTTGATATTTTTCTAACAAATTGTGTCCGTTAACTTTTTTTGAAAATCTAAATACATATTTTTTTGTCAACATTTGAACATAAAATTTTGTGTGATGAAACCTAAGTTGTGTCGTCAGCTATTTTGACACGTGTTGATTCGACATTTCAAAAGAAAAATGAAGGAGATAATTAATATTTAGAAACTACGTGCCCATTTTTAATAATGTTTATTTAGATTTTTTATATTTTTAATTAATGATCATTTGCATGGACCGCCATTGAGTTCTACTGTGATGGCTCTTGACCCTAAATTTGCCGAACATTACGGATGAAATTAAAGTTTATTTAATTGTTTTGCTTATAATTTCTGATTTAATGAAATGTTATCATATAATTTTGAATAATAGATTTATTATCTTAATTATGTTATTTTTCTATTAGTTTATATTTTATTTAATTAATATTTGAAAACATGCTTAGGAATGGAAAATGGATATCGTAGGCTTAGAGAAGCTGGTAAATGATGCGAAAATTCTCATATGACATGCATATGCTAGAAAAATGACTTAGGAATGTGAGGGATGGCAAGATCAACTCCCTCCGCTCTACCATATTTATTTATAGTGTAAAGTCACATATTGAATGATACATGATTTTTCATATTTGTAATTTTATATAAAGTTTAATAGCTAAAAAAAAGTTAAGTATAAGTTCAAGTACATGCGAGTTAAAAGCTTGCTCACATATGAATTACTATTAATAAAAAATGTAACTTCACATGTAAAGCAAATGATTTTCCAAAGTTAAAAATTTTATTTTGAACGGGCAACGAATACTATAAATTCAATTATTCGGGTACATATATTGATGAAAGACCACCCATGCCCGTGAACACAATTTTCTGATAATCCAACTCGCCCATCATTTTAAAAAAAACTCAGCACCCAAAATATTGACTATGATAAAATTGTTGGTCCACTTAAACTATATTGCATCAAGTGAGACTAATCCATAATCTTCATTTGAAAAATCATTAATTATTTCATATCAAACCAATTGATGTAGAGCTGATTTACTAGGGTGTAAATTTAGATCTAATCACATTCCAATATAACGACTCTGACTGAATTTATGGTGTGAATTTACTCTTCACAAACTTTTTAACATCCGACTAGAAAATTAAATAGAAGTGCAATTAATAATGCTTATCTATAAAGTTTAATTTATTGAATAAATTTATTAAGTAACTTTAAGATATTGAAAAATTAAAAAATTAAAAGTTTATTTAAAAGTTGATCAAACAATTAGCGTAGCAAAGACCTTAGGTGTATATGCAGCTTAGATGATTAATTAATTAAAATTAAAAAGTAGAGTGACAAGCACCAAAGATGCATGTATATGCAGCTTACACCAAAAAATAAAATAGAAAAGTAGTGTGTACATATAGTAGAACCCTATTTTTTATACCTTATATATATAAACTCACCTAACCAAATTGAGAAACCATCATATGATATCAGATTCTTGATTCCTCATCAATGGCTCCTGTTGTTCTCACTTCACCGTTAGAAACAAAGCCTTTAGAGTCTTTAGTCTTTGATGCTTCTATCTTCCAAAAGGAAACCAACATACCATCACAGTTCATATGGCCCAACCATGAACAGCCCCACCATGAACCATCACCACCACTTAATGTTCCTTCGATTGACCTTAAGGCCTTCTTCTCTGGTGAACCACTAGCAGTAGCCAATGCAACTCACTTGGTCAATTCTGCATGCAAAGAACATGGGTTCTTTCATGTGGTTAATCATGGTGTTGATTCGAAGTTGATGAATGATGCTCACAAGATTATGAATGTGTTCTTTGAAATGCCATTGATGGAGAAACAAAAGGCTCAAAGGGTGTTTGGGGAATATTGTGGATATGCTAGTAGTTTTACTAATCGATTTTCGTCGAAACTCCCATGGAAAGAAACACTTTCTTTTCGATATTCGGCGAATCCGAATTGCTCCAACATCGTTCAAGATTACTTCTTGAATGTATTGGGTGAAGATTTTAGTGAATTTGGGTATGTAAAGGACATAAATTTTACAACTTTCTTGTTGTTTTGTCTCTCTTCAAGTTAAAGATTGTGAATCTTGATTTTCCTTGTATAAATCAAGATTTTGGTTTGCTGATCGATCATTATTCCATTTGACTTTTTCTTACGTTGGAGAAAAAAATGACACAATTCTACATCTTTCTACTTGTCTCGTCTCTTTTCAAGTTAAAGATTGTGAATCTTGATTTTCCTTGTATAAATCAAGATTCTCGCTATGGTTTCAACTTTCACCCATTGGTTTGCTTATCATAATTCCATTTGATTTTTCCTATGTTGGCACCAAAACTGACACAATTTTACAACTTTCTAGTTCTCTCTTCAAGTTAAAGATCAAGATTCTCTAGGGTTTCACTTCACCCATTGGTTTAATTTGCTTAATTCATTATCACAATTCCATTTGATCTTTTGATCTGAAGTTGGTTTAACATGCAATTAACTAGCTAATTGTGACACTATTGTTGATTTATATATACACACAGGAGGTTTTGTCAAGAGTATTCTGCTGCTATGAGCAAACTGTCTCTCGATATCATGGAGCTACTAGGGGCGAGCCTCGGAATCGAACGATCGTATTTTCGAGATTTCTACGAAGACAACGATTCGATTATGAGGTTAAACTACTACCCTCCATGCCAGCAACCAGATCTAACTCTCGGAACTGGCCCTCATTGCGATCCAACATCGCTAACCATTCTTCATCAAGATGATGTTGGTGGGCTTCAAGTTTACGTGGATGAAAAGTGGCACTCGGTTGATCCTTGCTCTGAAGCATTTGTTGTCAATATTGGAGATACATTCATGGTTAGTATACGTACACAAAATTAACTAATTAATTACATATGGTACGTATGTGCTATTTGTTTCTCATTGCATGCTAGGGTTTTCATATATGATAATCAACCACATTTCATCTCTTTTAAACGTAAATATATAGGTGTAATTGAGTTGCAAGATAATATTAAAACGTGATAACTTTCTTAATATGCAAAAGCTAGAGATAAGATAATGACTAAACATATTTAAGAATAATTGATAAACCAAATAGTAACAACTATATATATAATAAACTCAGCTAATTAACACATAACACACTAGCTATCCTTCTTGTAATGATCAAATCTCGATGTATGTAATAAAGGAAATTACATATATCTTTTTAAAAACATGTGATTTTATATACCTTTTTAAAACATAAACTTTTAATGGATAATGTATAATTATTTTAAAATATGATTTGAGATAACTTGTAATTTTACAAGTTTAAATGAAGATATATTTAATTATTTCGTAATTAATATACCACCAGATTGACATAGTTTTCACTAACAAAAATTAGGGTTTTCTTTTTGCAGGCGTTGTCAAACGGTTTATACAAGAGTTGTTTGCATAGAGCGGTGGTGAATAACCAAACTGTTAGGAAATCTATCGCGTTCTTTTTATGTCCTAACATGGATAGAGTGGTGAGAGCGCCTAACGCGTTGGTTGCCAATGCGCGAAGGATGTACCCCGATTTTACGTGGTCTAGACTCCTCGAGTTTACACAGAAACATTATAGAGCAGACATGAAGACCCTAGATGCATTCTCGAATTGGCTTCGAGAAGATAATAAGAGTTAGATGTGTGTTTGTAGGATTTGTAATGTTGATCATGAACACATGACTTTTGTTAACCTTAGTTTCAGTTTTGTTGTACAAACGTCATGATCTAATCAATGTAGTTTGGTGTTGTCAACTCTGATTCCATAAAACTTCTAAAATAAATTTCTTTGGAGTCGTGGTATGCTTATCGTGTAATTAAAGAGTCCAACAAGGAACGTCTCTATTATTTTAGAAAAAGGGAACTCTAGCGTTAATTGATCGCTAAAATCCAGGGCTTGAAGATTTTAAGGATTAGAGTTTAGATCACACTACTAGAAAAGTGTCACAAACAACAAATGAAAAATAAACAATTAATTACCTGATAGAAAATTCGAAAATTAAGAAACGTGATTTAGAAAATCATAACATCATGGAAATAAATAATTACCTAAAAGCAGAAACTTTTGAAAATTAAGAAACGTAATTTAGAAATTTGAAACTGTAGCAAACACGTAGCAAACTAAACAATTAAAAAAACTTAAAGTAAATATATAACAACAATAATAGTTAAAGGTTTGTGTAATAGATGTCTAGCAAAATTCTAACGCCAATTTTGTGTCCTAAACTCGTCGCCTGTTTGCTACGGATTTGCAGCGTATACATGTGTAACAAATCACCTAGTTTTGAGAGGTGAATGCAAATAATATCTGCCACATTTTTACTAGATTCATATATTACATGAACTTAATCGAGATACAATATCTTTATATATAAAAACTAGAGTTTAGAGCATTTCACAACTCGTTCTTTATATTTATATGATTTTATTTTTTATATTATATGATATGGTTATAAGTGCTTGTGAATGAAAATATAAGAAATTTACTGTTTAGTTTGTATTTTGAAGAAACACTATTTAAAATCCTATAATGTTTTTAATATATTTTAAATGGTTGTAAATGATGTAAAGAGAAAATATAATGATAAAATTGAAAATGAAAGAGAAAAACAATAATTTTTAATGTAATTATATCACAACATACGTATAATTAAACATGAATATATAGGTACTACGTACTTATTTAATAACTCAATATTTTTCAAATATTCAGGTGAGTTGTAACATTTTTATCACCTCTAACTCTAACATTAATTTATGTGAACAATTCTTGACTTCTCTTGTGTTAACTATTGAATTTGTCAAAACTACAAAAATACTTATACGGTACAAATACCGTACAACTATCTAAGCGTGACAAGTTAATTTGTAATTTGTACTCCATATTGTTGAGCGGTTCTGACACCCTTAAAACAATTTATTCACACCAAATAAGTGTGTATTATAAGGCTGTCGCACACGCGACAAAAACTATGTAATTTATGAAGAAAAAAAAACGTTTATAAAAATTAAGTTGTTTGTTTGTGATGGTGTACATGCAAAAAAGAATCATGACATTTGTGATAATAACATGCAATATAGATAAATGGTAACATACGTGCATGATACACACGTGTGTGACATTTAAGTTTAGTCCGTCAGATATTGTATATTCCAACTTATCTTTATGAGTCATGACTTCGTTTAGTGTTACGATACGAATAAGTGCACTACACCAAGTGTCATATAATGACAGAATTATGTGACACGTTGAATAAAGCAATTAATATTACATCGATCTAAATAGTTTGTGATTGCTTTTTTAAAAGATATTAGTTTTATTTAGTATATAAGCTTAACTTCTTATTCTACAAGTTTGAACTTTAAAAGTTAGTGTTTGCTATGATCCAACATTTTTCTTTGTTTTTGTTTTTCTAATAATAATTTTATTGAAAACCCAATTAATTAGTTATATCTACAAGTAAATGTTTTCTTTATAATATTGTGAGATCAAATAATACTTTACTTTTAGTTGATTTAAAAAATAAAAGATTTGTATATAACTTTATACTGCATATATATTACTTGCCATATATAAGTCGATAAAAATCGTAAGGTACAATTTATCAAAGCTAATGATATTGTAATACTAAAATTGTTTTTTAGATGATTTATTTTTTATCACTTTTAAAATATAATGTTTTATAAAATTTTAAACACCGTTGATATAAATTCTATATGAAATGAATCTGGCTAATTTTTTCTTTAAGTGCATAATATTTTTCTAATGTCTATACCTGTTGCTACGTGATTATTTCTACGTGCGTTTTCATTTAAATTTATATATGATTATTTCTACATGCGTTTTCATTTAAATTTATATAAAACTAAGTCTTGTGAGAGTTTAAAACAATGAATATATATATATTTATATATATATATAATATTCTAATTTCTTTTTACAATAACGTAACTAATTTAAAAGTTTCAGATGTACTGTTGTGCGTATGTATTGTAAATATGTTTCCATATAAATTTTATTTTTATTACAATAACGTGAATTTGTATCCTACATGCACACGTTCTTTATGGCATGTTCATGAAGTGCAAATTGTGGTAAATATAGCATATAGAGCTTAAACCTGAATTTATATCTTTTTTTTCCTTTTTAATTAACATTTTATCGTAATTTATAGCATTATCAAAGTACTTGCGTAGTTTTTGATTAGTACGAAAAGGTAAGAGAATACAAAGGACAGAATATAAAATAAATATATATTTAAAAACCATGAAATTATTAATAAATTAAAAAGAAGTTATACCAAGGACACACAAAACAATTGATAATGCAGTTAAACAGAGGCACTAAGACAAGTTATAGTTTAACAAAACAGACAACTTAAAGTAGCAACAAAAAAGTTAAATTTATGTGAATAATTGGATGTTGTGATAAAGAAAAGGAATAGAATTAGATACCCTTAACCTATGACAAATTTCTTTTTAAACTAACTAGGAATTGAAGGTCACGCGTTGCGATGGTGAATTTGTATGTATGCATAGTTATTACCATTTTGTATTTTTGTTAAGATATATAGGTTAGTGGTTACTATCATCAAAAAATAAGTAATTATTCATTAAAAGTAAAATTTGAACTCATATCTACTCATTGACAACTAGAGAGAAAATATCATTGGTTTATAACACTATTAAACATGTAATTAGATTTTGACTTATTTTATCACTATAACCATGTAAAGTTTAGAATAGAAATAACAATAACAAGAAATAATAGATGATAAATATTTACAAACTGGAGATTCGAACAAAGTCAAATTTAAATATTTTACTCTAATAAAAAAATGACTAGGGTGTATATGTGTCCTTACTACACCTCATCTAATTAAAATTTTCTCGCTTCTATCTTTTATTAAATATCTCATTAATTATTATTATTAATAAATTAAGAAATTATATTTTTATTAATTATTTTTCTAAGTAAATAATTTTTTTAATTATAAATTACATCTAACACATCTAACTTTTTTAAAAACATAAAATATTTTAAAATCAATGTTTGTAAGTAAAATATTTATATTCAAAAAATAAACAAAATTGGGAGTTATAATAAATTTTAAAAATTTACATTTTTTTAAATGTTTGCTTTAAAACAAAATTATTTGATTTTTCTTTTGTAAAAAAATTATTTATTATATAAAAGATTAAAAAGTTGATATTATTCTTTTGTTATTTTGTAGTCCTTACTTATATATGATTTCATTTATGTTAATTTTATCTTAAAATATCGTTTTATAACTAATAAACTTTTTTTTTTGAAATTTTATTTTTCCAACTCGTGTAATACATGAGTTTACTAAAACTAGTAATATATAATCGGGTTTCAAATATATAAATTGCATACTAAACAGAAATGAACAAATCATATTTGAATCAAACACGAATTTACGATTTCAACTAGCCATTATATTTGGAACTTTATTATATATTATATATATAAAAATTTATAAAGAAAAAACAAAATGGTATTCAAAAACAAATTACTAGCAGGAATAACGTTCTAGAAGTGTACTTATTTATCGTCGTTATTCCATTTATGGGACATATGCTTGTTTCCAATTCTGATAAAAACGTCACTGTAATTCCACGCCCACATAAATATAAGTTACTAATTTATAATTTATAATCTATAATTATAATATACGATAGTTATCCAATTGCTCGACTTTATAAGTATTATGTTTGGACATGCAAATCGAAATGTTTTTATTATTCAAAAGCTCGGTAGTGAAAAAAGAAATAATCAATTCTGTTTTTTTTGTGTGTGTTGTTTTCGTCATGAGATTTTCTTTATATTATTTTAAAACTCTTAATAATTAAAATTGTTTTTTAATGAATTTTGTTTTTTATGTTTTACATACGTAATAATTATGTGATTATAAATATTAACTTTTAGCCCAATTTCCTCATTATTTATAATGGTAACTTTTCATATGTAGTATTTTTTGTAAAAAAATTATACTATAAAAATGAACATTTTATTCTCACAACTAATCTTTAACTGAGGTATTTTTATAGTTTTTAGAGTTAACTGCATTGATAGTCTTTGTGGTTTATTCAAAGTAAGATGTTTGAGTACTAAGATTTTTTGTAACAAATTTGGGTATTATGTTTTTAATTTTATAACAAAAATGGGTAAGACTAACATACGTTAAGTTTTATGTTAAATTTAAATGAAATAATTAAAGTATCATTGGATTTATTAGTCCTACAATTATATATTTTTCTTTTATCAGGGCCATTTGTGTAGTTACAATCATTGACCCACCATCACCATTGGATTTATTAGTCCTACAATTATATATTTTTCTTTTATCAGGGCCATTTGTGTAGTTACAATCATTGACCCACCATCACCATCATATATTTCTGTCAGCCACCATCACCACCATATATTTCTGTCAGCCACCATCACCACCAGCCACCATCACCATCGTTTACCCACCTTCAATCACCAACCATTCTATCCACCAGCCACCACCCAACCCTCCTACCCACCGGCGTCCATCGAACACCCACGACACCACCATGTACGCAATGGTCACAAGAAACAAGTTGACCTTCTTGCCTACTAGCCACCACCCAACACCCACAAGCACCCAAACCTAGATCTGAACTCTTATTGAATGGTCACAAGATCTGAACCAGTGAACCCAAACCTAGATCTAAAACAACATTGAATCATCAAACACCTACCATCTGAACCCTAATTGAATCGTCGGTGGTGGTGGGAGTCGCCAGTGGTGATCAGGCGGCAGTGATGGTGGTGGCGGCCGGTGGTTGTCGATGGTTGGTGGGGGTGGGGGTCAAAAAACGCAGTGGTATTGGGGGTTGGCGGTGGTGGTGAGGGTTAGCGGTTGTGGTGGTGAGATGATGTTCAGGAGATAGTGATGGTGGCGGCGACTGGTGGTCGTCGTTGGTCAGTGGTGGTGGTAGTTGCCGGTGGCGGTGGGGGTCGAAAAACGCAGTGGTATTGGGGGTTGGCGGTGGTGGTGAGGGTTAGCGATTATGGTGGTGAGATGATGTTCAGGCGACAGTGATGGTGGTGACGACTGGTGGTCGTCATTGGTCAGTGGTGGTGGTAGTTGCCGGTGGCGATGGGGTTAGCGGTGGTGTGGTGAGATGATGTTTAGGAGGTGGATGTTGAGTACGCGCGACGGTGGCGGCCGACGTTGGTGGTGGCCGTCATTATGATGGGTGTGGTGGTAGGTGGTTTGCATTTGTGGGGTATTAGAATATTATATATACATATATTTTAAGTAAATTACATAAGTAACTCCTCACTTAAATACATAATCAGTCCCTTAAATGTAAAATGACTCAAATACTCTTGAACCTAACAGAAAATTTAACAGAAGTTAGTGTTAATATCCAAATTCGTTACAAATTGAAATGCAAAACCTAAACGTGTTACTTTTTTGTTAGTACTCAAACCTGTTATTTTAAATAAACTACAAAAACTATTTATATTTAACTCTAGTTTTTTCTAATTTAAATTTACATATTTTATTTTTTGTCACATCACGTGAGCATCCTTTTATGTTAATGAAACACCCCAATACAAAAATATAAACCTTCTTAAACACATTTACACATTTCCGCCTATTCTATAAAAACGATAATTTGCTTTCTTTTCCTACATCATTCAAAAAAACATTTTTTACGTTTCTATATTATTACCACTTTATATCACATTAATTTGCTATAACTTAATTATTTGTTATATAACTTTCTTCAATTATGTATGCGCTCGAGAAGCATTTTTAAAAAATATATTTTGTATTGTAATGCTTCAATATTGTGGAAAGATTAATTATCAAATGCCAAAAATCAAACGTTGCACAAATAAAAAGCTACAAAAATCACAAAAACTAAAATAAAAAGTAAAAACTACAAAAAAAAACTAAACGTAAAGAACATCTGAAAGGGATTGTACATCGGAATGGGATTTTGAAATAATGTCATGCATTCATTTGTTTGTATAGTTGTTGGAGTGAAAAATAGATTATAGATTATAATAATAAAAACTCATCTCCCACCCCAATATTTGAATTCCCCAAAAACAATGTATTTGGGATGCTCTTTTTATAAATGATACACAAGTAAAGTCATGTCACGTCACCATTCAAATATCAGATATAGCTAAGAAAAGTTTCGAAAGTGTGTAAATAGATAAAAAAAATTATTTAATATGATAAAAAATCAAGGGGATTAAACAAAAATTAAGAACTTCAGTATATTGGTGCATTTTCATATAGACAGCTGTAATGTAAAAGCTAGTAACTTATTGAACTCAACTATATAGTTTTGTGTATCACAACTCAAAATGTAGTGTTATTCTAAAATATAGGAAAAAGGTTAGACAATTGGTTCAATGAATTTGAATTAACAAGTAAATATAACATACACAAGCATGCTTAAAGTCTTGATGAATTTGTAACACTTCTCAAATATATTTTCTGACATTGATGATGAGACAAATCACTTACAAAATTTAACCTCTCATTAATAGTGTATAACCCGTGAATATCGATAAACTCTGGAAGAACAATTTTGATTGAGTTATTTAATTACTCTAGTACTTTAATCACATAATTAACAGAATTGAAACTTATATTTGACCTACAATTATGTTTTAGATGGAATGATCTTACACGGATTTGAATGCAGGTAAAGGTAAACGTAGAACTTTGAAGACTTAATCAACTAAAAGTCTAAAACTAAGAAGAAATAGAGAAATAAAAAAAAGAAACCGCAATTACATATATAACAAGGATACGTTCAATACATAACCAAATTTAAGTATAAAATCATACAACACAATTGTAGGTGGCATACATTTCTCTACATCTTAGTGTTTACACACCCAACAAAAATACAAATAAGCATTCTTTAATATTACTCTAATTGTAATCAAGACAACTAAATAAGCATATTTAGGTGTGTTTTAAACGTGCATGTGACCTAGAACCGAACAACAAATAATATTATAACATAGTTGGTACAATTTATTTTCTAAAAAAATTATTTTATATAATTACTAACGACTTATATATAAATATTTGTAAATGAATCAAGATGCATGTGATTAGATCAAGATGAGGATCCGCACAACGAAGCATAGACATGTTGGTACATAGGGGTTATGTTCTAAAAATATTATATATATTTTTAGTGGCAATTCTTTATAGGACATAAAAATAAAATAGAAATTATGAAGTACATTAGAGCAAAGAATGAATACAAATGATCATAAAGAAATCTAAGCACTTGTAGAACATTTGGACTTAAGACTGTGTAATGGATGTAGAAGAAGTCTAAGCACTTGATCCTAAATGCAACTATATGATTGTGACTATATGCACACTTGTTCACCTATGCATCAAGCCAGCGCGCAATTGAAAAAGTAGAATGTATTTTTGTAAAAATTGAATTACTCATAGAAATTAAACTATATGAATAATGGTCCATAGTCTTTCTCACATTTTGCATTTTTCACATTTCAAACACACATGTATTTGTATTAACATCATCAACTATAAACTATATATATGTTCTTCATTGTTAAGTATCTAGGGAAATCAAGGTCTTGGATTAGGCCTAATCCTCTAAACTACTTTGTCCTAAATCCCATTCGCATCAAAAACTCTTTCAAAATTTCTTTAATCTCAACCATTCATTTCTCAAATCAGTGTCCATACCACACCTTACGTACTTAACACATTTAAAATCTGGCAAAAGCCCATATTTTCTTGAAACATTGTCTTCCTTTAATAGTATAAATTTATTTTCTTGGCCCAGAAACTATTCCTCCAAGTCTAGTTCCAACTTCCTGGGTACATTATTAGCCCATAATCTGTTACCGGCCCAATGAGATATTATCCCTGTTCCGGCCCATAAGCCCATTACATAATTCTCCTCAAAACTGCAATTTTCATGATTAAGATATTCAACAGAAAGAAGAGAGATTTAATTGCTTTCTGTAATAGAATACGAGAAAGAAATAAATTAGTGGTGTCAAAGAAAGTAGTTAAGGGTTCCTGCAACGGGAAGTTGTACTGTACAACACTCCAATGCATTCGAAAACCCAAAAGCATCCTCTTATTAACTACTATTTTCATGGGTTTTTACTCTCTTTTTTACGAGTGTATAATTTTTTCGATTTTATTTTCACGTGTCTTTGTATATGTATAGTTGTTATGTTTATACATTTTTAATTTTTTATTATTATGTATGGGCATAAAATGGATTAGTAATATACGTTGATGTATCTTGTAAATATAAAGGAATCATTTTATCTATCATTTTCAACTAGCGATATACAATTTTACTCAAAAGAACGCTTTTGTGCTTTTGTGATATTCACAAGAGTATTTTGTGAAACAATTGTACATCCAAATGTTTGCAACACGTGATGGCTACAAAGTGTTTTACAACACGAAATGAAGGTAGCCAGACAATAAGCTACCTCAATTAATATATAGATTTCAGCTTATGAGAAATAGTGGATGTGTTGTATTTTATAAGAGACTAATGCTTTGTTTTCCTGTTTGATTATATTTTGACAACATTAGTTTTTTTAGTTTTTTTATTATAATTGACATGATACGTGACCTTACAGCTCTTCAACTCATTGTCTTTGGTGCTACTGGCGTCAATCACATCGACATGGCTGAATTCCATCATCAGGGGATTGAAGTCACTAACGCTGGAGATGTTTACTCTGATGATGTAGCTGATGGCGCCATATGATTGTTGATCAGCGTTAAGAGGAGAATTACAAGCGGTGATAGCTTTGTTCGTGGTTGGCGTTCGTCGACGCCAAGGAGCATCTTCTTGGTTCTAAGGTAAGTAATCAAACAACTATATAAAAACGAAGGGGGACCCGGGGGGAGTAGTTTACAATTTAGATATAAAATAAAGTTTATTTTAATTTTGCTTCATAAGGTTTGACTAAAATAACTATTTTCCAAAAAAAGATTAAAATATAAATTTGCTTCAAAAAGTTTTATATGTTATTTTCATTTCACTTCAAAATTTTTATCATTTTAGATAAAGTTAAAACAACTAATAAAACTTTTGTACTTAAATTGAAACAGCCTATGAAATTTTTGAAGGTGAATTGATGTTTTTAATATTTTGAAGGAAAAAATTACTTTAATCCAACCTTAGAAAGCAAAACTAAAATCAACTCTATAAATAGAATATGTTATTAATCAGACAACCAAAATACATATTCTGATATGTAATTTAGTAATACCTATTTTAAGATCTACAAATACTATAACCTAAAAATGGTTGTGATTTATTTTCACATTTCAAATAATGTAATTGATGCACTACAAGGGCATTCGAATCATGTTTCATATCCTTATATCTATAATTTATCTAAAAATCAACACCTCCTAAATCTATTTCATGTTTTCTAAAAACCTCTCACATCTTATTCATGAATCCGGTCCGACCAATAAACCTGTAAAGTGATCGATCCGCTACACTGTTCGAGTATGAAAACATTCTTTGCCTTAAAATTTTAGCCACTTGAACAGATGGTTTGTAAAAAAATTAATTCCACTACATTGTACGGTTGATCATTGAGAGTTTTCAAAATTTATTTATATTAAGTAGGGCCGGCCCTAAGGGGGCGTGGGGTGGGTGACCCTCAGAGCACAATCTCCTCAAGGGTCTGAAATTAAAAAAAATAAATATTATACATGAATTTAAAAAAGCTATTATATATTTTATTAAACACTTAAACTTATTAGAATTTTAATTATTTTAATTCTAACAAAGTTTAGATCCCATTAATATTTTAGCTATTTTAGCCCACTACTATTTAACCTATTACTAGATTTTTAAACCCACTTTTAAACTCAAACAAATAATTTTAAACTCAACAAAATAACTTACAATTTTGAAAGATGGTAAATTTTTAAACCCACTTTTAATTCTAACAAAGTAGATCCCATTAATAACAAAGTTCACTTGTATTTTTTCCTGGATACAATTAAAAAACCAATTTAAGTATTTTCCAATATTGTAAAATAAACCTTTATAAAAATTAACATTAACTAATCCAATTGAATAATAAAAAAACCTGTAGTGGGCATTTTTTTCATGTTTAAATTAAAATAAGAGATAATTACAAAGAAAAAATAATTAAATAATAATCAAGTTCCATAATTGTTTCATTTAAGTAAATTGTAAAAATAATTTTATAAAAGTTAAAATTTTATAATTCTTTTTCCCAAATCTTAAACAACATTGAAAATTAGAGTGGTATTATTATTAGAAAAAAAAATGAGTAACTTTGTTAGAGCAATATTAAACACGATTCTTATTTTATGATTTTATCCATTTATTGGTTCAACGCATCCAAAGATGTAGGAACTAGATACAAAAATCTTTCAATAGCTTAAGGATTAATCTTTTAATGTTATGGTTCTCCAGTTAGGAGGCAAAAGAGTTGGAATTTTAGGGCTTGGAAACATTGGATCTACCCAAATGTCCATCATCTCGCTTTTGACTCCGATGCACTCGTTCTTCGATGTGCATTGACCGACCACACACGTCACATGATCAACAAGAAAGTCACGATGGCCTTTGGAAAAAAGGTGTCATCGTGAATGTGGCTCGTGGGGCTCTCATTGACGATGTGGAGTTAGATGTTTTGAAACCGAACCAGATGTACCCAAGGAGTTGTTTGAGCTGGATAATGTCGTTCTTTCCCCTCATTCAACGGCCTTCACAAAGGAATCGCTCTACGATGCTACTCAAGTTTTAATAGGCAACTTGGAGGCGTTTTTCGTGAACAAACCTTTGCTTACACCCGTTGCCAACAAAGTATAGTCACGCAATTTGCTCTATGAGACTGAATTTGTTTAATTATGTCACACATCTTAATCTATTTTAACACTCTATTTTATTTCTAGAAAATGATACTGACAATAATACACTTGACCACTATGCGTATAACGTGTTTCATGTGTATCTTTATGGCAAGATGCATGCTGTCTTATAATTTTCAATATCAACGTGTAAATGTCACATCGAAGGCTGGACGTATTTGCCAAGTGGTAATAATATTAAAAACTTATATATGTTCTATATTTTATTTTATAAAGAGAATTTCGTTATTGTTCAATCCAGTTAGATTCATATATTGATGTAACTACAAAGGGTTTAAAATCACTTTTTACTCCTTAAAGTATGTATCGTGTTTTAGTTAAATTTAACTTTAATGCACAAAGCCGTGTAATCAACTCTATATATTAACAATGCACAAAGCCGTGTAATCAACTCTATATATTAACAAAGCACAAAGCCGTGAAATTATTTATAAACAATAAATTTATATAATAAAATCTTAAAATAAATATTTAAAAATGAAACTATTTAGATAAAAGATTTAAAAATAGTATAATTGTTTTATCTCTTGAATAAGTACGTATATATAATTTTATACGTATCTTATATTAAAAATCGTACTATAACTTTTCGTGTTTATTACTAACTATAATATGATTAACTAGATTATCTATTTATCTATATATGTATTTTTTTATAACTTATTTATTGTTTATTTACTTGAAATAGTTATTCATATGCAATTATAATCATATTTTATCTTCAAAATGGTTTTATAATTCATAAATTTTTATTACTAATTATTTATTATTTATTTATTCAACCTGTGTAATACACGAAATACTAACTTAGTTAACGATACACAAAGGAAAAAAGGAGAAGATGAGTCGGAGTTAACTTATTTTGGTGTATGTGCTATTTATAACAATATTTTTGTGGGTCATTAAGTATCTTTTTAAACCTCTTTGCTTTACGTAGAAATCACATTATACATTTATCTTCTTTTACTACACCTCATTCACTCGTTAACCAATAAAATGATCTCAATTTCTTTCTTGCCTCTTTTTTAATTATAATTTAATATTAAATGTGTAGAGAATTAGAGAAACTCACACCCTCACCCCTCATGGTTACAAAACTTCATTCATGCTCGTTGAATCCTCCAACGACTCACCTTTCACGCCCCTTTTAGTCTCGTTGGAGGAACGTCGTTTCACGCCTATAACGCGGCCACCTCAACTCTCACCAGAGGTGTATGATGGTATCATGGTACACCGCAAGACCTTAACAAAATATATGACCTTCACAAATGGTTAAGCTCGCGTCTCTCCATCTTCAAGTTAGTGCGTTCGACTCACGACACTAGTTGTTTTTTTTCTTGTTTCCTTATTTGCCTTTCGTTTTTTCTTCACTTTCTATTACTTTTAGTTATTAGCCAACAAAGCACAAGAGGATAACTGGAGGTTTTGATGTGGGCCTCTCAGTTTTTATTTCAATTTAGAAAGATTCTATTAAACTCTTACCAAGAGTTTTAAACGTACATTAACTGTCAGTATTAATAAAGTATTTAGAGTGAATGTATACTTTTGTTTTACTTCAATAAAATAAGTTTAGAAGTTTTTCATTGAATTATCAAAACTCAAACGATATACTTTATATAAACTCACTTATAAACGTTTATTTATCCAACTAGGTTTAGTACTTTTTTTATCCAATAACACTTACGTTATGTATGTTCCATGCTGAAATTATAACAATCATAAGCTAGTCTAGTTGGTTATGCTCATGAATCTCTAGACTATAACAGAGGTCACGAGATCTATATTTCTTTAATTTAAACCACGTCAATTTTAATTATGTAATTAATATCTTTTAAATATGTTTATTTACAGAAATAAAAAAACATGAAAACTCAATGTTTTTTGGAAAATCTATCTACCTTTTTCATAGAACACAAACTATCATATCCTAAATTTTTTAAACTAATAATAGATCATGATTACATAACATTCTTAGGTATCAAGTTAAAATAAAAATGCAAAAAGTAATGAATCTATTAAATTTTGCTACTTATATGTTGTTCCGGTGTCAAACTCTTCTACCTCTCTATTTGATCAATAGAGTGACATATATACGTAAATACCATCAGGGCGGCCCTAAGAGGGCGGGGTGGGCAATCACCGATCTTCTCACGGGCATGAAACTTTTTAAAAAAGTTATATTATATGTGTGTATATTTAATATATACATATATATACACACACGCAATCAACAAACCTAATAACAATTTATGTATTTTAGAATATCAAACCTTTGTTTTCGTTAACAATCCTAACTTGTTTAGTACATTGTCATTTATCCAATATAATCTCCAAATTAAAAGAAAGCCGACTAAGAGTCTAAGATGCAAGACAAAGATCAGTTGACAGCTAAATAAAATGTTAGGAGAGTATTTGTTTTGTTTATTACTATAACAGCTATTATACGTATTATAGTACTTATACATATATTATTAATTTTATATTATAAATTTCCTATTTTTACAAATCACCTAATTTTTTTAAAAATTCTTGAAGATGACACCTAACTACCAAAGTACATTAGTACCACTGGTGTCAAACACATGACTATTACATCCAGAATCTTACAGCTCTATCTTCACGTTACACATATACGTTTTTCAATAGATGACACCTAACTGTTTTAAGTTCTAGTTAAATAGACATTACGATATTTTAAATCAACATTACAAATTTTTTATATGGGTTTTATAGTCTTATACGGGTCGTATAGATCCATATATAATCTCATACGCGTCGTATAGGAGGGTCGTGTAGTCCTACAAAGGGCATATAACCCCTCTGACAACCCCTGGTTTTTTTTCGTAGTTAGTGTCGACATTTTTTATACGCGTCGTATAATCCTATATGTGTCATATAGAGGGTCGTGTAGTCCTATAAAGGGCATATAACCCCTCTGACAGCCCCTGAATTTTTCTTCGTAGTCAGTGTTGAAATCTGTTATACGCGTCGTATAGTCATATATGTGTCATATAGGGGGTCGTATAGGGCTATATTGGGTGTATAGCTCTCTGACAGCCCCATGAACTTTTTTGTTTTTAATGTATTCGACTTTATACGCCGCGTATGGATCCATATACGACGTATAGGGGGTGTCGATTTAGATGAATGAGTGTCTCTTTATTATAAGTTTTTTTAATTAGTTTTTAAGAATATTCGATCTCCATTTCACGGTGTAACTTTGGCACTGAGCGAGAAGACCTATAAGTGGTTCGAATAATAAACCACTCTCAGCAACCAATACGAACTTCACTTGATCTGTTACCCCCAATGGATCCACAAGACCACCGATCGCCGTCGTCTGCACCACCGCATCTCCGGCAGCTGCTAGTGATCCGACCACCGCCAGTGTTCACCATCCACGAACAATTCATCTGCGAGAAATTCGACGTCATCAAAGCATACGAATCTCCTTTACCCACACGCGAGTTTCTTCAACAGAACGCACAGTCCGTTACGGCTGTTTTGTGCTCCGGCAACGGTCCGATCACCAGCGACGTGCTGCGGGACCTTCCGGCGGTGGAAATCGTCGTCTCCACCACCACCGGCGTCAACCATATTGATATGGCGGAGTGTCGGCGGCGGGGGATTAGGGTTACGAATGTGGGAGATGTGTTCTCTGATGATGTAGCTGATGCTGCTGTAGGGCTTTTGATTGATGTTATGAGGAGAATTAGTGGTGGTGATAGGTTTGTTCGTGGTGGTCAATGGCCTGTTGCAGGGATGTATCCTCTAGGTTCTAAGGTAAGTTTTTTTTTGTTGGTTTTTCAAGTAAAATTGCTCGTTGGGGGTGGAGGTTGGGTGTACCAGTAAAATCAAAGTTAGGGCGGTGATATTAATAACAAGCCCGTGGGCATTATAGGAATGTTATAAGTGTGGTGTTTTCATTATAATACTATAATTTTTCATAAATCTTAGATAATAATTACGGGATATAATTTTTCATAATGTTATAAGGAATGTGATAGAAACCATTAGACATGATCTTATAACAGATGACAGAAGTTTGTTGGGATGTAAATTAGAACTATCTAAGATTAACGTTTTAAAAAATAGAAAAATGTAAAATTGGTATAATTATGATATAAGACCCAGATTTAACATAGTTTTTTATAACGTATGTTACTTTTTATAGAATACCTTAATTTTTTCTGAGATAAACAATACAACACTCTAAAAGTCTTCCGGGCTTAAACTCTTAAACAACACCATAGCTTGAGATTGAACTTTTGATCTACCTTCTAAGAGGCCTGCTACCACTTGGGCTAGTCCCACAATTATCAAAATTATTCATGTATTACGGTTTAATAAACAATAAGATTTAAATTTGTAGATATAAAAAATGAACCAAACTACAAAATATGTGTCTCAACTCTTGTTTTTTTTCAACATCCATTTCTTTTTCCCTCCTAAATTCCACTTAAAATTTACATTTTCATATATTTAACTTTATTTTTTATTGTGAGAAACGATCATTAATTTCACTAGGCTACAAAACCATAGACATGTAAACGTTAGTTTTTACTGGTTTTTTGTGATGCTTTGAAATTCAGTTAGGAGGAAAGAGGATCGGGATTGTTGGACTTGGAAACATTGGTTTAAGAGTTGCTACAAGACTAGAAGCCATGGGTTGCATAATCGCATACACCTCAAGGCAGAAAAAACACTCCACCACATTCAACTTCTACCCAAATGTCCTCCAACTCGCGTCTGATTCCGATGCCCTCATTCTTTGTTGCGCGCTAACTAATGACACGCGTCACATGATCGACAACAAAGTCATGACGGCGCTCGGGAAAAAAGGGGTCATCATAAATGTGGCCCGTGGGGCGGTCATTGATGAGGTCGAACTGGTCAAGTGCTTGATCGAAGGTGAAATCGGGGGCGCGGGATTGGATGTTTATGAACATGAACCAAATGTGCCTAAAGAGTTGTTTGGGTTAGACAATGTTGTTCTTTTGCCACATACTAGTGCGTGCACAAAGGAGTGTTTTCAAGATGCTGCTCAACTTGTGGTTGCTAACTTAGAAGCTTTTTTCACAAATAAACCATTGATTACACCTGTTACAAACAACTTTTAAGTAGCACAAATTGTACTTTCATTATTATTATTATTGTAGTTGAATACAACATAAAGTTATTATAAAGTAGACATTTTGTCACCAAAAGACCAAACGAAAGCCTTGATATCATCATACAAGACTTGTGCTTTTTGTTGGTTAAAGATCTCCACACCATGGTACCCTTCATCATCAAACTTATTTATCACTTGCACACCATGTGATTCTAACATATTAGCAAACTTCTTTTGCCTATCAACCATAGGGTCCCCACCATAACCCCTGATCAAACATCTAGGTAATCGTTTAATCTTTTCGATCATGTTTTGATCAGGGATTAACGGGTTACAATACTCGTGGTCTCTGTCACTACCTTCAGGTAGTGCCAAAGACCACATTAAATCATTCACTACTAAAGGGACAATACGGTCATTCACTAGACGTAGCTCTGAGTCGGTACGCTTGACTCCGCTAAAAAAGGGCTGATTCATTATCAGCCCTACGATCTTGATCGGGGCAAGTTTCCGATCAAGATCAAGAGCGCGTAGACTCGCATTGTAGGTTATGTTTCCTCCTGAGCTACTTCCCATCAAGTATACTTTCGAAAAGTCAGCAAGCTCGGTCAACCACTCATCACAACCGTTGAGTCCCAAAGCCTGATCTCGCACCCATAACACCGCCTCCATAGCGTCGTCATACGCCGCTGGGAGGCGGTGTTCGGGTGCGAGACGATACTCAACGGAGATCACCACCGCCGGAGACTGGGCGGCGACGGCGGAGCATGAATGGTGAAATGGGAGAGAAGTGGCGCTGAAGGACGATGAATCCGCCGCCGTGGAAGTAGATTATGATCGGAAGTTTTTCTCCGGTGGCGGTTGACGGTGGCGTAACGGGGCGGAAGAGGCGGAGGAAGGTGGCGTTGGTGGGGTTGAGTGGGATGTCTTTGGAGAGAGCGAGTTGAGAATCGGTGGTGAGTTCGGGTGTAGCGGGTGAGGATGGAAGCGGGGCAAGTCGGGTCAAGGATCCGTCCGGGTTTTGTGTGATTTTGAGAAAGTCGTAAGGATCCAAATCGGATTTCGGATCCGCCATGGTTATGTGGAGGAAATAGAGTGGTGGTAGTTGGATATATAAGGATAAGGGTTTGTGTGTTTAATGATAGGGTGAGTAGTTGCAGCTAATTCATTTATTGCCTAGTGAAACAGAAAATAAATTCAAATATTCTACTCAAACAAATAATTTTTAGTCCAACTTTTGCGTTGCATTCCGGTGAAGAGAAAGAACGGAAAGAAAATTAGCGACGTAAAAGAAATAAAAATTAAAGAAATTAAGTAGAGAAAAAAAAATTTAAATTTTCGTGTTACACAATTCAAATAAATGAAAATAAAATAAAAATTATATGTGTTTTATTTATTTTCTTTTTATTTCTTTTTATTTTGTAAGGAAAGTTAGAAGAGAAAATCCTTAAAAAATTTTATTTCTTTTCTTTCATTTCTCCTTTTAAAAAACTCGAGAACACGGTTTTTTTTCTTTCATTTTCATCCTTAAAAAGGCTTTGGAACACAATTTTTTTCTTTTCATTTCTCTCTTTAAATAAGACTCGGTAACACAATGTTAAGGTGTTATTCCCATAATATATAAGTACTAGCTTTAGTAAACCCGTATATTACACGGATTAAATAAATAAAATATTAATATGATGAAATTTATGAATATAAAACAATTTTTCAAGATATGATATGATTAAAATTACGTATGAGTAAGTACTATAAGTAATAAAACAGTAATATCAACTTTTTAAAACTATATTTTAAATAAACATTTTGTTATAACACAAAACGTATATGAATATCAATTTTTAAAATAACTTATCATAACTCATAAATTTAATTATTTTTGGTTTTTAAATAATATACTTTTTAAAAACAGAAATTTTATAATATATCGTATTTTTAAAAAAGTTGATGGTTTATAAAAAATTTATAATAATATTTTATAAAAAATATTTATAATAATTGTTTATTTAGAATTAACATTAACGAAAGATCTTTTTCTTATTTATGAAAAACTATATTTAATATAAAAAATATTAAATAATATTATTAGTAAGTAATGTAATTATTTAATAGGAAATAGAGGTAGAAAAAATGTCATGAGAAGGATTATGGTGATACCATATGTTATCCCAAGTTACTTTTTTATTATATTAGAAAGATTAAAATGTTATGGGTTCAAATCTCATTCTTAGCAAAATGTTTAGAGTTGAGTCAGCGAGTTTTTTCAGCAATAAGTTTCCTCGTAATACGGCCACAATCAAAAAACAAATACATAGGCCCGATTAAAATAATCATACCCTTCGAACGAGGGTCGCACATTTCTCGTTCTAAAAAATTGTACTCAATAAAATACCATATTTACAAAAGAATACTAAAATCATGAAGAAATTAATTATACACTTATACTATTTATAATTTTTTTCTTGAAATTTTAGATGAGTAGTTGTCGCACCGCATGCAACGAAGTGCGCAAGCGCATCGCTACGTATGTTCACATCACAGCACGGGTACAACTTTATTCATTTATATTAAAACTAGAGTCAAGGTGTGAAAAGAAAGAAATTTGTATGATGATATATATTATAAATTGTAGCTAGAAAAATAAAAATAGTAGCAAGGAACTTAAAACAAATTCTAAGTTTATTGTTTTATAATCTTGAATTTATGAGATCAAGTTATGTGAAAGAGACTCATGAACAAAATGTGAAGTATAAGTATGTACATAAAACCATGAAATGATTCGACTCCTCCGGACAGACCTTTGTATAAAATGAAAACCATAAGGCATTAGTGCTTTTTGTTTAGTTAAAAGAATACATGAGAGTTTTAATATATGTTAAATGGATAGTGTGATGTTTCTTTAATTAATTAATAATAAAATAATATGCACTAATGACTCTTAGCTTAACTGGTTAAGATGAAATATACATTATATATAAATAATGGAAAGTCATGAGTTCAAGTTTAACTCTAAGCAAAACTGTTTAGAGTTGAGTCAAAGTGATTTCTCAGAAACAGAGGGTAAACGAATAGATGAGCATGATTAAGTTAGCATCTATCATCCGAAACAAAGTTGTACATTTAACGTTAAAATAAATAATAATAATATGATAATATGCAAGTTCTTAAAGGTATAAATTTGTGTGTGAAATTGTCATAAAATAAATTAATAATATGACCACTAACATCATACTTCTATTTGTATTCCAGATTTTATGAAATCACTATAAACTTAAATGTTATACCGAATTACTTTAGCAAGTAGAAACCGATATATGAATAATATTTCGTATAGTTCATATGTCAAGACCTTTCTTTCAAATTCTTTTTTCTGATAAATAGTCAAACTCTCATTCTAATGACTTAATTACGTAAAAAACATCACATAACCACTTCCACAACGTTTGATCCATAATACTGACCAACCACAAGTAACAATTGATCTAGTGATTCTAGAGACCTCTTATGTGTTTAGATTAACATCCGCAACGAACCTTTTATAAATTATAATCTATATATGTGTCTAGTTTTATAAGTATATTTAGTGATACTCGTATAAATAAAGAGTATATTTTTACTATTTTCAGAAAATATTAAAAAGTTATTAGCTAATAACATGAAATATCGTGTTGACATGAGATCTATCCATCAAATTTTTCAGCTAACTACAAAATAACAAAGCTACTTTGCTTACGGTACACACACAAAAGTTTAATAATCGAGAAAAGGCAGCCAGGCAACTATCTCATGATTGTAAACGTAATTGATTTTTTAAATAACTATAGAGGTATAATAAAAAAGCTATTGCTTAATAGATTTCTCTTTATACAAATACAAGTAATAAATAGTTGAGGTCATTGAATTGTCAAATAATATGATAATGTACAAGTTTTGATAAGTGGTGTCTTGTGTATCTTAGTAATTCCTCTGATAAGTCATTTTCTTTTCTTCCGATTTCATGTTAAGTCTGGTTTGAGTCATTTGTATAATCCTTAAACATTCCAAATAAAATAAATTCGGATATGCAAAATGCGATAAACAAATCATCCCCACAAAGGGTTGCTTTGAAATTGAAGCTATAAATGCCATTAATAGTGCATTTCACTTGTTTCAACAATATTTGCATGCAAAAAAAATCATGCATTTAAGGCTAATACTTTTTGGTACAAGGACTATTCAGCATTTAATTTTTTTCAATAAAATCACAAGATTGCAAACGTAGCAAGAAACTAAATTTCAGTAGCCATCAAATACAATACTGTCATGAGTACAATATACATTTACACTAAATTTCTCATTCTCAAGCTATTATATTGGCTCTGTTTTCACCCACGTAAACCCAACGTTTTGATCTGTTTGATTACGCTTTCAACCGGGGACTTCTTTTTGTTAAAGATGACTTCATTATGCTTGTTAGAGATGTTGTGCTGCAGTTAATAGAGTCTAAAATACTGTTTTTATCAAACACTTACAATTATCAAAATAGCCTTACATAACAAAATATAATCATTGACACATACTAATGAAAGGCGAAAAACACGAAAACTAACAACAAACTAAGTTAGACCTTTATATTTTACATGGTTCCCAACCAATAAAAAAAATATGATTTTAGACCTTGTATATTATTGTCACAAACCGTGAGAAATAGCATAATTTCTTACTATTTTCATAAAAAATTCTTTTACGAGAAAGAACTAAAAGAAATTTATGATTATTTCTCCTAACAAATAACAACGAAACCCTAATTTCCAAATCATTAGCATGATGTTAACCTAAAACTCACCTAAAATGAGGGGAAACATTTTATCATAGATGACATGTGACTAATGACGCTAGATAGCATGTTCATCAAAGAGAGACAACGTGCCAACAAATTCGACACCGTATATGATGGATTGCTTTTTCATAAAAACAACTCCATGGCGAGATACCGTCTGTGATACATATAGGTCATGTTTGGCAACCCAACTTTTTAAATAATTTTAACTTATTATTTTTTGAAATGTTAATAAGTATGTTTGAAAAAAAATTGAAAATTTGATTTTAAAGGGTTATTAAATTACTTTTGAGAAGTTAATAGGAGTGCTACTTTGATAAAACTAGTTGGAAATGTCCACGCGTTGCGACGGTACGATTGTTGCATTATTTTTTGAGAATTCGATTTTAGTCGGTATCGGCTCGGTGCGTTATGACGTAAATTAAAAAATCAAAACATAATTATTGAAAAAATTGAATAAAAAAAAATAATTACGTATATTACAAAAGTTTTTAAGACAATTATATTATCTCAATAAAAATAGAGAAAATATAAGTGGTATTTATGGTCGAAAATCACTTATTATCTAGATTTTAGAGAAAATATAAGTGGTATTTATTGTCGGAAAATAATTACCTTTGACTTTTTGGATGGGTAAGTAGACAAAATTACCCTTCCAAACAAAGTATTGTTATTAATCATCATTATCAGGGCAATAGTCTTTGATCTACAGTTTTGTGTCCAGAGGCACCGTCATTCTTGCAGTAAGCATTCCTCAACGTATCCCTTTTAATTGTCGTTACAGATTCTGTTGTAGACGTGATTAGGGATTTTATCATGTGGTTTTGGTTGATTGTGATATTAAGGAGCAAACTTCGGTTAATGTTTAGATTAGTATTGTAGAATGTAGACTTCTGCTGATCTATGCTTTACAACATGTAATATTGTGAATTTGTGATCATTGTACTTTAATCAATGAACTTTTTTATATTTAACTTTGATTGCTTAATGCATTTATTAGTTACAGAAATTGAAAGGAGTAATCACACGTGCTACTCTCCTAGTTCCCTAGCAATGCTCATTGGCAATAACTCCTTATATTAGTTACATAAGGTCTGGTAAATATGACAAAATTGTAAAGTTATAGTAACCTTATAAAGATTATTTAGTTTAGAAGAATTGAAGTATATGTAATTTGTATTATACCGGTTGCAAGTATTTAAAATTCTAAATCATATATATGTTATAAAGGAGACAAACGTTAAGATAACAATAACAGAATGAACAACAACGTTGGTTTAAATGTTAATTAATTTCATTTTATTTGTTATTTTTTAATTATTAAGCATACTGTGTTGTGACTGTTGAATCTGATGAAAGACAAGTCCCAATGATTTTCTTGAGCGAATTAAGGACGAATTCATCAATAAAAATTTCAGTGGTGGAAAGCTGCTACAGCTCTTGCCAATAGTCTGAACTCTCAACAAAGAATTCAGGTGATCTGTTTCTTCAATTTAATCACAACATTTGTATAATCTTTCTAGATTATTAAATGCTTACTGTTAAGTTTATTATTACCAGACCCAGGTTTCAGAAGTCAAAGGTGTGATGATGAAGAACATTGAACAGGTAACTTTTTTTTGGTGTGTGGGTTGAATTATCATACGTATACTCCTTCCAATTATATACTGTCATGAAAGATTACAAGTGCATATGTTGGTTTAATACAGATATTATAATTGTTTAAATATATATAGGTTCTGGATCGTGGCGGAAAAATAGAACTTCTTGCGGATAAAACTGAGAATCTTCACTCTCAGGTCAGTAAATTCAAGTTCTTAAAAATATACACGGTTCAAATAGGTTCCTTTTGACGCCTTTCCATCGCTTTATCAGCTCGAGAAGTTGGGCTTTTATAATAATATGAGGAACTATTGGACCCATCTATCTACACCTGATTCAAGTCATATACAGTATGTTTAAAAGCGTCTTCATATCATCTCTTGGAACTTTATACGTTGCTTCACAATATTCATATATATGTTATATAATTCAGTGATTCAGTCACACATTTGAATTTATAATCCTGTTTGTTGCAAATTTTTTATCTAAATGGTTGTATGCATATCAACATGTCATGTTAAAGACTAATCTAATTTGTACAAATTTGTGTATTGTTCAGGATCAAGTCTACTTGTATATTCTTGGTAGAGCTTTATGCAGTATGATATATTAACTTCTGTTAATACAATATGTATAAATAGAACACAAATATGATGCAAAAGTAACTGTATCTTGAAAAACAATGTTCTCAAAGCAATTTTAAATGCTTCAAACAAAAATCTGTGTAAACGATTAAGGTCAATAAACCCAGAAGCTTATTTTCATCATGATTATGATTGTGTTTGTAAAGATGCCAAACGTCCAAAAAGAGCTTTTACACAACTTTTTTTGCGATTAATAAGATTAATTGGTGTGTACTATTATTGTATCATACAATCCAAAACAGCCTTTGTATCCATTAGTAATCACAATGAAATATTGATAGCATTGATATGATATACAAGCTGGGTATCGGGCCAAAACATGTACATTTTGCTATTGGGCTGGGCTGACTAGAAAGATTTAGGAGAGTTTATGCTTAAAGAACCCATGTTGCAAGACTTTTATTTGGATGTTTGGCCCATTCGACTATTTGACCATGTTCTTTATAAGCTGTTTTCTAAACGTTTATTCAGTTACCCATTAGAGTTCAAACATAACATGTATCTACCAATTCATAAGTAGACACCGCAAAAATGAGCCCTCTAAATTCTATATTTTTTGTTACATGCTATATTACTAATTATATACAACTAGCATTAAGCTCCCGCGTTGCAGGAAGACGTAAAAACGTGCCAAGTAAATATCAATGTAATACCCCTATCAATGACCACTAACATCAGAAGAGCTCGTATTAAAAAGTAAATAAAATCAAACGAAAAGTAAACGTAAAAACGTTGAACCACAAACGTAATGGAAAACAATAAATACAATAACTAAAGCGATCTAGGACCAAGCATGTTGCGACAAAACTGTTAAATGAAAAAAAATAAACATAACAATGTTGAACAATACACATACATTTTGACATACTAACTCTCAAAATTTATACCGAAATGTAAAACGAAAAAAAGTATAAAAGATGAGAAATATAGAAGAGTAAAAGTAAAAGTGAAAACATTATAGGGGTTAAATAGTAAAATTGTAAAAGTATTGATTTTTAACTACATATATAAATTACTTATATTTAACTACATATATAAAAGAAAGAAAAAAACATATACAATCTTCAATGCTTAGTATACAACAATTAATGCAATTTATGTTGGTAATTAGTAATATTTAAATGGTTGAGAATGAATGTTGTAGGCACAAGACTTTAGGACACAAGGTACACAAATGAGGAGAAAAATGTGGCTGCCGAATATGAAGATAAAACTTAACTAGGGGGTGTTTGGTTTGAAGGAATGAAATGAAATGAATTTGAAAAACTAGTATAATTTTCAAGTAAATTATGTTTGAGTAAGTAATAAACTGTTAAAATCTAAAGGAATGATTCATCTCAAATTCCTTTGGTTGTGGGATTTCAAATCCTTTCATCTAGAGAGGGAATTTGAAATCTCGTAACCAAATAAATTTGAGGTAATACATTCCATTGGCTAAAACATAATTTTAGTTGAAAATTATACTAACTTCTTCATTTAATTTCATTACTTCCAACCAAACGCGCCTTATAGTTTTTGGAATTATTATCACCTTAAATTCTCATTATAGTTCTCTCAGTTTGTGGCGGTTTCAATTGTAGCAAATGAGGTACAATCCTCTGTTTACTGTTATATTTTTCTTTATGCATCAATCTTTAAAACATACCTTTTAATGTATCTAGTTATCTTTCAACCATAATCCGTATTTTTTTAGGGTTAAATGCATTAAAATATTTTTGTTTTAGTGAACAAAAAGTCCCCACATAATCTCGATTATTGGTCGATTGGAGCCAAAACATTAACATCAAAGAAACATATTAGCACTATTAGTGGGTTGTGAAATGTTGTATTGTTTTGGGGTAAGTTGTAATTTTCTTCATCATGTGTGTATATTCGTCAATAACTGTGAAGCCCGTATTAAAGTGGGTCCATGGGAAGTAACATTTTGAGGCCATGCGGTCGCATGGTCTCACGGCCACCAATGCATCAAGTGGAGAAAAATCACCGGACGGAATGAGCCATCAATGTGGCTGGACCACTCACGATTTGTGGTTAGGTTAGTACGGTCTCGACGTAAAACACTAGGAGTGATTAGAGGCGCACACGAGCCCAGTATGAGTTCGCTCAGGCTCAAGCTAGGTTCGTTTTGAGTTTTATTTTCAAAGCTCAAGCTAAGCTCGTTAAAACCTTTTCGAGCTCAAGCTCGGCTCATTAAATTTTAGTTATTTTATTTATATATTTTTATATTTTATTTTATATATATTTTAATTATAGTTTTTCTAAATAATATTACACATAATTTTATTATGTATTATATTTTTCTATATAACTTTTGTATGAAAAAATATATATATTTAGTATATAAGGTAAAATACATAAATAAAAAGTTTGTTTAAACTTGCTAGTTGGCTCAAGCTCATAATGTGAAGCTTAGCCTTGATAATTTATTGATTGGTCACGAGTAGCTCATGAGCCGCTTGGCCTCTTTGCACTCCTAGGTGTGCACAAATAGGCTTCTAGGTCCAAATGGGGTTAGGATGAAACTGGCTCAATAATTTGTGGATTTGTTTGACAAACATTCTTCAATGTGCAAAGGAAAGATTAAATCGCTATATAATTTAACAGACATACATGTGAATCTCAAAGGAAAGATTGAATCTCTACATCGTTCAACAAGACATACATGTGAATTTGAGCATGTTGTTGTTTGTGAGCATCTTATGTTTCACCCTTTTTATCAAATAATCTACAAGATTATACATTAAATGTCCTATCTGATAGTTTGTATTCAACCAAAGTAGGAATATCCGGAGCAAAAGCTCATTTAGCATATACGACTCAACTATGGACTCTTCGACCATTAACTTGTTGAGCATATATGACTCAACTATGGACATCTCGACCATTGACTTGTTATGATAATTCTCTTTAACGACTCAGATTTCCTAATAATCAAAACATATTAATATATTGTTTTTATGAATCTACTATTTTTAAGGAACTATAATTTATCTCATAAAGATACATCCACACCTGATGTTATATAGGAACACTCGTAACAGCTTCACATGTCAAGTGTTTCCTGAGTAAGGTATCGAGGCGGGAAATTGCTCCAACTTGTAAATTGTCTTAACAATATTGCCTTTCAATATATAAGTTTGCTTTTCTTAGTTCCTAAATGATACAAATTTTGAAATACACAGCAAATGAGCTTTAACCTATGTAAGTATTAGAAATAGAAAAAAAATTACTAACAAATTATAATTCAACACAAATCAATAGATTAATATCAATTTAAGATCGAGCCCACCCTAGCCACATGCAAACGGACCCAAAGAATCCATGAAAGTGAAAGCTCACCATCACAAACCAAAGTCTAAGATCACCCCAATAACTTAACGAATCACAACCTGATAAGACCGAGCCATGGGTCCACAAAATCCTAATCACCATATCACTCAACCCCACCGAACCCACACGCGACCACTCGAACCCATTTGTGACTTTTTGGGACCAACAAACACTCACTAATTATAATAACCACACTCTTCTCGTGTGTGTATATATATCCAATGCAACAAGCCCTTGCACTATACTTTCGACATTTTAGTACTCAACAAGTCACATTAATAACCTATAATATATAAGTTAAAGTTAAAAGTTAAACTCTCATGCTTGCTGCAAAGAAAACCGCGAATGCGGTTGGAGGCAAAACCGCAAGGGCGTGCGACAGCTGCGTGCGCAGGCGGGCTCGATGGTATTGCGCTGCCAATGACGCTTTCCTTTGTCAAAGTTGTGATGCCTCGGTGCACCCAGCTAACCAGTTAGCTGGTACGCATGAGAGGGTCTTGCTAGAGACCGCGTCCTCTAAGCTGTTTGGTTCAGGCGATGGTTCGCCTGAACCAACTTGGCACCAAGGGTTCACCCGTCGTGCACGAACCCCGCGTCAGCGTGGTAAGTATTCTCTCAAGGGAGAAGAAAAGAACGACGCGGTGAACTATGTGGTTCCTTTGGTTCCCGAGATAGGCGTTCTAGAAGCATCATTGCTTGATGATGATGATGATGATGATGATGAAGAAGAGGTTTTGTATCGAGTTCCGGTGTATGATCCTTTTGAAGCTGAATTATGTAATGTTTCTAATGAAATAGATAGGAGCTTGAGTTTTATAGGGGAAAACAAGGAAGAAGATGCATGTAATTTGAATGATCTTCAAGGGTTTGATCTCCCAAATGATGATTTGGAGCTCTTAGATTTCGCTGCTGATGTTAAAAGCTTATTAGGGTTTGATGATACATCTTGTAGGATTGATGATTTGGGGTTGACTAATAACTATAAAGATGAAGATAACTCTAACTATGTAGGAATATGCTTTGATGAACATAGAGTGAAAGTAGAAGAAAATGAAGTAGAAGCAATCTTAAGTGTTGATCATTGGGACTTTGATTATGAAACCTCCATGGTAATTAAAGAGGAAGACCAGAAGATGATCGCAGGCATCGAGAGCGAGCATATGATGATGGTGTCGAATGACCACAACAACGAGAAGGCGAGACCATTGAGCATAAGTTTGAGGCTGAATTACGAAGATGTGATCAATACTTGGGCTGATAAAGGTTGTCCTTGGACAAACGGAGCCCGACCCGAACTCAACTCTGATGGTTCTTGGCCTGACTTCATGGTTCTCACTTCTCACTCTTCATCTGTCTGTTTGTCTGTCTGTTTGTATATTTGCATATTATTAATTTATCACCGTCTTGATCTTCTTCTCGTATTGATTTGTTTAAGACCGCGTATTTGCTTATCAAGAAGTGATATTTTAGGGTTTGCAATGCGCGGAGAACAACAATCCTTCATACGGGCGCATAGGAGGAAGTGATGGAGGAAGAGAGGCAAGGGTGTCAAGGTATAGAGAAAAGAGAAGAACGCGATTGTTTTCGAAGAAGATAAGATACGAAGTGCGCAAACTAAACGCCGAGAAAAGGCCAAGAATGAAAGGGAGATTCGTGAAGAGAAACCTTTGAAAAACCTCATTCAACTTCTAGTTTTGAACCAATATGATCAAGAACTAGCACTAGAATATTGATGAACAAATGGTCTTTGTTCATTAGTTTGTTGTTATCCTACTATAAACCTTTGAAATTAGCTTGTTTTCTTAGGAAGATTGGGAAGGGTTCACTGGTTTGTTGATTTTGCTTGTTTTATTGGGTAAATATGTGATTTTGTTTCTCCTTTGATGTGATGTATTATGTATATGATAGTAATGAAGAATATTTGTGACTTGAGTTGAACTACTAATTATACATGCACGTTTAAGACAAAATGAGCTAGGCCTCTATGATTCTTTGAGTAGTTCACATGCTATATATACATTCACTTTTGTAAATCATTAGTATCTCGTGTGACTAAGTAAGATTTTAGATATTGATGGGTGAAAGTTAGAAGGAAAAAAACTTTGAATACAAATAATTATTTTCTGTTTTATTTCAACGATAATTTAAAAGTTTTTTAAAACAAATATATGTACATCATGATATGTATCTGTCAACATTTGAACTCTTAAACTTTTTGATTGTGAAACACCATTTAACTATTATAATCCATGTTGATCACAAACAATTTATGAGTGTGCGTAGTGCTAATTTATATATTCTTCGCAATAAGGTAAGACGTGTTCAAATTAAAATACGAGTTTTATAAGTAACAAGCGGTAAACTATAAGTTTGACTCCCACACCAACACGCACAGATAGCAAATAATAATCTGCAACCTTTTCCTTGATGATTTATCAAGTTCAAAATCTCAAGGAACCATATTGTCTAAGACTAAAACTGAATGGATCAAGCTGAAAGCTAAATAACAAAAGTTATTTTTTAAAATTAATTAATATGTCATTGTAAGAGTTGCTACGAACATGACATGTCTTTTGGTTTACTAAAATAAAACCATCTTAATACCAATTATTTTGCTTATTTCAAGATTAATTTGTAAGTTGATTTCCTTTTTGAGACTATAGAATTAACTAGTAGGTCAGTGTATCTATAAAAAGAGGTAAAAGTTGTTAAAACCAATGAAGATAAAACTCGATCTCTAGTAGCTTGCTTTATTTCCCAAAACAAGAGACTGGACTCTCTTGCTTGGCCATCAAACAACCACAGTATTATTCTATTTAACGATTAACGAAAGAGAATACATAAAAGTGCGGTGCCATGTCGAACTGTAATCTCCATTAGTACAGTTACCGCCCTTTGAGAGACGAATAGTACCTGTGAAATCCTTCGCGACAAAATGTACTTCACTCAAACATCTCAGCTGTGCTTAGTGAAATAACTGTTATCTATTAATCAAATTGTGAGGTTTTCTATTGGTTCAACCCTTCAATTTTAATTCTAAAAAAGCTCTATAACTTCACTTGAACCTTTGAAATTGATATACATTTTTGTAGCAAGAAAATTGAACTATCAAATATTGGAAGTGTATATGTTTAACTAACATTTTTGTGTGTTCATGTACTGAAGATGATTTTGGTCCACAATATTGTGTCGATTCAAATTCACATCATAATTGGTATGGGAAAAAAAGCAGTTAAAAAAATAAAATAAAATCATAAGTATAAAAAGGCTAACTTTTACATTGCAACTAGATACAGAATATATATACACAGATAGGGATTAGTCATTTTGAGAACCCCATTTTAAATAAGAACTATAAAAACTAATATGAGTCACACGTTTATCAACGCGTACTATATTGATATCATTTTGAAAAAATCGTCAACCCTTATTTACACATGTGTAAATACGGTTTTACACATATGCAATGTAGGTATTACACATATGTAAAACGACGTACGTAAAAAATGAGTTTTAAAAAAAAATTATTATTTTATGAAATCGGAAAAGGAGAGAAAAACTTTTGTCTTTTTAATTTTTTAATCTTTTATGTTTTATTTATATTTTTATTATATTTTCATTATTTATATTTTTTTCATTAAAAACTAATATTTCACATTAGTTTTTAAAATTTTCAAAAAAAAAAGTTTTTATTTGAACCATATGCTTAAGTTTAATGAACATAAGCATAGAATATGTCAATATGACATGCATTCATTGAAAGTTGAAACTGAACTAAAGTGACTGCGTAAGTCAAATAGGACCAAGTGAATGGCCCAATGTGTAATGGGCCCATAAAATATGAGCCCATTGAATAATTGAATGGTCCAATGCTGATATAATGAGAATTGCGAAAGTCTCACAGTAACTTGGATTTCATGAATCAGGACTCCAAAGAAGACACGTATTTAAACTCTTCTCTTCCAGGAGAAGTAGGCTTATAAATAAATAAATAAATAACTGCCAATGAGTCGTAGGTCAACTGGTTTAAGAGGAGACATCTTATGACTTTACAAAGTAGAGGTAATAGGTTAGAGTTTCACTAGGTGCAATATACTCCTAGTGGGCTAAGGGTTTTACCACAATAGACCTTTAGGTGGTGGGTTTCCCTTGGAATGGTGGGCGAGCCTAGTTACCGGCGTTGTCTGTGTTCGCGGGCATGGGTGGCCTTTCGCCAATGGATTTACCCGTGTGACCGGGCTTAAAAAATTATACGTTGGCCGTTCAAAATAAATAAATCAATAACTCGAAAAATAAATCAAAACTCTTGCATCACGCTCATGACTGTGGTCATGTCTAACTCGATCACGCCCCCTACTACGCCTAGGCACGTGGTGTTTGAATGTGATAGGAACGCCCTCTCAACCTATAACACCACTACATGTGGTCTCGTAAACAAGCCTAATTGAAATCATACTCAAATTATAATAAAAAATAGAATAATATTTTGCTATATTAGAATCAAATATTTATATATTAATCCGTGGGGCTTCCATAAATTGAGTGTACGAAAAAGACTCGCACATAATACAACCACACAAACACAAGACAAAGTGATGGATATATTATCTCACATGTTCTCTCTTATTTTCTTGCTTTTTTAGCATTAGCATATCTTATCACCATTTTCGGCCACCATAGCTCAAGGCTACCGCCGGGCCTTATGTTTTCCCGATCATCAGAAATGCCTAGTCCTTACGGAACAGACATTTTAAACGTCCTTAGACCGTGGGTTTTTTTTAAACACTCATTTACATAACTTTTATTAAAACAAAATATCAAATATCAATCTAATCAATAGATAATGGATTAACTAATATATGTTACATTTAGTCTTGGGAACGGACCCACTTATATCCATATAATAAGAAGTAGTGACCCCATTAAACCAACAACACATATACCACGAAAACTTGAATGAAGCCGTTGATTTTTGGGTAGTGAATAGTGACACGCCATATATTTTAGTTGATCGATTAAACTAAAGAAAATTTTTGCTTAGTGGTTCACGTCATTTAGTTCAAAACAGAGTACGAAGTTTCTACTCTTCATCTTTTTTTTTTATTTTTGGTTCTTTTTTATTCTTGGGCATTGGCTTTATTTTTTTGCTTCATTTTTCTACTCGAGCTTTATTGTATTCTTTGGAAAGATTAATTTACGGTTCACCGTTGAAGCTACTTATGACAAAAAATAGAGCATAGTGAGATCAATATTTCTTTTTTCTCCATTGTTAGAAGATTTCATGACATCTTGAAAAAATCCTTTATATAAGATGACCTCGAGATACGTTGTTTCTGTAGTGTATTCACAGTATCTTCATATACATAATCAGATATATATATATATATTATTTTTTTAACGGTAATGTACGACCCTTCTTCGTATAATAGACGTTATTTTAATCAGAACCGAGACCGCACCCCAACGCCCGGTTAGACTATACAAAATTACAAACCAGTTTTGACTAACAATTGATATACCAGTTAGGTAAAAAAACCGAACATATTTTTTAATTATCAGAAAAAGAAGAAATTTGCACCTCTAGAACTTGCTGTACCTACAGGCCCATTGTGCCTGCCCTGGTTCTATAATGGGTTTAAAGGTTTGATCTTTTATTCCAAAAAGGTTTTGTGAAGGTCCCAATTTTTTTTGCCGTATTTGTTTCAATACTAATATAAGGTGCTAGTAGTACAATACTAAAATAAATGGATGGGCCACATAGAATTAGATCAACTTTAGGAACATTATTCTTGCAGGTTTCTTAAATTAGAGTTTCGAAAACATTTAGTTTTATATTTTATTAATTTATAGCTTGACGATTAAAAATAAAATGAACGAGTTGTTGTTAAGTTGTAGACTTGTAGTTGTGTCCGGTGAGCATTTACATAACTCAAAATATAATTCATACCAAAGCAATAAGAAAATATCGGCAAAGGTGTATAGAGAAACCAAATTCATATAAAAATTAGAAGTAACCAGTTTCGGTTTTGAATGTAATATATTTGAAATTTTACGAAAACGTTATAATTTAACCGCAATATGATATTGTAATCGGTTTTGATTGTTTTTTTTTTACTTTTGGGGGTTTGGTGGGGTGGGGGGAGGGGGTTTGCAATGGCAAAGAATCATAGGGCTCAGGGGCTACCGTCCCCTTTATTTTTTTCATCAGTTGTTTTAATTTTTAATTCAATAGTATAAAATTTTGGTTAGGTAGTGTTAATTTTTATATAAATATCGAATTTTTGTCCCTTTAAAAAATTTAATTTCACTCATGTCCTCCTACTGATAAGTTTAAGCTTCGTCACTTGAAGATGAGGGTGGGGGTGTTGTATATTACAGGTTGCGCTACCGTGTTGCTTCGTCGCTATTATAAAATTAACCACTCAAGCAAACCTCTTTTTTAATCAATATGTAGTAACACAACTTAGTTAACCAATACATTTATGAAACTATTAAATTCACCATACACACCTTTTAATAGGTGTTATAAATACACATCCATTCCCGTTAATTATTGAGTCGGTTAGTTGTAAGCTACTCGAGCTCGATTTGTAAAAAATTCTAATCAAGTCAAACTTAAATAATTCAACCTCAAGTTAAACCGAGGCTCATTAAATAAACAAATTTGTGCATGAGTTTTGGATATTAAGTTCATTAGGTTCGTAAGCTAAAACTAGGCTTTTATTTATATATTTTTTATTTAATATATTAGGTACATCTACATGATAATAAAAATAAATATTTATAAATTTATGACACAAAATATTATAACTATAAACATATATATAAAAGTAGTTATAAATCTTAATAACTAAAAATATAAATAGTTAACGAGCTGAGCCAAAGTCAAATTTAAACTTAACTAATTACTTGTAGCCCGAACTCGAGTTTATACGAAGTCACTAGACTCGTTATACCATCATCTCTCATCACCAAAGGAGCATCATGGCACCTCTTATAGTCTTATCCTTTTTCTGTATATATCGATCTCGGGCTCCAAGCCACACATAATATTATATATTTTATTATTTCACTAATTTGATTTTATATGTATATTTTTAAGGGGTAACTTTATAAAATAATAAGCAATTTTCAAAAGTGTTCTAATTAAGTAACTCAAGTTTTAAAAGTGTTCCAATTAGATCACTCATTTTTATATTTTATACAAATTAAAAGTCATAACATATTTTTTAGTATGTTATACTTTTGGATTCAGTTAGAAAATATTTTTTTCTATTTTTTAATGCTGATATAGAACGTTAACATAAACTTTAGGCACTTTTTTTATTTTTTTCATAATTAACATGTTTTTTTTATTTTTTTAATATAATTTTATATATTAAAATTTTTAACTACAATGTCTTTTGCATCATTACTTTCTTGTCGTAATAAAATTTGGTAATGACTCGATTTGATCGTTTGGAGGTCCGATTTGAGAAATATACGTATGAGTGATTAAATTAGAACACTTTTAAAAATTGGTTACTATACTGTGACATTTTCCGTATTTTTAAATTCGAGTGACATCAAAAATGAATAGGCCGGTGGCTGCACAACTCAATAAATTGGAGTGTCATGAATGAACACTCACACCTACACCTCACAAAATTACAAACCGATGGATTACATTACCTTATCTTTATTATTTTCTTTTGTTTTAACATTTGCATATGTCCTTATCACATCCGGCCACCGTAGCTCACGGCTTCCACCGGGGCCTTATGTTTTTCCGATCATCGGAAATCTTTTACACCTCGGCGACAAACCACACCGCTCTCTCGCGACGCTCTCTAAGCGTTACGGTCCCTTAATGTCGCTTAAGCTAGGAACTAGAACAACCATAGTCGTTTCATCACCAGATATAACCAAAGAGTTCTTGCAAACACATGACCATTCGTTCGCTAGCCGATCAATACCCGACACCGGCAGAGTGGTGGACCATGAGAAGTACTCCATAGTTTGGTTGCCAGCAGAAGATCAATGGCGAAGACTACGAAGAATAACTAAAGAATATGTGTTGTCGGTGCAACGTCTAGATGCTAGTGAACTCCTACGTCAAGAGAAGGTACATGATGTCTACTATCAAATATTAAAATTCCAAAGGGATTTAAACTAATGATATAAAAATGTGTTGTGTGATGTCTCGCTCAAAAAGTTTGTGTTTGGGGGCATTTGGAGGTTTGTCGTTAGAAACAAAAACAAGTATTAATAAACTCTAGACCAAGGTGGTTATTTATGTATATATCTTGAGAATTATTTCTATATTCGTTAGGAATTAGAATAACTGAAAGTAGAAAAGGAATAATATTAATAAGTTACTCGTCAATTTTATTTTATGTTTATTTTGTTGTTTGAATAGGTAAAAATAGATAATAACTATAAATTATATCTAAATTAAGGTTTGATTATACTTTCAGGTAAAAGAACTGCTTGGTCATGCTGATCGTTGTTGTATAAGTCAAAAGGCTATGGATATAGGTGGAAGCATATTTACGACATTACTTAATATCCTCTCAAACTTTATTTTTTCTATGGATTTAGCTCAATATGATTCCATGTCATCACAAGAATTCAAGGATGCAATACGAGCTTTGTTAGAAGTTGCAGGAAAGCCTAATATAGCTGACTTTTTTCCATTTCTTAAATCTTTTGATCCTCAAGGATTAGTGCGACATGGAAATGTCTATGGTACAAAGATATTGACTATTTTTGATAGGATCATTGATCAACGATTGCACGCAAGATCAAGTTCATTTGTTACATTTACAAACAATGATGTTTTAGACTCGCTACTCAATCTCAGCAATAAAGATGAATCTGAGTTCAGTCGAAATGACATTAGACATTTGTTTCTCGTAAGTAAATCATTTCCATTAGCAAGACATAGATCAAGCATTAAACATTTTGTTATCATTATAATGGCCTTAATAATTTATCATTATTGAAATTATTATAGGCTTTATTTATTGCTGGAACTGATACGACATCGAGCACGCTCGAATGGGCGATGGCTGAGCTTATTTACAATCCAGAGAAATTGGAATTAGCTCGATCAGAGGTCATCAATCTCATTAAAAACAAGAAGGATATATTAGAAGACTCGGATATATCTCAACTCCCTTACTTACAAGCTGTTATAAAAGAAACTCTTCGATTACATCCTCCGGCCCCTTTTCTTATCCCTCACCAAGCGATACGTGATGTGGAAATCCAAGGCTTCATGGTGCCCAAAATACACAAATCCTTTGTAATGTGTGGGCGATGGGGCGAGACTCAAAAGTTTGGTCACATCCGAAAACCTTTATGCCAGAGAGATTTTTGGAAGTTAAGCTTGACTATAAAGGTCAAGATTTTGAGCTCATTCCTTTTGGTTCTGGAAGAAGGATATGTCCAGGATTAAATATGGCACATAGAATGTTACATGTGATGTTAGGTTCTTTGATTCATAAATTTGATTGGAAGCTTGAAGGAAACATGAAGGTACAAGATATGGACATGAGCGAGAAGTTTGGGCTCACATTGCAAAAAAATACACCACTCAAGGTCATTCCACTTAAGCTTTAATGGGTTTTAGATGTTGTCTTTTATTATTAAAATTTTAAAAAAAATCAATAATATATTATTGAGTTACCTTATCTTCATGTACGGCCTTGTTCTTTTTATTTTGTCCTGTTATTTACCTTTGCATAAACACTTTGAGAAGCTCGTTTTTTGTTATATGTTATGACCTTTTGAGATAGATGTAACACCCCAGATTATTCTTACATTTGTCGTGTAGATAAGAGATGTCAGACTTAATGCATTAACATCTTGTTCCCTACGATTTTAGGGTGTAAACTTTATATTTTTATGGAATACTTGTGATCAGAGGAGAATGAAAATATTATTGTATATTTGTATATTTGGTAATATAATGTTTAACCCATATAACTTTTTTAATATTTTTGAAAAATGGATGTGAATGAAGAGATAAAAAATGTAATGATAAATGTATAAAAACTAAAAATAGTATTTAATTGAAGATGCAGGAGAAAAATTAATGATTTTTAATTTATTTATAAGGTTGAAAATAAAAAATAAGATGTAAATATTCTTATAAGTAATGTTGTAATGCTCAGCTTCTAATTCCCCTAGCATGTTTTCAGCACATTAGTCATGAAAGAAAATAGAGCCTCACGATTAAGCGTTATTGGATAATAGCAATCTAGAATAGGTGACCCTTTGGACGTCTCAACCCGTGTGACAAAAATAAAGACGCAAGCTAGCGCAAAACAGACAATATACTAGGATGAAAAAATGAATATTAAAAATAGTATTATAGTCACTCATAGAACTTGTTGGAAATGAAGTACTTCCTCTAAAAACTAGAGCAATAAAGAAAAGAATGAAAATGAGCCATCCGATACTATAGATAAAGTAATTTGCATTTAATATTGACGTGTAACAAGTCTTAGTTTCATAAGTATAATCAATGTTCACTACCGACTTTCACAATTCTTTATGACTTTTGAATTAATTTTTTTTATTTGTTTTGATTTCTGTAATTGATTTTCTCACGTTTCATTGTTCATAAATGATTTTCTCACGTTTCATTGTTCATAAATGATTTTCGCAGAAGTCTTTATTTCAAAATTAGTTTTGTTTAGATTATAAAATTTTGAATCAAGCTTTTCACATTATTCTCATTGATTTAAATTAATCTTTATAATTTGTTGGGTAAATTATATATATTGCCTTTTAACTATTACTAAAATTACAAATATTGTCTTAAAACTTTAATCAAGCATAACAATTATTTTTTTATTTGAAGATTTAACGTATTTTTAGTCTTTTTCTTTAACTGAATGTATTTATTCTTGTAACTTTTCTAGCGACACTTTTATTCATACCATATAAAGAACCAAAATTTTAACTTATATTAATCTTTTATTTTATTTTTTATTTTTCTTCTTACTCTATTTTCCACGACTTTTATTTTCTTTCTTTATAACACACTTAATAGTTTTTTATAAATATAATTTTAGTTATAAATGTTATGTTTAATTGAGTAAAACTTGTTTATATAATTTATACTACTATACAAAAACTCATGATCATTATGGAGCTTATAAAAAGGGTAAAAAACTACAAGCGGTGTGCATGTGTATAGGAAAAGGGTCAATATTTGTTTTTTTCTTACTTATTTACTAAATTTTCTTTTATGACATGATTTCACAATTTCAGATACTTGCCCACTTGTATTTTTGGAAAACGTTACATGTTTGGACATAGCCTGCTGGAAAACAAAATGGTACTAAAACTAAATTCAATGTTTCATGATCCGGCAACAAAAAGCATAAAACATTGAAAACCGGATCGGACCGGCCAGTCTGACCGGTTGTATCAGGAACCGGATTTCAATCCGGTCCGGTTCAGTACTTAAAATCGTTTTGGCTTTAAACCGGTGGTCGGACCAGCGGTCGAATTGGTTTTTCATATATATTTTTTTAGTATTTTTCTACATATATATTTATAAAATAATTATAATTTTATCTCGTTCTTATATCCGGTCTCAACCGATAAGACGTCTGGTCTACTGTCCGATCCGGTTCTAAAAACATTGCATAAAACGACAAACGAATGCATAGTGGTATGGTTATGTGAATCTAGAATCAAAACTTCAATTCAAACATAAGTGGCGATAAGATCGCGGTTAGGTTGTGGCGGTAGAGGTCGAAGAAGAAGCGGAAGAAAAAGGGACAGAAAGGCATGTAGTGTGAGATTTGGTGGCTAAAATAGAAAGGATACCAAAATATTGTGGCAAATATGAAAGACAAAGGAACCATACTCTTCATGAAAGTTTGTAATGTACTATACAAGTGTGCGTACCCGCTCTCTGTTGTGGGATGTCAGGACTCGAACTAAAAGATAAGAGTTGGGATTGATAAAACGATTTGAGACGTGTTATTAAAACAATGATCAAGAAAGTTTGGAGTTTAATACTTTATTCAACGAAAAAGTTGGCTCATTTAACAAAAGAAAATAACTGACGCATGTTAAATCTATATCGGATATCCGCATCTAGTATTGTTCTTTTTAGAAAAGCTAAAAGTCAGATATACACAACAGTAAAGTTAATAAGATAATAAATTACATTAACACAAAAAAAATGTTTGTTATTATTAGAATATGAAATATTATAAATACTTTACAACTAAGAAGTATGGAACAAGGCTGGTCTATAGTAAAAAATAGGAGAAGCGATGCGAGGAAGCTTGGCGGAGAAAGAGTTGATATCACGACTTTTTTCATTACGAACTTTCCTGATGGAGTTTCTAGTGCTCATATTTGGAAAATATTTGAGCCTTTTGGAGATATAAAAGATGCTTTTGTTCCGAAGAAGAAGGATAAACTGGGGTGCTGTTTTGCTTTTGTTAGATTTGCTGGGGTATCTGACGTGAAGTTGTTTGTTGACAAGTTAAGTACGGTGAAAATCGGAAATATGCGTATCAAGGCAAATGTTGCGAGATTCGACCGAGCAAAGGAAGGGAGTGGAGGCCCGGAAATAAGTCGTAAACAACCGGGATTGGGTGTAAATGGGGCTTATGCAGATCGCAGGTGGTTGCCAAAGCCAGAATTAAGAAGTGTAGGAATCTCATACAAGGATGTGGTAGCTAGAGAAGTTAACACAATGGAGAAAGTTATCAACATTTCAGAGGTATCTAATGGGGCGGAAGTTACATGGCGGAAAAGTTCGCTTCTGGGAAGATCTAAGTCGTTGACGGTGCTGGAAAATCTTCGGAATCTACTTGACTCGTCGGGAATGCCGGATGTAGAATTGAAGTACGTCGGGGCTCTGAAGGTATTGCTTTGTTGGCATGCTTCTGTCTTAGCAAAAGATTTTCTTTCGTCAAATGAGGAGCTTTGGGCTGAATGGTTCGAATCTCTAGTGGTGTGGGAGGGTCAAGAAATTCCATATGAACGAATTGTTTGGCTTGAAATTAGAGGTGTGCCCCTGAACTTGTGGGATGGTCGTACGTTTGAGCTCATAGGCGAAGAGTTTGGGAAGGTGTTATGTCCCATGAGGGTCTCGGTGTGGGACGTCAATCTGTCGATTGGGCGAGTTTGTGTATTATCTCGTCTGGGAAATCCATGATGAACATCGGGTCATTCAGTGGAAGGGTAGACGTTCAAAGTCTGGATTAAGGAGGAAAGTCATAATTGGTGCCCGAATTTTATTCCGGTTCTATCCGATTCTAATGATGTGGAGGGTGATGATAGTGTTGACATGAATCAAGCAGACGATGAAGGTGGTTCAGAGGAATTGGAAGAAGAGAATTCATAGCCAGCGGCAATGCCGGTGCTTGCTCCGGCGAGCATGATGGTCAGCCGACTTTTGTCACTAATTCGATACATGGAGAAGAGCAACAGTCGTGCATGGGTAGTGGTAATCTGCATGCGGAGCAGATGGAAAGTCAGGAGGAGAGAGAAGATCTTAACGGTCTTCAAAATGGTGGGTCGTTCGATGGAGTGATTAATGATAATAATCCTATACAGGAAGGTGGTATTGGGCCTAATATGAATTATCCGAATGGGCCGGGAGTAGGCATGGGAAATTCGTTTGGGCCGGTTTTAGATAGTGGAGTTTCGGAGGACCAATTTGTGGAGCAGACCTTGGAAGTGGAGGATAGTGACAATATGGGTAGGGTTGTGGCTGATTCTTCTATTGACCTCAATAAAGTAGCGGATAATGCTCAAGATGCTCCAGGAGGTCGGCCTCACAAAAAAGGTTCAAAAGCGAGAGTAGTAGGTAAAATTCCCAGGCACTCTTTGAAGATGAAGGACTCAATCTGGATCCCGTGTCCATCTCAGCTCCAATCCGCCCGTGCTCGCAAGGTTGGATCTCAAGAGCTCTCAGGTGGTGGTGCCAATCATCATTGTTCTAGTGGTGATAGGGAGGTTGAAGACACGTGTATGGTTGGTGAACGAATTGGTTTTAAAGTCAATGGATTTGAACAGCAGATAAAAGAGTTAATAAATGGAGAAGGAGTCATAAATGTCCCCAATGAATTGGTTATCTTTAAACTTAAGAGGAGTAAAAGGGTGCTCGAAGAGGTCGTGGGTGCAAAAGATTAAACAAGAGTATTGTGTGTCATTCATTGCTATCCAAGAGACTCATATACAAAATCCTAATGAAGCTGATTTCGCCGGCTTATGGGGGAAAACGGAAGCTGAAATGGATTGGGTGGATGCGGAGGGCAGGTCGGGGGGTTTGGTGTCAATTTGGAACCCATCGATGTTCAAAAAGAAATTTTCCATTAAGAATCGTCATTTTCTTCTAATGGTGGGGAGTTCGCTGGGGATTGATCAGGATTTGGTGGTTGTTAACGTCTACGGTCCAAATGATTCGGGTGCAAGGAGTGATCTGTGGAAAACTCTCCTGGCGCATAAGGTGGCTATCCCTGGTCTTTGGATTTTGCTCGGGGATTTCAACGAGGTTCGCTTCCCCTCGGACCGTTGTAATTCGAGGTTTTGCGTTGTTAGCGCTCAGCGTTTTAACAATTTCATCAATGAAGCCGGCTTGAATGAATATGCGATGGGGGGTAGGTCTTTTACCTATATGTCTTCTGATGGTGCAAAACTTAGTAAAATCGATAGAGTGCTCGTCTGTTCTGAATTTTGGATCCGCTGGCCACAAGCTGCCCTAACTGCGTTACCCAGGAGATTCTCGGACCATAGCCCGTTGATTCTTAAAACGGAAGTAGGGGATTTCGGACCTATCCCGTTCAAGTGCTTTAATTCTTGGCTGGATTGCCCGGGGTTTAAGTTAATGGTTACTGATACTTATAAGAAAGCCGTTGTTAGCGGCCCTCCGGACAGGAGGTTTTTCTTAAAGATGAAAGCTGTAAAAGAAGCAATAAAAGTCTGGAGGAAAGAAAGAAAGAGGCTGATATGGAAAAGTTTGGGGATCTAGAAACAAAGATCTTCAATTTGGAAATGCAAGCAGAGTGGAGACAACTTTCTGGCACTGAGTTGGAGAATAGATTGTTATGGAAAAAGGAACTAAGAAGTATGGAGGTAGCTAAGAATAGAGACGTAATGCAAAAAGCTCGAGTTAAATGGGTGATAGATGGGGATGAGAATTCAGGGTTCTTTCATAAGGCCATTAAAAGGAACATAAAAGCGTCTAGAATTAATGGCCTGGCTATTAATGGGAAGTGGTCTACGGACCCTAGGGAGATCAAACATGAGGTCTTTAAGCACTTTAAGGCCCGTTTTTCTAAACAGTGTGTCAACCGCCCGTCTTTTATTAGCGACGGTTTCCAGGTTCTTTCCCCCGAGATGGCTGAGTTTCTTATTACTCCTTTTTCTAATGCTGAAATCAAGAGTGCGGTTTGGGAGTGTGGCGGAGATAAAGCCCCGGGGCCGGATGGCTTCAATTTTAACTTCATCAAAGCCTTTTGGTCTATCATGGAAGACGATATCGTTAATTTCATGATGTATTTATTCTCGGTGGGCAGATATCTCGCGGTTGTAACTCGTCTTTTATTGCTCTCATCCCAAAGATTACTGACCCGCTTGCTCTTCATGACTTTCGGCCCATTAGCCTTGTTGGGTGCATCTGCAAAATATTCTCAAAAGTACTGGCTAATAGAATTAAGAAGGTTATTCATTTGGTTATTAGCGATGAACAATCGGCCTTTGTGGCGGGTCGGAATATTCTAAATGGGCCTCTTATCATTAATGAATCGTTGGCTTGGTTAAAACAAAGGAAGGGATCGGCGCTTCTTTTCAAAGTTGATTTTGAAAAAGCATATGATATGGTTAATTGGGGCTTCTTAGACTCGGTGATGAACCAAATGGGTTTTCCGGTCAAATGGAGGAAATGGGTGTTGGCTTCTTTGGAATCGGGCTCTTCATCCGTGTTAGTCAATGGGTCCCCCACGAAAGAGTTCCATCTATCTAGGGGTTTACGGCAAGGTGATCCACTATCCCCATTCTTATTTATATTGTAATGGAAGCTTTTCATGTTATGATGCATTCGGCAGTGAACAAAGGTGTGTTTCACGGGATTAGACTCCCGAATGAAGGGCCTATTTTATCTCATCTTTTATATGCTGATGATGCGTTGATTCTAGGTGAATGGTCTTGTGCTAATGCGATGAATTTGGCTAGAATGTTAAGATGCTTTAATCTTGTGTCGGTCTTAAGATAAATTTTCACAAAAGTAGACTATATGGGGTTGGAGTGGGAGGGTCTGAATTAGAGAATGTGGCGGGTATTTTGCATTGTCAGCCGGCTAGTATTCCTTTTGTTCATCTCGGTGTGCCGATTGGTCAAAATTTGGGTTTGGTAAAAAATTGGGACCCGGTTATCAGGAGAGTAGCTTCAAGACTCTCATCGTGGAAAGCAAATCACCTATCCTTCGGAGGGAGGCTGACGTTGATAAAATCGGTGTTAGGTAGTATCCCTTTATATTATTTGTCGCTATTTAAGGCTCCTTTGAAAGTTATTCATTCCATTGAAGGTATAAGAAGAAAGTTCCTTTGGAGTGGGGTTAATGGGAACTCGAAAATAAATTGGGTGGCTTGGGATAAATTGGCGGTTGCAAAAGAGGCTGGTGGGTTAGGTGTTATAAATTCTAGATATGCAAATCTATCTCTATTATCTAAATGGAAATGGAGGTTCAAAAACGAAAAGCATTCATTATGGAGGAGGTGTATAGAAGCCATCCATTATCAACCGAGGAAACATCAAGCATTCCCGCTGAAACGCTCGATCCATGGAACCTGGAGACATATAATGAGGAGTGATGAGGACCTCATTAGGAAGATATCTATTTGGAAAAACTATTAAAAGGTAAGGTGGGGAATGGGGATAAAGTCATGTTTTGGCTTGATTTTTGGTGGGGTGACATGTGCTTCAAAGATAGGTTTCCACTGCTTTTCAAGTTAGAGAAGGATAAGTCATGTCTTGTGGGGGACCGGATGGTTAAAATCACGGACGGGTTTCGGTGGAATTGGAAGTGGGGAAGGAGGACCATTTCGGATCTTGAGAATCGGGAACTCTCTCATCTCAAAGAGTTATTGCAAAATTTTAATGCCCATAATGAAGAAGATAGATGGCAGTGGTTGGGTGATGACTCGGGGGAATTTTCTTCAAAGTCATTGCGTAGGATGATTGAAGCAAATCACTATGTGCTCGATTTATCTCCATTTCCTTGGATCTCTTGGGTTCCATTGAGAGTAAACGGGTTCGCGTGGAAGGTGAAACTGGGAAGGATCCAAACAAGAGTGGCGTTGGCTGAGCGGGGTGTGGTACATCCTTTCATGGAGTGTAATTTTTGCTTCGGTGCTCCAGAAACAGCAGATCATGTTATCGTTAATTGCCCGTTTGCTAATGCAATTTGGGCAGAAATACATAGATGGTGCAATGTCCCTTCTGGTGGTACCAGTGCAGTTCATGATTGTGAACAAATTATTCTTAGAGCGGATGTAGGTTCTACGAATGGGAAGATTAAACATTGCATTGCCTTGGCAACTATGTGGTTTATTTGGAAGGCAAGGAACGATGCAATATTCAAAGGGGAGTATACATCAGTTTCAAAGGTGGTAGAAAACATTATAGTTAATGTGTTTTGGTGGTTAAAACATAGGGCTCCATCGTTGAAGGTCGAGTGGCATAATTGGTGTAACTTTACTTTATAATGGTGTATGTTTTGTAATCCTAGCATCTTGCTGGGTTATTTTAATGAAATTTCAGCCGTTCAAAAAAAAATTATTAGAATATGAAAATTAAGAACTAAAAAAGTAAACAAAATATAAAATAACATAAACCAATTCAGAAAAAGGCATCACATATTATACTATTACGAAGGTCAGAAAAAGACTTATTATTTAAAAAATAAGTTTTAAATATTAGAATAGTGCCAAAAAAAAGCCAAATAATTAAAAATACCAAAACAAATAAAAAACAATTTCAAATCTTGAATGGCTAAAAGTAAAAACCTTAAAAGGTTACTATCGAAAATACTAATCGATAGAATATATAATTTTATATTTATGTGTTCAAGGAAAAATATAATACTATGCCTGATTTGGATGCCAAAAATATACATGATTTTGAAACCCGTCGTCGGTAATAAGAGTAATATTTTTTAAAAGTTTTTGTTAATTTAACAATTATATCGAAACAAAAATGCTACTTGTTTCCAACTTTCCATTGTAAGATCCTACCCCTTCAAACCAAGATACCCGATTTCAAAACCCACCTAGCTCTCATCCTTCATGAGCTTTTACTTTCTTTTTTTTCTATTTTCTTTGACTTTATAATTTTTTTTGTGGATTTATTTTCTTAATTTCTTTTGTTTATTTGTTTTTCTATTTGTAGAAGCAGGAAAATCCATAAAAAATCTAACATACTTCTAGAAAATGCTTATTTAGGAAACACGGTTTTATTTTCCATAAATAAATATCACGTATACAAAACACACAATAAAGTGGTCAAAATGAGCGGGTAATAGAATATTTTTTATTTTTAATTAATTTTTCTCAAAGAAAATTTAGTGACTGTTTGATAATTTCTGAATAATTAAGTAGTAAACCAATAAAAAGTTTGAATCATTAAATGTTAAATCATTAAAAGATTTAAACCACTAAAAATTAGTATATTGCTTAATTATTTAAATCAATTCAAATAAAAGGTCTTAATCATTCAGCATTAGACATCTTAACCACTTAAATATGTATAATCCTTAACCATTAAGAGACAAATGTTTGAATCATTGAAACATTTGTTCACGAAACAAACATTCTAAACCATTAAGTGTTGAATCATGTAGAAATCTGAACCATTAAAAAACTGATGAAGATGTTGTCAAACAACCACTTAATGTTTTCACAACAAAGTAGTTTGTTGTGTTTTGTTTGTACTTTTGAATATGGCGTTGCGATTCTATATCAATTTCGTTTAAAACTGAATGCACTTAACGTGCGAACAAAAATTTCCATGGTCAACTTCTAACCTAAATGCACAATAACTTATGAGCCAATGAGAGTATGCAATGTGACAAGTCCTTTTCTAACAATTTTCTAATTTAAAATTGTAGACCTTTAATTATTTTTGGATTTGTATATTATTTTGGAGTAATATATCTTCATTTTTTCAGTTCCCGACCATACTCTTGTGATGTAAAAAGAAAAAAAACTCGTTGCTAATCAAAGAAAGACATGAAAAAGAAGTTTAAAAAGAGAGAAACAAAACCAAAAGCTAAACGAAATTTTGTGGCAGAAATAAGACGTAGTTTTTGACCATAATGAAAAACCAAAAGCTATACTTCTCTTTGTGTTTTAAATGTCTATTAGTCTATCCTATATAACTAGATAACGGGTAATAATTGAAACAAGTTTTCTTTTGCTTAATGCATCCATACTTGACTTCTACTTTAAGGGGAGGCTTATACTAAAACTAATGTTTAATATAAAAAGTTTAAGAAAAATTGTGAGTTTGACGTGTATCCTTCTATTATTTTAAAAAAGAATATTTTGATATTTGTGTCAAAAATATTAGCTGATTGTGTCTTATACGTTTACCGTGTCAAACACAGTTCATTGTGTCATATAGTTTACATAATTTGTTATGTGTATTAATCATTGTGTGTGGATATTTTTTATATCATGACACCAACCTTAGTAATTTATCTTTAGTGGAATTGTTATAGGCTTTGTTTATTGCTGGAA